>OX246745.1:45243211-45320280 GCA_945910005.1 Isoperla grammatica
TGGTTGAATACACACATGACATTGCCCAGAAGCAGTGGCGTAACTACCGCCCCCGCAGTCCCGCGGCCGCGGGGGGGCCCGGGGGTTTCAGGGGCCCGCGAGGGCCCCTGATAGTGTGTGGTCTTTGGTAAGACTTTGTTGCCAAGCAATGAACTAATCTGTTTTGAATACGTCCCTGTGTCACGTGTCATAAAAAAAATTGTAAACAAAAAACGGAACAACGAGTGTTATTCACATATTTCTTGGAAACTACCTCGTCGTAGGGTGTGGTTTCCGTGAAGGGGAGCTGCTTTGTGCTAAATGCACTGCTGTTTCAATGTGTAGCTCCACTCGGGGAGAAAATAAGTTTTTCCGTATTTAGCAATTTCAAAGCAAACCCCAATGATAGGGATGCCCACCAAAATGTTGACCACAAGTTAGTTGACATTGACAAGCGAGTGAAAAGACAAGATAATTGTTTGGTTGCTTTGAATGGTCTTTTCCTTGAGTGACGAAGAATCCGTCGCTCGCCAGCCGCTACCCTTCTTTAGTATCGCGCTAACTTTCTCGGTGAAAGGTCGTGGAATTTTTTTGACTTTCGCGCATGTAAAACTGTTTTTATATTTTGCGTTGCAATTTGTGTTTATAGTAACTATGTGGTTTTAGTATAAAATCGTAAATATGTGTTTGTGCCGTGCTGTGTAACTTGTGTTTTGTGTACTATAAGGAGCAGTTCAGTGTAAGAATAACGATGCGATGAGTTATCGGAGTGAAAGTGGTTGTGCGAAAAGAAAAAAGAAGTTGGATAGAGAAAAGGAAATCAAAAAACTGCCGAAGATCAATTCCTATTTTTCAACATCTTCTAACGTACAAACAAATGAAATTGACATTTCGGAAGTAAACGAAACTGTAAGTGACCCGTGTTGTTCTCACCCCATCTGAGTAAGTGACCATAATCAGACTTCTGAGCCGGTTACGTTTGATAATAAAGTTCAATATCCTACAGACAGGGCTAATGTTCCTACTTATATTCTAGACTCTAACACAAAACGTTTGATTATTAAACATGGATCTTGCAGACCCAAAAAAATATCTTTTCCACGCGACAAAGATAGTGAGAGGCGATGTTTTTCAGAACATAATCCATCCTCTAGGACTGCTTGGTGAGTAAATAAATTGTTAACATATGAATGAATATTACTGTCACCCCCCCCCCCCCCCCCCCCCCCCCCTCCCCACCGGGCCACCTAACTTGGACGTCCCCTCCCACACCACCATTGATTATTGTCTATTGATTATAGGAGGGCCCCAAGTGAATTACATTCGCGGGGGGGCCCGCACTAAGCAAGTTACGCCACTGCCCAGAAGTTAAATAATAAAACTCAAGTTGATAGCATATACACAGACTTTGAAAAAGCATCCGACAGTGTTGATCACGGTCTTCTTCTAAACAAAATGAAAGGTTATGGGGTACAGGGTCCACTTCTTGAACTAACAAAAAGTTACTTAAGTGGACGTAAACAAACAGTCGTCATAAATGGATGCTCCTCAAAACCTGTTGTTATCACGTCAGGGGTGCCTCAAGGCTCAACGCTTGGCCCTTTGTTGTTCAACCTTTACGTAAATGACATACCATCTTGTTTTAAATCCTCAAAATGTTTACTGTATGCAGATGATTTAAAGGTGTATCGGCCTATTTTGACCAAGAGTGACTGTGATTTGCTTTAAGTGGATCTTGATTCCTTTTTTCTACTGGTGTTCTTGTTGGAAACTTAATCTCAACGTAAAAAAGTGCAGTTTAATAACATTCACGAACAAGCGAAAACATGTAATTCTGCATAATTATACAATTGACGGCACAAACTTAGACCGAGTATACTCATTGAGTGACCTTGGTGTCACTATCTCCTCTGATTTATCTTTCAGAAGGCATCTGGATAAAGTTACACCTAAAGCCTTCAAACTTCTGGGTCTGTTAAGGCAAAACTGTATGGGCGATGTCAACGTAGCCACCTTAAGGATGTTATATCTAGCACTTGTTCGCCCACGGGCCACAGGTTGAATACGCTAGCGTTATATGGAATCCGCATCACAAAACCAAAATAGACCACATTGAAAGGGTATTGAAAAAGTTTTTTAAGTTAGTGTGTTGCTATTATTTCAGGCAGCCGTACCACCGAAATGAATATCTTTTGCACTGTCAAAACATGAGGTTAGAGCCCCTAGGAAAGGGACGAACCTTGTTAGATATGATGTTTCTGCACAAAATCACGCATAATTCAGTAGACACCCCATTGATAACATATCCAAACTTTTTCGTCCCCCTGAGAACAACTAAAAGGCATTCTACATTTTACGTCCCCAGAAATAGAATTGATCTCTATAAGCATTGTGCCATCAATAGATTACAATCCACATACAACCAGCTAGCAGAGCATTTGAGTACCGACATTTTTTGAAAGTTAAATAATCCAAGTGCTGTATAGCCAAAGTTTTTTTTTTTTTTTTGACTTTTTAATTAAGTAATTTTCTCGTTGTTGTTGTTGTTGGTGTGTTGTTTTGGTATACTTGCTTATGTATTATGTATAATGTTGTATTGTATTATTACATACTACTATCTCCTGTGTGTATTATTGTATTGTATTATGTATGCACTAAAGGGATTTTGATATCCTGTTTGCAAATAAAGGCATTAGCATATAAACAAGAATAACAATAACAATACACACATAAACATACATACATACAAACCACACATAAAACCATACATAACCATACATAACACAGCACAAAAAGTCCAGTACATGATACAGGTAAAACGTTACCTAATGTCAAGCAAGATCATAGTTTAAAATTAAAACCTATAAGTGGAAGATAGACGGAAAATTGTTAGGTGAATGAATTTAGAGGAACGGTGATATCAACAGTAGCGGGAAGAGAATTATGACGATAAGTGAACGATGCACTACTTCGGTACGCCATTTTGGAGTATGTAGTAAATGTAAACGTAAGTATATGTAACTCTGCAGGGTACACGGAACAACAGATTGTTGGTAAGCTGACTGGTGTTAAGAGATGGAGAGTTTTGTGGAGAAACACCAAACCACTTTTCTGCCTTCTTTTCTCTAAACTATCAATTCCAAGTTTATTAAGTATTTGATCATCTGTAAGCTCTTTAAAAACAGGTACTCGAGATTTGACAATGTAACAGAAAAACGAAATAACATTTCCAAAGATTTTAAATTAGTTTTGCAAGCAGATGACCAGATAGGAGAGCAGTATTCAATTATTGGTAAAACACATGTAATAAAAACCAATCTGAGAGTATGCACATCGCGAATGTCTTTAAAACGATGCAAACATACCTAAAAGTTTAATGCTCTTTGTTACTTCTGTTCTGCTACTGCTTTTAGACTTCAATACAAATGTAATTTCTACCACTAGAACTCATCGGATCAGGTTAAAATGAACATATTTGTGATCAGACGGAAATTAACTATAATATGGCAATATTAGTTTTCTTTTTCCAAAATAATTTACCTTTAAATCAATACGGTTTGTTCCAAATCTAAGAAAGTAATTATGGAAGAAGTTTACACAAGCAAATAATGTACGTTTTTCTATATTATTTTAGTGCGTTCTCAGATGTCTAGCATCCATGGCGATGCATACTCAGATTTCGGCTATGGCTTTTCCTTCTAAACGTGGTGGGAACCCGTTTCACGGAGCTCTGAACGTCCCGGCTCACAAGTGTATTGTTTAATTTCAAACTTTATTTTTCTGATTAAGCATGATTTGGGTACAACGCTTATCTCACTGCAGAAGATCCAGGGATAGGGTTTTACTTTTACTTCAATAAATTACTTCAATCCATCAATATTTTGTATTTATTTATTTTTATTGTAATTAAGGCCAGTGTAGGGCACAATGCCCTCTTTAGCCTGATGAGTGATGATTGATGAATGATAATGAGGACGGGAGGAGGGAAGCCTGGTACCGGCACGTAGCCTACTCGTGTCGAAAAGTACCTAGGGAACCATCGGCTTTACGTCCCATCCGAAAGGACGGTGTAACTTTGACCAGTCATATAGGTTCCTCCACTAACCTGGACTGCCGAGCAGTTGATGAGAAGAACGAAGCTGTTACACAAGCTTTCGAACGGTAACTTGTGTTTCAGAGGCGAATGGTCACCCATCCACCTCCTGACCTAGCCCGAGGTTGCCTAACTTCGGTGTTCGTATGGGAACCGGCTAAGGGACGGCGGCTAAACGGAGTACAAATCCACTACAGTCCATTCGTTGATAAGCGTGCAGCGGCGTTTTGAGTAAATCAAAGAGGACGTCCCGTAGCGCTCAGTCAATGCGCTGTCAATCACGCGAATGTTGTGGTCGATGCACTTCCATTGACCACCGAATTGGGGTTGCGCACTCAACCGGAAGGACCTTTAATGTCCTGATATACATATATTTTCAAGATCACTTAATTTTTTAAACTATTTTTGAGATGAGCAACTCATCTGCATTGCAGAATGTTTTTAATCGAAGCTCTATGACTTAAATTAGCATTTTGTATTAAACTAGCAAAACCCGGCATGCGTTGCAATGCCACTGAAATAAATAGCGTTTATGCTTTAATTCTGTTTATTGAAGTGCTTTTTGACACACAATATATATTTCCGTCTGGTGGTACACAAAGGGGGGGGGGGGGGGGGGTGTAGCCTACTCATTCAGAAACCTTCGCGGGCGTGCGCACAATAACTCACCTAAGTTTTATTGCAATCAGATGAATAATAATAGAACGCATTATTGCATGCTGGTGTCTCAGTGCTGGTGGGGGGTTGTAATCATTCAGAAACCTTAGCGGGCGTGCGCACAATAACTCACCTAAGTTTTATTGCAATCAGATGAATAATAATAGAACGCATTATTGCATGCTGGTGTCTCAGTGCTGGTGGGGGGTTGTAATCATTCAGAAACCTTAGCGGGCGTGCGCACAATAACTCACCTAAGTTTTATTGCAATCAGATGAATAATAATAGAACGCATTATTGCATGCTGGTGTCTCAGTGCTGGTGGGGGGTTGTAATCATTCAGAAACCTTAGCGGGCGTGCGCACAATAACTCACCTAAGTTTTATTGCAATCAGATGAATAATAATAGAACGCATTATTGCATGTTGGTGTCTCAGTGCTGGTGGGGGGTTGTAATCATTCAGAAACCTTAGCGGGCGTGCATATACTAACTCACCAAAATTGTATCGCAGTCAGATGAATGGTGTAATAATGTATAAAGAACATACATACACACATACACACATACATACATTAGAAGATAGAAGATAAGGTTGCTACTTACCCAAAGCAGCTGGAACGAGAAGTTGCCATGGTGTCGGAATTGGTGCTTGATGTACACTTGCGTGTGATGAATGGTTTAAGGTGGTGGTGAATGGTTTGGTGAGTTAGTATATGCACGCCCGCTAAGGTTTCTGAATGATTACAACCCCCCACCAGCACTGAGACACCAGCATGCAATAATGCGTTCTATTATTATTCATCTGATTGCAATAAAACTTAGGTGAGTTATTGTGCGCACGCCCGCGAAGGTTTCTGAATGAGTAGGCTACACCCCCCCCCCCCCTTTGTGTACCACCAGACGGAAATATATATTGTGTGTCAAAAAGCACTTCAATAAACAGAATTAAAGCATAAACACTTCATTTATTTCAGTGGCATTGCAACGCATGCCGGGTTTTGCTAGTTTAATACAAAATGCTAATTTAAGTCATAGAGCTTCGATTAAAAACATTCTGCAATGCTGATGAGTTGCTCATCTCAAAAATAGTTTCAAAAATTAAGAAATCTTGAAAATATATGTATATCAGGACATAAAAGGTCCTTCCGGTTGAGTGCGCAACCCCAATTCGGTGGTCAATGGAAGTGCATCGACCACAATATTCGCGTGATTGACAGCGCATTGACTGAGCGCTACGGGACGTCCTCTTTGATTTACTCAAAACGCCGCTGCACGCTTATCAACGAATGGACTGTAGTGACTATTATTAATGTTTTGTTAATCAACAACGTACAGAGATACACGTGACAAGTGTGGTATAATGTCTGGTGGCACAGAGTTAATATAATGTGTGTGTATGACTGTTTACATAACAGTAATTCTACAGTTTGTGTAGTCATCGATATGTCACGATTACGGGTGTTTTTGTTCGGTACATGGAAATTAAGATCACAGAGCCGGCATAGAAATCAGTATGACAATAAGCTGTACGAAAGGACAATAAATACACATGCATTGTTGATTTCAGAAGACCGTGTAAAGGACCTGATACCCCAGACGTCTGGAAGCAAGAAGCAAGACAGGGCAAAACAGTTCTTCCAGGAGAGCACAACTCCAAACATTTGGCGACTGAGATTTGACGCAGCTATTGAGAGATTAACCCGCGAGCTGCCAGACTGTCCCGTACCTTTTGACAGTGTTAAGCGTAAGATGTTAAGGGAGTCCTCCGGGCTTCTTAATGGCAATCAAACAAACCAATGGTTGATCCTCAAAGGAATCGTGACAATTAGCATATTGGAGATTTCATTCACTTAAATGTGCTTCCACATGAGTGTATTAATAAGGGATCTAGCCGTAAGCAATAAAAACAATTCAGGAACCCTTTTGTAAAAACGTTGACTTGAATGAAGCCCCCTCAAAATAAGAACAGTAAACGTTTCTTAAGAAAAATAAAATGATAAAAAGATGATACAAACAAAATAACATACAATATATATATTAATCTGGTTAATATGAACGGAAAAAGAAGGAATATTCCAATATTATCAACCCGTGATGATCTAAAGCGGTACATTCCTCTGATGCATGTGCGGGTGCCCACACTTTCCACATAGTAACGTACATTCCTCTGATGCATGTGCGGGTGCCCACACTCTCCACATAGTAACGTACATTCCTCTGATGCATGTGCGGGTGCCCACACTCTCCACATAGTAACGTACATTCCTCTGATGCATGTGCGGGTGCCCACACTCTCCACATTGTAACGTACATTCCTCTGATGCATGTGCGGGTGCCCACACTCTCCACATAGTAACGTACATTCCTCTGATGCATGTGCGGGTGCCCACACTCTCCACATAGTAACGTACATTCCTCTGATGCATGTGCGGGTGCCCACACTCTCCACATAGTAACGTACATTCCTCTGATGCATGTGCGGGTGCCCAAACTCTCCACATAGTAACGTTTATTCCTCTGATGCATGTGCGGGTGCCCACACTCTCCACATAGTAACGTACATTCCTCTGATGCATGTGCGGGTGCCCACACTCTCCACATAGTAACGTACATTCCTCTGATGCATGTGCGGGTGCCCACACTCTCCACATAGTAACGTACATTCCTCTGATGCATGTGCGGGTGCCCACACTTTCCACATAGTAACGTACATTCCTCTGATGCATGTGCGGGTGCCCACACTCTCCACATAGTAACGTACATTCCTCTGATGCATGTGCGGGTGCCCAAACTCTCCACATAGTAACGTACATTCCTCTGATGCATGTGCGGGTGCCAACACTCTCCACATTGTAACGTACATTCCTCTGATGCATGTGCGGGTGCCCACACTCTCCACATAGTAACGTACATTCCTCTGATGCATGTGCGGGTGCCCACACTCTCCACATAGTAACGTACATTCCTCTGATGCATGTGCGGGTGCCAACACTCTCCACATTGTAACGTACATTCCTCTGATGCATGTGCGGGTGCCCAAACTCTCCACATAGTAACGTTTATTCCTCTGATGCATGTGCGGGTGGCCACACTCTCCACATAGTAACGTACATTCCTCTGATGCATGTGCGGGTGCCCACACTCTCCACATAGTAACGTACATTCCTCTGATGCATGTACGGGTGCCCACACTCTCCACATAGTAACGTACATTCCTCTGATGCATGTGCGGGTGCCCACACTCTCCACATAGTAACGTACATTCCTCTGATGCATGTGCGGGTGCCCACACTCTCCACATAGTAACGTACATTCCTCTGATGCATGTGCGGGTGCCCACACTTTCCACATAGTAACGTACATTCCTCTGATGCATGTGCGGGTGCCCACACTCTCCACATAGTAACGTACATTCCTCTGATGCATGTGCGGGTGCCCACACTCTCCACATAGTAACGTACATTCCTCTGATGCATGTGCGTGTGCCCACACTCTCCACATAGTAACGTACATTCCTCTGATGCATGTGCGGGTGCCCACACTCTCCACATTGTAACGTACATTCCTCTGATGCATGTGCGGGTGCCCACACTTTCCACATTGTAACGTACATTCCTCTGATGCATGTGCGGGTGCCCACACTCTCCACATAGTAACGTACATTCCTCTGATGCATGTGCGGGTGCCCATACTCTCCACATAGTAACGTACATTCCTCTGATGCATGTGCGTGTGCCCACACTCTCCACATAGTAACGTACATTCCTCTGATGCATGTGCGGGTGCCCACACTCTCCACATTGTAACGTACATTCCTCTGATGCATGTGCGGGTGCCCACACTTTCCACATTGTAACGTACATTCCTCTGATGCATGTGCGGGTGCCCACACTTTCCACATAGTAACGTACATTCCTCTGATGCATGTGCGGGTGCCCACACTTTCCACATTGTAACGTACATTCCTCTGATGCATGTGCGGGTGCCCACACTCTCCACATAGTAACGTACATTCCTCTGATGCATGTGCGGGTGCCCACACTCTCCACATAGTAACGTACATTCCTCTGATGCATGTGCGTGTGCCCACACTCTCCACATAGTAACGTACATTCCTCTGATGCATGTGCGGGTGCCCACACTCTCCACATTGTAACGTACATTCCTCTGATGCATGTGCGGGTGCCCACACTTTCCACATTGTAACGTACATTCCTCTGATGCATGTGCGGGTGCCCACACTTTCCACATAGTAACGTACATTTCTCTGATGCATGTGCGGGTGCCCACACTTTCCACATTGTAACGTACATTCCTCTGATGCATGTGCGGGTGCCCACACTCTCCACATAGTAACGTACATTCCTCTGATGCATGTGCGGGTGCCCACACTCTCCACATAGTAACGTACATTCCTCTGATGCATGTGCGTGTGCCCACACTCTCCACATAGTAACGTACATTCCTCTGATGCATGTGCGGGTGCCCACACTCTCCACATTGTAACGTACATTCCTCTGATGCATGTGCGGGTGCCCACACTTTCCACATTGTAACGTACATTCCTCTGATGCATGTGCGGGTGCCCACACTTTCCACATTGTAATGCACATTTTAAAAGTGTGTTGTTTAATGGAAAATGATCGTGATATCAACGGTTCTCCAAATGGACTTATACGATAGTTTTAGAGGATGTACGTTGTTATGTTGTGTAGCCCGTGATCTTCCTAACACGAGACCAGTAGTCATGTTGCTGCACCACTTGCGTCTGTATGGATTGCTTTCCTCTATTTGTTGTTTTCTTGGCATCGCTAGTTATTATGGGTTTAGTGACAAGTATTAAATTCTGCCCTTGTTTTATTGGTGGTTTGACGTAACATTTACATATTAGATTAATTGTTGCTGTGTTCATTGTTGTTTGTGGCGGGGAAGAGTATTATCACTGGTGCATCTGCCAAGTTTCTTATGGCGAGTGTTGAAGTTCAAGGCCAATGATATATGAATTCTTGTTTCCTGAAGAAATTGTTGCAATTTCTTAGTAAATGTCGAAACTTCCGAATGTACTATTCGACTACGCCCCATGCACCATGTTTTGTTGCAGTGTGGGGTCAATACCTGCCCGACAGTATGATGCCGAATCATTTCGCACCATCGAGCGACGAGGAGGAAATGTCTCCTCCTGCTTCTCCCGCTGTGTCTTCTGAGTCTGAAGGCCCAATGCTGAGTGGCTTGTTCAATGACCCCGTGGCACCGACCACACAACAGAACAGCACTGACGTGAGTAATCAAGGACTCGCCGAATCGTCATCGTCGAATCCCATTGAAGGGGCAGGAGGAGAAAGTAGTGCCAGGCCTCACTACCTGAATCAGCGTGGCCACAACTGGCCTAGTATTGGGGGTCCTCAACGCCTGCCATGGCGCCCCATTCCGGAATCGTTCCAAGGCTTTATCAGTAAGTAGAGCATTAAGTTATTTTGTTATTAATGATATAATTAGCTCCTTTAGATAGATTCGAGGTGCTCCAGGCTTCTAGCAACGAACCATGCTGTGGTTCTTAGTGACGGATAGCGATGTGGACAATTCTTGACCCGTTCAATCATATTGTTACGAAGATATATCGTGCCCCAGGACATTTCGTGACATTGTTTGTTGCAAGGTCTACTTGATCGCTCGTATTCTACGACAAGCCGCTAGGCGGCAATCAAGTAGACCTTGGTTTCTTGTGGTTCGCCAGAGAAGGCTGTGCTGCCAGGGAACATTGTTTGTTTTTGGGCTGCTTGGTTACGGCAGTTTGTGTTGGAGGCTGTGGAAGGTGACAGCGGTCGGTGAAGACCGGGGAGTTTGCCTGATTGTATTTGCTGGCTAACGCGCATTTCAGTAGTCGTGGTACATTTCAAGGAAGGGTGTTTTGTTCAATGAGTTTGAGGTGGATTTGCTGTTGACAATTCCACTCTTATCGGATTCTTTACACTCCATTTTGTCTTCCCCTTTATTGTAGCAGCTGCTGTTTTAATTAATTTACTTTTCCTCCAGCAAACATGTTCGAACAACCCCCTAGGTCTTAATAGAGACGTTGCTTTGTCAAAGCTTAAAATTTTACAGGTATTCCCATTACAGACAATATCTGCAATCATCTCCGATCTTTAACTCACCAGAAAAAATCAGGGTTGATGAAGATAACCCATTATATAAAGCATGCATTGAGACCAATGGAAATAAAACGAATACTGTAGTTGTACCAAGACTACCTTACACATGCTTTCGTCACAAGCGACGGGTTCGTAGCCAATCAGCGATCTATCTCTGTATCTACTCTATTTCTATTCTATATATCTCTATTGTCTCGGGCGGTTCGCTGGTTGGCTATGAGTGCCTCGCCTGTGACGAAAACATGTGTAACGTAGGGCCTAATCTTGGGCCAAGTATACAACCTTGCAGAACAACGTCAGTCGTCACGATGTTACACATAGTTAATATCTTAGTTTCTTCTCTTTCAGTGTCTGCAACGGGTTGTTCGTATAGTCAAGCATTAAGTTGCTGTTTTCAAATTTCTTGTAGAGGAACATATTTTATTTTAGGTGCCTCTGTCTGTGGTGCATCTAATTCCTGTATTACCATTCATCAGTCCTCTGGTGATTTCAATGACTGGGTTGTTCCTGCTCATTCCTCCTCCTTGGAGATAGTTGTGTAGACGACTAATCTCGCTCACGCTCATCTCATGGACTCACTTATAACAACTATTGCTTATTCAAACATTTCACCTATCTTTACATATCTAATCATAATTATCTATCATAATTCTATACGTTTAACGTTTCGATACATTAACTTTAGTAAGCAACAATGTATTTAATGTATTCTTAAGTCTCGTAATTGATTAGATAACTTATTCTACCCCACGCAAACTGTGATTTTTATAAATTACCATTGCGTTTAATTCTTCAAAATGGTTGCACGATGAAAGCATTTCCTCCTGAGATAATTTAGTACTCTGCAGTGGGACTTGTTTTGAGATACATCTACATTATTTGGAAGGAAGGGGGGGGGGGGGCACTTTTCATTATTTCTGGCAATTCAAAAGCAATTGAAAGCACTTTTATGCATAAAAAATAAAGCTTTGAGCTAGAAGGTGGACATAAACATAATGTGACATTCGATATCTTTGCCTAGTGTAGGTTCTCAATGGAACCGATAGAGGTGGTTCAGCGGTAAGACGCGAGACAAATTCGGGATGTCGCTGGTTCTATACCCGTTCCGGTAATACTGACTGAACTTTTTTCCGAGGTTTACCTCAGTCACAAGGCAAATGCTGAGATGAAATCATACTATTAGCCCTCGGACATTCCTTTCCAACTAATCCTAACACTGCAATACCTAGTTGTACCATCTGCTCATCTCTTGAGGGTTCCCAAAGGTCCCTCTATTCGTCTTCTCCGGACAGCAAAGAAGAGGCGGGTGCCGTGATCCGTCCCAGTCTATTAGATGCCCTGGGCCCTGGATGGTTCAGCCCTATAGACTAAGACGCCAGCCTCGCTCCTATAACTGGCCGGCGCAGTTGGCCGAGGTCGATTGGGCGTTGGTCTAGTAAACCGCGGTCTCTGCGTTCCAGGTTCGAATCCTGGCTTGAGCATGGATGTCATGTGGCGTTTTTTCATCTTCACAATCACCCACTCATCGTCTCGATTAGCATCGTTGCAAAAACATGGGACGTAAAACCCCAAAGATCATCATCATCGCTCCTACTGACCACTCATTCAGTTTCCTTTCCGCGTTTTCGCGCTTGACATCCACTGTAGCAAGTTCAACCCCCATTGATCCTCAAACACAGTTTCACTATTATCACCCCAGCCCTCGGGCTTACGCGTTTTTACGTCGGTATTCCTGATTTCCTTCATCTGCTCTAAAGGGCCCAGACCTGGAGAGCGTTTCAGAAAAGTTCAATGCTGAACATTTGTCATCTAGTAAACTAAGTTCCTTTGAAGAGGGACATGACTTGCCCCGTAGTTGGTAGAGCCTTGAAGTGATGGTGTTATTACTTGGTTCCAGTGGACCGGTTCCCGAGACCCGGGTCGCGGCCCGCTATTCCTGTGCCACCTCCCGCAGTAAGGATCGCCCTTTACTCAAGGAAGGTCTTTGTCAGTGGGTTCCCCACGGACATGCCCATCGGTGAGAAATCTGTCATTCCTGAACAGTTTTAGGCGGTTGTAGTCGGTTGTAAAGTTGCACCCCTAAAATCGAAATTGGAAATGAAGAAATTCCTTATTTTTGTGAATGACGGTAACTAGTAAGACCCACCTATAATTTATTTCGTTAATATTGTCTGTTCTAAGACAACTTGGGGATCAGTCAACATTAATTGTGAATACAGAGCTATGGTGAAAACAAAAAATTACAAAATTAATTTTGTTGATATATTCCATATGTTTGGGAATAAAATAGTGTTTAAATTAACCATACAAATTGACAATTCAAGGGGGTGCATCACAGGTCACACCTTTATCATACTCTTCTCCTGTTCGCAGAGCGCATCGCAACCTTTTTCGAAGCATTTGGAGGGCCTTTCACGATCTGCCAGCCCTTAATGTTGCAGCCAGAAGGCGGGCGACAACCTCGAGGATTTGTCTACGTACAGTTTGAGGTACGTCCATGCACGGGGCACTGAGATCCAGTAATGCGGTAACACGTGCTAGGTCGCTCGGCCCTCATGGCACCTAACTGAAGGTACGTCCATGCACGGGGCACTGAGATCCAGTAATGCGGTAACACGTGCTAGGTCGCTCGGCCCTCATGGCACCTAGCTGAAGGTACGTCCATGCACGGGGCACTGAGATCCAGTAATGCGGTAACACGTGCTAGGTCGCTCGGCCCTCATGGCACCTAGCTGAAGGTACGTCCATGCACGGGGCACTGAGATCCAGTAATGCGGTAACACGCGCTAGGTCGCTCGGCCCTCATGGCACCTAACTGAAGGTACGTCCATGCACGGGGCACTGAGATCCAGTAATGCGGTAACACGTGCTAGGTCGCTCGGCCCTCATGGCACCTAGCTGAAGGTTTCTCCAAGGTTGTTGTTTTCTAGTCTTCCTGCTGCTGGGCTCTCCGGACTGGTTCATATTCTACACATGAACCATGCTCTAGTTGTTTGTGTAGAATAATATGCTTTAATTAGTTACATTTGGTAATGCAGACAATATCAAGAAGAGCGGACTGTAGACGCCAACTAGGATGCAGTACCGCCAACAACTGGCTATCATGCAAAGAGGCGGGAGTTTAAACGTTTTACTCCAACAAGCAGTAACTCCACTACACCACTACACTACCATATCATCGTCACTGCTGTCCGAGGTCTTTAAAATTGCCATTAACAGGATCAACTTGCGCGCGTCAAACGTAGTCACTTTACGCACTCTTTTGGTGCGCACTGCCAATGGAAAACGAAAAACGGCACTCCAGTGGGGCCAATGGAACAACAGGAACTTGTTCAGTGCGCACCGAGTGCACTCAGAGGGCCCATTGGAACAACAGGAACTTGTTCAGTGCGCACCGAGTGCACTCAGTGGGCCCATTGGAACAACAGGAACTTGTTCAGTGCGCACCGAGTGCACTCAGTGGGCCCATTGGAACAACAGGAACTTGTTCAGTGCGCACCGAGTGCACTCAGTGGGCCCATTGGAACAACAGGAACTTGTTCAGTGCGCACCGAGTGCACTCAGTGGGGCCAATGGAACAACAGGAACTTGTTCAGTGCGCACCGAGTGCACTCAGTGGGGCCATATAAACGCGTCACACAGAGCGTTTTCCTAGTATATTAACACGTATTAATTGTTTGTTCCAGAGAGAAGCGAGTGTGCACGCGTTGTTGAATGACTCGACCTTGATCCAGGGTCAGTTCTACCGGCTCGTGATAATCTCGGAGCCGGGGCAGCCCCGTGTCTTCAAGGTTATCAAGGTAAACCAAGAAAACATGCGAGAAACAGCTCATGTATTTTGTGTACAAGGTCCACTAAATCCCTGCTAGCAGCACACACAAGTCGCGAAATAAGGTCGTCCAATGAGATCAAAAATCTCTATTATGAATCTCAGTACAAAAATCGCTTTATAATGTTTATAAATCAACCTTACTAATAACGTGGAATTACACTTAAAACTTTTTTTGTTATGTGGACCATAATTTGTTTTAACAGATCAATTAATTTGTTTCGCTCAATGATTCTTCCATTTGAATAACATGTGAATATCAACATTGAGGAAATGTGTTGGATGATCTGGTTTTGGAGTTGGACGAAACCCCGCTAGGGTTACCCCACTTGTTGTGTTGGGGTCTCGGTTCTAGGTCGTACCGTGGGTCCTCCATAACGCAATCTACTGTGTGGGACCGCAGATCACCACAGATTACTACAGGACGGTCTACGTAGCATGTGTACCTCGCCCTTGCCCCGCTAAGCTCCTGGCTAATATTCTGGAGAAAATATTTGGCCGTGAGTAACAAGTTTTTACATTTTCTAATACCTTCCGTTTTGAAATTATCTATGCCATCAATTTAATATTTACTGAAACGTATTATTATATATGATTTTGAAAATGCATGTAAAATCAGTCTTTTCAGTGCACTGCTACTGCGAAGTTGTTACTTGTTTGTGTTGAGCATTGTTGCTAGTAATGTAAGAACATTTATTTTAAAACGACTGTTTAAAAAAATCGAGACCAGTCTACAACGCTTTTACTGTGCGCTGTCACTATATAAATAAATACAATTGCAATTATTGTATCTGTGAGCTGGCGTCGACTTGTAAGAGCGCGAACACAAAAAGGCAGGTTACCTGCTTACTGGTAACCGGCGCGGGCCAACGGGTGAATTTCGTTGAGCAAAACAGCGAAGGTCCAAAAAGGCTGACAAGCTGGAATCTGCTTCTACTGCGTATGGCTGCACAAATTAAGAAATAGTTAAGATACCCCTCGCTTCTGCTACCCACGCTGTTCGGCTCCCATACAGTCAGTGCTTACCTTGTGTCTCGTGTGTATAGGGGTGGTGTACACCGCTATCCATGTGGACCCTCGCTTCTGCTACCCACGCTGTTCGGCTCCCATACAGTCAGTGCTTACCTTGTGTCTCGTGTGTATAGGGGTGGTGTACACCGCTATCCATGTGGACCCTCGCTTCTGCTACCCACGCTGTTCGGCTCGCGTTACCTTTGCCAGTGCCTGGTCCTACCGTCGCGCATTGGTAGTCAAGTACGTCGTACTCAGTTCGTCTTACGGTATCATCAAAAAGGTGAGTCGAGAAACATCCGTCAATAACGGTGGAACATGCTGACCACTAGTTCACTAGTAAATAGCTGTCCAATTAAGTGATAGCCATGGAATTCAAATTTCAGGGTTCCCTACAAACTAAATTTGAACTAAACAATTTTGAATTAAAATAACATTAACACTACATTGTATGTGTATATACATTGTATGCATGGTAGTATTTCGTGTGAATCATGTCTCGATCGATTGCAAGCAATGATATTCTGTCCTTAATACATTTACATTATAAATACATATATATTTACTCATAATTGCATTTACTGGCAAGACCATATTTTCGTACTCGGAAAAGAAAACACGTAGACATTGTATTAGAACCCTAGTCCTGCCTGTTAACCTAAGATATAGTTGACCCAACGAAAGTATTCTGATGCTTACGACACAGCCGAGTCCAAGGTGACAACTAATTTTCTACTTCGCTAATTTCCTACCATCTAATCTAAACAGGTCCATTAAGGATAATTTAAGACCTTCCGTTGGTTACCTGTAACGGTGGGTGTGGCCAAACCGCCTGTGCCATCGACTAAGCCGAACCGTGCATTTACGAATGTGTGAGAGAACGCCAGGTATCTGTTGATTTTCTTTCAATTGGCGCGGTTGAAAGGGGCAGTATACACTGACCTGAGATCAGTATGCGAATACTTTCGTTGGGACAAGTCTAGCGTGAGCACTGTTCCTATTTGAAGACTTGTAAAAGCACGATGAAATATCGATAGCAGTGTGGGAAATGTGTTTTAATTTAGGATAAATTTCGTTTTTAGTTTTCAAATTTCGGGTTGTTGTATAAACACTTTATTTAAGTGGTTTGGTTCACGTTTGTTCGGTGAAGTGGCAATATCGCGTAAGTCGCCTATTTGGCAAAGTTAGTTGTTTATTATTTTGAAATGATGAATCTCATGGGCGCAGCTGGCCCGCTAGAGAAATACAAGAAATGATGCCGCGTGTTCGCGCCATTTATTCGTCGCTGGTATTTTGTATTTTCTTGGTGTTGGTTTACCTGTATATTATTTCATATGTTTCGATTTTCGGCCAATCACGTCGTCTCTTACAGTTTTCCTGTTTAGAGCTCGTTGCATTATCTCTTATCTCGTCAGTATTGTTCGAGTCTCGACCTCGTCAACTTCAGTTTCTCTCTCGTTTTCCTCTCGTGCGTTCCCGGACCACAACGACTACTTCTACGCTGCTGTCCTGGGTTCGATCGCCTTCCAGGCATTTTTCATCTTTCCTCACTTATTTCTCTTCCAAACTCGAGTTTCTTTCTTCTATTTCTTTCTCTCTACGGCAACCTTCCGCCTGTCGCTATCATCTACGCTTTGTCATCTTTTGAACATCATTGGGGTAAGTCTACATCAAAAATTATACAGTCCACTAAAAACTCCTCGGAGTGAGCACCCCGGCTCAAACACCGCGTATTAGCAAAAACCTAAGGAATGCTGCGTACCTCTTCACTAACACCGCGTTAAGTACTCAGAATATGAATGCTAAAACCGCGTATGTTATTTAAATTACTGATATTTTTAATTTAAAAATGATATAACCAAAGTGTAAAATCTTTGATAAAACTATGTTAATCAAAATCACAATTTCTGTGGATATAACAAGCATTAGACAATATTCTATTAATGTTATTAGGGTCATTTCCTAAACCTTAAAACTATTCATAGACATTTTATCTGAAAGCACCTTTTCGTGTTTTCTCTCTCCTGAACAAATCGTAAAATTGCCACTTCACCGACGATATTCTCTAGTTCTATATGAGTCACAACTTTGCCCTACATGTAAATGTCTTACGTCCTTACCCTGACCCATGACACGTAATATGCTAGAGATTTGCTACTCAGGCTACTTCGATCTTTTAACAACATAGATTAGTCTATTATGGCGTTTTCCAATGGCCGCACTGGACTGCACTGTGTGCGCACCGAAAAAGTTCTTGATGTTCCAATGACCGCACTGAGTGCGGTTTTTCGTATTCCAATGGCAGTGTGCACCGCACGAGTGCGCACTGACCCGCACTGAAAAAATAGCAAGTGCAATTGCAAAATGGCTACGCTTGACGCGCGCAAATTAATTCTGCTAATGGATATTTTAGAATCTTCGGACAGCAGTGACGATGACATGATAGTAGAGTTACTAGCCAATGATAAGGAAGCCAAACCAAAAGTTTCTGGATTTATTCCAGACGTTGTACATAACTACTCTGATGAAGAGGTAAGCACTTGTCTAGTCATAGGCCTACATAACCTTAAAAAGCCTAGACCTAGAATGTCATTTGTGACATTGCTTTCATTTGGACGTACATGGTAGCCTAGACTGGGTCTGCAACCCGGTCTATGGGTTTCAATGATCCAAATCATATGCCGATAGGTGTGGTTGGTTTCGTGTGTGCCGCCCAAACCGACGCACTCAACTTGAAACGTGTTCCAATGAGGTTCGCACCCGACAACAAACCCAGTGCACTGAGTGCAGTGCATGTCGTCACAGGTGACGTTTCAGTGCGCACTCAGTGCCGTCCATTGGAAAACGCCATTAGTGTGGATTTCTACACCTGCCCAATGGAACAAAACATGCTTTGCTTAGTAATCAAAATTATGGAGTTTTGTGTTTTTGCCTTTAAAAGCATTAATTACATGAATTTCGACTTTTTTGCCAATGGATTTTGGAAACGATTTAATTCTTAGCCATTTATGGTTTAAAATAATGTTCAATTCATACTGGTGCGTCGCTTCATTCAGAGCCCGCGCATGAGCCCACTCGCCTTTTGCTCGGGCTAACAAACGTCATTTCACTAGCCCGACGGGCGACTGGGGCCAGATGTGTACTCAAGTAAACAACACTATCCCTAGGCACCGCCCCCTAAAGGTTGTGCTGGCCGTAAACGCTAGGCATTACAGGAAATAGATTGCATCATGGGATGTAGGGAAGTGGAGAGAAGTGTTTGTACAAGTAAATGTGACATTAAATAAAGCGTTATCTATTTAAAAGCATGTACGAACCCTTACCTAGGTTGCTTCCTTACAATCCAGACGACAGTATCCGGGCACTCCCCAGTCCCCCGCACGGCCACACCCACACGTTTACACTCAATAGAAACTATTTGATTGGGGGCTGGTAAACATGTTGTCGGGCTAGACGACTATTGTTAGCTAATTTCGTGAATTTCGACCCGAGAGTGAACAAAGTTTGGATGAACAGATGTGGACATGGTCGTATTTAGGTAGGGCTATAAAAGAATTGAACAAGCTCTCCGAAGAGTGTTTGAGCAGATAATTTTTATTCTTTTATTGTCCTACTTAAGAATCACACGACCAGTTAAAATCATTTTAATTTTTGGTCTAATTTTACCACCATGTACCTGAACGCAATTATCAAAAGCAAGAGATGTTTGAACGTTTGAAATAAGAGCTGTATCTGTTGTTACAGGCCGTGATAACCCCCTTCGACACCCGCTTGAACATGTGTCGTAAGTGCCATCAGACCACAGTTCGTCGCTTTGTGCTGGGTTGTGTCTAGCCCCATGGCTGAACCACCAACATTAGCCATCCGCTTTGTGCTGGGTTGTGTCCAACCCCATGGCTGAACCACCAAGACTCTCACTCACGGTTGGACATGGGTGGGGAGAGGCAATTCGGATGTAAAAGTTCAATAAAATATGTACTTAGATTTTAATTCTTCTTTGTTAAAGGTTAGTAAGAAAAAAGTAAAATACTTTGGCTGTTAAAAGAATGAAAGTAGTAGAACAGGATGCTATGTTAATATTTATAAATAATAGGTTTATAATCTGTTCAAACACAAATATACTGAACACAATATTCAATAGTAATTGTTGGGACCGCGGATGAAAATATACACACTAATAAACACATAACAAAAACCGGAGGACCAGAGTACATTAAAACTCACTAAAAACTAAAGGATTATCCAAAGGGTGGTTCAAATCACTAGATTACTGAAGCGTTTACTGAACAATAATATTTAACTTAAACAACAGGTATACAGTACACGTATACAGACCTATGATAATAAACTAAAGAATAAATAAACTAAATGTCGCGACGATGCGTGCAGTTGTGGCCGTAACGAGCCGACGTTGCTTTCGACCTCTCACGCTCGCGGTGGTAGGAACGAGTCTGGTCATCTTGGCCCTGACCATGGGACAAAGCCACCCTCGCCGAGGCATCTGCAGCTGGATCTAGGTCAGCTAGAACGCTGAAACAGGCAGTGTGCTCGCTCTCGGGAGGGATGGGGACACTATAATGTGCGCACCGAATTTAAATTACCACACGGAAGGTTTGATGCACAAACAGTAATAATAATAATAAATGGTTTTTATCACCATTTTCAGTTTTCTAAAATATCCATAACGTACAGAAGTTTAACTTTGAAATTGAAACGTTGACCTCTGAAAGTACTAAAATAATGTTTTTCTTAATTCTTCAGACGCGTCGAACTAAGGTTCGTAAAAAATACGTGATGGTGATCAACAATTTTTACTGTGGTTCAAGAATATACTTTGTTTGGTCTACAGTCTAAACTATACTCTAACTTATGTATATTCAGTTGCATTTTCTTTATTATTATCTTTATTATTATTTTGTTTATCATTTATTTATTTATTTATTTATTTATTTATTTATTTATTTATGTATTTACTTATTTACAGTGCATGGACACTACAGCATTTTATGCCAATAGGCGTGACCACCAAACAAAACAAATAACAACATTAACAATAACAATACACATACAATACATATATCTGCAATACAATTGCTTTGTCAGGTAATACAAATTATTCAACAATCTTGTCATCAGTAAAAGGGACAATTAAAAACAATAGAAAAGGCACCTTAGAAATTTATAGGTAGATGTGGAATGAATGAAGTATAAAAAGAATGAGGATTGGATGTGATGTCCACAGAGCCAGGAAGTGCGTTATATAAAGACGGAAGGCGGGTGAAGATGGAGCGTCTCTCTAGGTTGGTGCGGCAGTTTGGTATATGAAACAGGTTGTTTAGGCGTGTTGTCCGGCCGGGTACATGAAGGCAAAGGTTAGTGATAAGGTAGTCAGTATTAACACGGCCATGAAACATCTAATGCAGCAAAACTAGATCGCATCTCTGTCTACGTATGTTAAGAGTGCATAGACCCATCCTGTCTAAAATATCCGCTGTTTCGAGATCTAGGTATAAGAACACTCTAGAACGAACAATACGACAGAAGAAAGACGTTATACCCTTTCAAGAAGGTCCAAATTAGTATCGGCTGCTGATGCCCATATCGGGGAACAGTAGTCGAGAATGGGTAACACGCATGCCGGAAAGACGCCCGGAGAGCCTTCGGGTCCCTTATATCAGTAAACCTGTATAATATACCAAGCATTTGCATCGCCTTCGCACGAATTTTATTGATATATTGTCCTAAAAACTGAAGTTTGGGATCAAACAAAACCCCGAGATCGTTAACGGATTCAAGTTTGGAGAGATTTGTATTAGACATAATGTAATTAAAATTAATCGCGTTGTGAACTTTCAGAGTAATTGAGATTACCCCGCATTTTTTAACATTCGGATTCAACTGCCAAATGTGGCACCAATAGACAACTGTGTCAATAGAGTGTTGTAAAACGATAGCATCACGCAAAGATTTAATTACTTTAAATAATTTGCTGTCGTCAGAAAATAACAGAACGTCCACGTCAAATGGCGATAGGTACTCAGGCAGATTGTCAATAAAAAGTACAAAGAATAAAGGTCCAAGCGAGCTTCCCTGGGCAATACCGGAAGTGACATCGGTCCAACCAGAGGTAGCACCACCAACCACAACTCTTTGCTTCCGATTATGGAGGAAATCACTCAAGACTTTAAGTAAATTACCTGTTATGCCATATCTCTGAGAAATTTTATGAATCAGAAGTTTATGGTCCAGTTTATCGAAGGCTTTTTCAAAGTCTATGTGGACAACGTCAAGCTGAGATTTATCCTTAATAGCTTTGACAGCAGCTGTGTGAAGCACTGCAAGATTAGTAAGACATGATTTGTTCGGTAAGAAACCATGCTGTGCCTGTGATAGATGTGGGAGAACAAATTTGATAAGCCGACGGTATATTATTTTTTCATATAAACTGGAGAAAACAGGTAGCAGGGAGATGGGTGGATAATTTTTTACATCTGACTTGCTGCCTGATTTTAAAATAGGTATGACATTGGCCTTTTTCCAAGTAGAGGGAAAGCAGCCTGCCTTGAAACACGAATTAAAAACATTACATAAAATAATTGAGAAATGCTCTATACATTTTTTCACAAACAAAGCGCTAATTTCATCGAACCCAGATCCTCGAGACTCAGAAAGATTATTAATTAACTCCGAGACCTCACGTACGGTGGTTGAGATCAGAGATACTGTGGCATGATATACTCTTAACTGGAGGAAATGCAGGGTTGCCATTTACAGCAGAAAAATTAGCCTTAAAATATGAATTAAAAAGATCAGCACGGTCTTCACCACTGGCCTTGACGTCATTGAGCTGCACCTCAGAAGGAATGCGCTGAGATTTGCGACGTGAGTTTATCATTGACCAAAAACATCGACAACACGTGGTCTGCTACTTGTGAGGTTATGTTGTGACACCTTACTTGTAACTCTCTTAACTGTTCACTTCTAACACCATGTAATAGGCCTATCTTATGCTGTATCGAGGATACATCTTAGTAAATACTCAACGATAGTAGGTCTAAGACGCCTCTTTTCTACCTTCTAGCACACGTTTTTCCGTGGCGTAGGCCTAGGCTTACGCTCTCGACAAAACGTGGTCTGCAACTTGTGAGGTTATGTTGTAGCACCTTACTTGTAACTCTCTAAATATTCACTTCTGACACTATGGGTGCTTACGAAAACCTCCCAAATGGATCTGATCGGATGGATCTGGTCACGTGACAGATTTATCCAGATCACCTGGGTTTGCTGTCAGTTTCCAAATGGGCAGATTTCCGATCCGATGTAAACAAACATGGAGGGCAAGAACCTTAGCTTAGCATAGCGATGCTGAAATACAAATACTACAAACTTCTAAAGATGATGATTACGAAGACGATGAAAATTAACTTTTTATTTTAAGAATAATGGAGAAAGCGAAAAATAAAAGAGTGTGCATCCAAAAGTATGTAGAGGACCTTCCCACCAGAATTGGTCAGAACTCGCAATCTATTATAGACCATTTTATTTCAAATATAACTAAAAACAAAATTGTTATGTCAACAATCATAGATCCCATTAGTGACCACAATATACTTCTTGCACAAATAGGTTACTGCAGTAAAAATAATACTTCAGGCCTACAAAATAAAATTGTAAAAGAAATAAAAATGCTTGACGAGGACAAGTTTGCACAGGAATTGAAAATGGAAAATTTCTCAATATTGAATTCACATGATGTAGGTCTAACTGATGTAAATGCATTATGCAATAGTCTTATAGTAGATATTACTGAAGCCAAAGAGAATGCAATGATAATAAAACAGGTGAATACAACTAATAAAAAAGTATGGAAGTGTGAATGGATGACCAAAGATCTCCTACAACTAATAATTTCTAAAAATAGGTGGTATGCAAAACTTAAGGCTAAACCAAACAATAATCAGATCAAGTTGACTTATTATAATCTTCAGAAGCAGGTAACTGCAAGTACACGGAAATGTAAACAAGAATATTATGCAGGCAAATTTGCTCATGTTCGCGGTAATAGCAAGAAAACATGGCAATTGATTAATCAGGTAATTTATAATAAGCCCCATAATAGGCCAGCTAAATGCAGTAGTTTGCTTACGGAAAATGGAGATACGATCACGAACAGCAATTCTATTGCTATAGTACCTTCAATGCATTTTTTACTCAAGTTGCCGCTCAGCTTGAAAGCGAAATACGCAAACAAGGTGATGACGACAATGCTGTACTAGATTCCATGGGACCTAGGGAGAATAAATCTATATTCTTTAGACCAACTAACGCCACTGAAATCCTAGATATAATTGACAATAATATGGATCCACACAAGAGTCCAGGGCTGGATCAAATAACAGCAAAGGAATTGAAGATTGGAAAGCATGTGTTGGTAAATCCCATTGTAAGTAGTTAATGCTTCACTGTCTGGAGGTGTATTCCCAGAGTGTCTCAAAGTAGCTAAGGTAGTACCTATACACAAATCGGGGGATAAAAGTTTAGTTAATAATTATAGACCCATATCGGTTTTAAACACTATATCAAAGATCCTGGAAGTGGTAGTAAAAAAGAGGTTGCTCGACTTTCTACAAAAGACCGGCTTCTTATACAAACGACAATACGGATTTAGTACTACTTCTAATACTACCTCCGCAGTAACTGATTTCATATCCTTAATCCAAAGAGAAATTGATAAAAATAAACATACTGCTGCATTACTGCTGGACCTAAGTAAAGCTTTTGATACTGTAAGCAGGCCAATACTCTACCAGAAGCTTGAACATATTGGTATCAGAGGAATACCTCTGGAATGGTTTAAAAGTTACTTTAGCAATAGACAACAATGCGTTAACATCAACGGCATCAATAGCGAAATGAAACCCATCGAAATTGGAGTCCCCCAAGGTTCCGTCTTGGGGCCACTTTTGTTTATAATATATATCAATGACATAGGACATCTCAAATGTCATGGCCTGATACAGTTATATGCAGACGATACAATAATCATTTACTCGGGCACAGATATTATTACTATTTTGAATCACATGCAGGAAGATCTCGATATGATAGCGGAATATTTACGATTGAACCGTCTCACATTAAACGTTAGTAAAACTAATTATATACTTATGACTTCTCCTAAAATCAAAATTATCCATAATAAGGTATTAACCATAGGCAATCAAATTATTAAGCAGCTTGAAACGGTAAAATATCTAGGCCTATACATTGATTTGCATCTTAAATGGCGTTATCACTGTAATTTTGTTAGGAAGAAACTCGCACCAGTAGTGGGCATTCTACGTAAGTTGTCATTTCTTCTACCTGACTATACGCTGAGAGGTATTTACTTTTCATTAATACACTCTCATCTGTTGTACCTTAACATTGTGTGGGGTAATTGCTGCCAGTATTTATTAAACCCGATACAAAGACTTCAGAACAAAGCAATAAAAAATCTGTATCAACTTCCATTTAGATATCATACTAAAGACTTGTACACTAATTTCAGAATTCTTCCAGTACAAATCCTCAATAAATACGAAATGCTTATCATGATAAAAAATTACCTGAACAACAAAATTTACTCATGCCATACAGTAATCCATCCTCCCCATACGCATCAAACAAGAATCAACAACAGTAATCTTTATTTAGAGGCTGTACGTACCAACTATGGTAAAAATTCACTAGGATTTAAAGGGTATCAACTTTATAATACACTTCCGTTAAAAATTAAGCAAGTCAACTCTGTCACTAAATATAAACAACTAATTCAGGTATGGTTAATGAACGAATACAGTAGAAACTAAATATGAATGTGTTACTCTAAACTATGATCAATTCAATTTTTGTATCCCCAATAACATGTATACCGGTACTATTGTATTATTTGATAAATTCTTAGGATTTCCTTTAATTTTCTCTCTTTTTTACATTAGGCCTACAGTGTGTTATAACTAGATTATTTCTGTTATATCTGTATTAGCATTTAGATTAGTATAAAATTCCTACTTCCTTGGTAACGTCTTATTACTTAATATAGACTGTATTGTAGAAGACCCCCTACCTGCGAGTAGTATACTCACTGGGGGTCAGTGATATTATATAATTGTAATTACTGTAATCATTATCAATAAAGAAAGAATCTGAAATCTGAATCTGAGGATGTGCCACTTTAAGGTTATGTTGAATACCTATCATGTAACACCATTGTGTTCTTGTTTCATATGCAAAGACTTCAAAAGGCACTTTATAGGTTGCACAGGGTGCTTACGGAAACCTCTCGAGTTGAAGAGATCGGATGGATCTGGTCACGTGATGGATTTGATCAGATTCCCTGGATCTCATGTCTGTTTCCGAACGAAAAGTTGTAGTTGTTTATAAATCTAAATATAATTATGAATCGTGCTTCCGAAATTAATCTTATTTAATTTACTTTCTACATGAAAGACATCGAAATGTTCTTGAATGTCTTCAAATAATTCTTTAATCCCACAAACCCACATTGTGCGTCGTCCATGATGGCAATACAGCCTTTAGTTTATAGGCGTTAATTTTGAAAAGGCGGTGAAACAGGCTGTGGTGCGAGATCCAACCCAAGAGATCCTTCTTTTAGCGGGATCCCTAAGATCGGATCGGATCACTTGATCGGATGGATCCGTGAAGGTTTTCGAACAGAGGTTCTTGCAATCTTGTATGTTTCCGAACGAACAGATCCGTTCGGTTCAACCAGATCAGGGTTTCCGTAAGCACCCACAGAGCGCGCGAGCTGATGAGCAGCATGACGTGGCAGAGGTAGCGGAGAGGTGATGGTCACGTCCAGAGACTCGTGGTCGGAGGTAAGTAGGTTACGACTGGATACAACCCCCAACCCCGGAAGTGAGGTCACGACGAGATCCAACGTTGCCATGCGCCGTGTATCAGTAACACAGCGTTGTTCCAGGCCCAGCGCAACAATGAAGTGATCGTAAAAATAAGAGTCAACAATATCGCTGCACAATCCATTCAGCGAATCAGTCCAATTAATGTGGATGTTAAAGTCACCAACTAGGAGAACATCCCCCAGGCTAGACACTCTAACTACCGATTCAAAACATTGTTCCAGTTGAATTATTGATTTGCCAGGTTGTCTGTAGTAACAACCGAGAAAAATTGATTTGCTGAGAGTCTCGACTTCCATTCAAATCAATATACAATCGTTTTCAAGGTCACCGCGTCGACGAGTATAGGCAACGAAAAAAAAATTGTAATTTACAGTTACACCAATCAACACACCACCACCAGCCGTACCCCTGTCCTTATGATGAAGATCAAACGATTGCGACAGAGGAATGTGCTCATTTAGTATAGACCTTTTTGCGAACGTTTCAGTGAGAGCAATCAAGTCAAAGGACGAAAACTCAGGCAAGAGGGCCGCACACGTGTTGAGTTTATTCATTAATGACTGACAATTTTGGTAGTACAAACCGAAGTCAGCCGTGCTCACTGGTCCTGGGTGTACGTGAATATCATTGGCGAGAAGAACAACAACCAGAATACTCCAAATCGGCCGCGCAGCAACAGGGCGGTCTCGCTTCCTGCGTGCATCGTAGCGCGGCAAGGAATAGCCGGCTGCCGCTGATGAAGAAAAACTTATATTTCTCACTGCACATTGCCAATCACCCGTAGAAATTACCACTGTCCGAGCACTTGCACTCAACTGATGACTGTGTAGAGTGTTCAGGTACGTAACCCATGTGAGAAACGCCAAACACACAATAATTCTCAGAGCTGCAAAAATACACGACGAGCCACTGGCGGCCATGTTGCTTCGTCATTCTTTTAATCTACCGGTACGGCGAGTGTATTTGTACCAAACAACGATAAACAAAATACCGTTAAAGATAATTTTTATTATTATTTTTTTATTGTTGCTTGCAATACATACGAACTCAGTCAAAACCGGCGTAAACATGTTGTACGGACATAACTGTCAAGTATTTCCATGTGTTTACCTTATTAAACGCTACTAAGAGCTAATTAAATATATCATTGTCCATATTATTTTCCAAAACAAACTGTGGATGCTATGTACATAGGTCGTGACCGATTTGTACTCATCCCAGCATTCGGTCTTCGTATAGTGGAAACCACGAAAACCACCATCAGGATGGAGAACTTCTTGAAATCTTCTTTCTTCTCAGTTCAAAATTTTTCGTACTATCCTATACATGTTCAAAATTGCTTGATGTATGTTCGGTTGGAGACCAATTAGTTTAATGCTGTCATGGCGTTTTTGCGGAAAAATACCATCTGCTGATATAATTAACGGTACAACAGTTACATTATTCTGCTTCCACAGTATTTTTATTTCAATATATAACTCCGTTTATCTGTTTATCTTTTCTCGCCAAGTTTTCTCTACATTGTGGCATAAAGGGACGGCAACATCAATTAAAATCGTTTCTTGTTTGTTCTTGCCAATAAATATAATATCAGGTTTATTATTGATGTTGGGTTTGGTCTGTTAAAACTGCCTGGTCGTAATATAATCTCTAGTCTTTTATATCTAGTATCTTTTCTGACTTGTATTTGTAATACACAGTGCGTGTGTTTGTAAGTTTATGCTTAACAGGCTTGTGTATGTAACGAGCACCTCGGCGTTGAAAATTTTCAATCTTTACGGGTCGGGACGGGGGTGCTGTGGGAGGGACCTTATGTTACCCTCTCCACCAAAGAACGTAAGATATACCCTGTGCTCTCCACAACTCGATTGAGGGGAAAAGGTTGCCCGATGAGTCCGCCGTATCTCACGTTCTGCACCTGCGTCGGATCATATTTCAGAACATATCTTATCACACTCGTAGACCGGCGGCTGACTCACCACACACCGGAAATGACCGCTAGTACAATTGTATCGACTCAGGAATTATCACACTATTCATATTTATAGTGATGGTATGAGTTTGTTTTCATTACTTTATCAATGTCAAATTTCGTATCGCGTTTCTATTGTAAAAACTGACCGAGCTACACTTGTTTAAAGACTAAAGAAAACAAACTGGAAATCTGAATTGTTTTATACAATCTTAGATAGTAAATAATACAGTACAGTGTTCAAAGTTGCCGTTGAATTACTTCTTATTTACTGTAAGATGGTAACAAGAGACTAATGAGTAATGATATTTGCCCCGAACTAGAATGGAACCCATGTACGCCAGCTTGGCGGTCTAATTATGATCTTACGATCTGAAATAATCGTGGGCCACAAGAACCATAAATGTGTAAATTGCTACGTTCAACAATTAGATGAGCTCTTATGCCAGAGCATTGGTACGTTATGTCGGAGTGCGCTGGTTCGATCACAGCCGGGTAAAACTTACGACGATTGCTCCATATACATACAATTAAACAGTAAACGGTTTTTGTAGCTAAATGAAGCTATATTTTATATTACATGGGATTAGGTATAAAAAATACGCACTCTTCACTAGTGACTAGAATATTGTGAAGAATGACCATTTCATGGTCTTCTTCTGCTCTATCAATATAAGTTGTTGGCCAGTGTCCGGAAGTGTTGAAATCCTAACAGGATGCATGCACAAGTTGAGTGTACCCGTGGAATGTGCATGTGTCAGGATTTCAACACTTTGTCAGGAGCGGGCAACGAACGCCGAGAAGTAAGAAAACCTTAGTCAGTTGGACTTTGGTTTATTAAAATGTACAACGGTGGCAGGCTTCCACTTTATTAACACAGAGAAAGAGGGGGGGGGGGGGGGAGTCTTGAGAGCTAATTGGCTGATTCGAGCGAGAAAACAGTTTGAAGAAAGAAGAATAGGCTTTTCCAACGAAATCTATGTCTTGGTGGAGTTTAAGAGCAATGACGTCAGGAGTGTCGAAGTGCGGGAGAAGGATGGCCCGGCTCGGGGAGTTCACGTCTAAACATCGAGGAATGAACCGGGGTTCGAGGAGTGAGTGACCACGCTTGAAACGGGGATTAAGCAGACAAGAGCAGAAGAGACAAGTAGAAGGAAGACAACAAGAACGATACCGGGATCCGAACGAGGGGCTAGCCAGGGCCTGTGGAATGACCGGTTGCTGTACCAAACCATAAACAAGGGTAGGATGATGTTCTAGGAGATTGTGTTTTTTAAAATTAAGTCGAATCTACGCACGCCAAACACTCAATGCAACAGTTTAAAGAATGACCATTTAGGGTAGAAGTCTAAGGACAATATACGTAGCCCTTGTTATTTGGAATCTGCCCTTTCTTGCCCAAACATTGTTAAAACAGATTTTTTTAAGTTTTTAATTGGTTTCATGATTAGTTATGCTACTTTACACATAAATTATTTTTTTCAAATTTTTATTTCCAAAATTTGTAAACAATTTAGAGCCGGGACTCTCAAGTCCCGACGGGCAGGTATGAGGATAAGGTAATGTTTTTCCACACACCATTGAAGTTGCACTATGTAACAACTTTATTGAGAAGTAAGATACATGACATGATCTTGAAACATGAAAGTTTCATAATAATATTCATAATAGTGTACATGTATGAAATTTGCATAAATTATAAAAATTACACAAATTAAATTGAAAAATAGTAATACAATACATGTAAAAATAGAAAAATGATTAGTCCTAGCCTATGAGAGCCAATATTGTTGACATAAGGCTAATTTTGTGAGTGAAGTTCAGTTTTTACTCCACGTTTATTTCGTGGAACAGAGCGAAACAATTTTTCTTTTCGCTCACGCAAAGGAAGATACCGCAGGTCGAGCACTTTGAATGTGGACGGGACTCAACATCCATGCGTGAGCAGTACTCGCATCTACCCCTGTTCTTCACAAACTGGACCCAGTGGCATCCCCGGTTACCTAACCGCATGTCCTTAGGAACTGAGTAGTTGAACTTGCGACGTTTGTTGGGTACAAGACTACTGTTCAACAACGGCCGTTTGGACGTACCGGCATTTCGCCCCCTTTCGCTATCGACTGAGTTTCGCCTACTTGTACCAGCGCCAACAGTATTTTTTATCATTAGTCCCTTTGAGAGCATGCGGCGATACTCGAGCAGAGTCACTTTTTCGATTAGTTCGCTGTAGATGATATACGAATTGACAAACGCAATGTCAAGAAAACCGAAGAACAATCGATGCCACCACTTTCTAGATTTTCGGTCTACACAGTACAGAACTCGTAGCCTGTCTGCATGGTCTACACCTCCCATCTTTTTGTTGTACTGTTCAACAACAGAAGGGCAGGGAACTCTCAGTTTTTTGCCGTCTTTTTGTGTTCGTAGCACATCAGAGACTTCGTAGCCATGAAAATTTGATGCCAGATAAACAGCCTTCGTGTCCTTCCACTTATACACACCGATACCTTGGGCAGATATGCGGTAATCAAAATCCCCTCTAGCTAGCTTATTGTCCGCTAACAGGTTATCAGGCAAACCCTTTCTGTTGCTGCGTATAGTGCCACATGCAAGTGTCGACTCTATTTTCAACCTTTCCAAGAGTTTCAGGGAAGTAAAGAAGTTGTCAAAAAATAGAATCCGGGACTTACCCCATTCCGATTTACTCAATGACAAAACAATTCTTTCGCCTAATCCAAAACCTGCAAACTCTTCCTCTAATTCTGAATCTTTCCCCTGGTAAACATCGAACCTTTTGGTATACCCAGCCTGGTCACACATGCACCATAGTTTGTAACCACGCTTGATTGGCTTCATGGGGTTGTATTGCTTCATCGAACTTCGGCCTTTGAATGGTATCATCGATTCGTCAACACTCAGCTCACGACTACCGTGAAAAGCTGAATCAAACTGTTCATTAAGTGATTTGATCATGGGGCGAAGTTTGTACAATTTATCTTTAGGCCCCTCAACATTTGGCCCAGGCATGTTTGAATTGTCATTTACATGCAAGTTTGACAGAATGTTGTCAAACCGGTTGCGACTCATTGCCTTATTAATGCCAGTTATATTGAAGTCCTCAGCATTAGACCAGTAGTGCCTCCATGATGGCAACTGGACATACCCCATAAGGAAGTTTATCCCAATGAAAGACAGCAATTCGTTTTCGGTCATGTTCAAAATTTTATGACGCTGAGTAGCGTACAAGTTTGTTTGGAAAATTATATTTTCAATTATTGGTTGAATCAACACCAAAAATATGTCTGTAGCAGTGTCACATGCAGCGAACATGTCTTCGTTAGCGCCTGGAACCAATTAGAACCAATAGTTGTAAATATGTATCCAATAAATTGATCTAATAAAGATTGTAATAGATATTGTAATAGGTACCTTCTGGGTGAGCATATTCCGGCACAATGGGCCGATCTGGTCTCTTTTTCCACTTTCTGGTTGGTTCTGGCTCTGGAGCTGGAGGCTTAGCTTTTTTTTGCGTTGCTGACGGTACGCCTACTGGGGCTGGCGTGGCATCAGACGTAGGCCTAATACGTGGATCGGCTCCGGTAGCTCGGCTCGGGTCTGGCGTACCACTGAATGATGTACCTAAAATGCATAGGCTTACGTAAATAAAAATGCAAGACTAAGCCCTTGCCAAACAAAACTTATTTTGTCATTTCCTAGGGCCTAAGGGGTCTAGGCCTAGCCTAAACGTTGGAAATTCCTGGGTGAACCGGCTAGGGGCGTAGGCCTTACATTATAAAGCCGAGGGCCTAGGCTAGCCCTACCTGGAGCACCCCTATATACATTGTGAAAATTGCCAACATCTTACCTGGTTCATTGTTTTCGTCGTCCAATAGGTCCTGAGGGTCTTGTATGACTTGATCCAGTTGACTCAGTTCGTTTTGAAACACATCGTCAAACAGATTTCGTTCACTTGGATTTTCTTCATAATCTGACTCAGTGTCAGTGATATCGTTGTAATCACTAGGAATATCCTCAATCTCAAGCATAGTCTTAATATCATCGTTGTCCATTGCCAACAAACCATGTGGCATAGATTCAGTAGCTAGAAAACAAAAAAAGTTTGGTTATGTCACTTGTCAAACTCTTGACACGCTTAGAGCCCGTCGGGACTAATAAGTCCCGTGTACAATAAGTCCTAAATCACCCCTATAAATTAATATAAATATTTTTGGGTTGCTATAAATATATTCCTACTCTATCTAAGAATTAAAAAACAATAACAATATGTATACATACCTCGTGCACCTGTCACAGAGAAATAATCTGTCCACAGCCTACTGGTTTCTTCTGAGGGTCTTGATATCGGTTACACTTTCACCAACTGTTGCGAGAAAAAATAATTCCCAACTAGTTTCGGTCGATAAGGTCGATAAAGAAGTCGGGACTTAAAAGTCCCGTCAGACAAATAGCGCGAAATTCGTATTGGTGTAAATTATATGGCAAGATTACGTGGCGGGACTTACAAGTCCCGTCAGCCAAGAAAGGGTTAATGATGTCCACCCTACATGAGGTGTGACCCACAAAATACCGATCCTGGTCAAGATTAGGGGAAAACTGGGTCCTATAGCTTAACACCAGCTACGCTCTCCAAGCCAATCAAGGCAAAAACATCTGCCTTGGGGCTCAGTCAACCCCTTTTCTTCACATGGTGGAGGTCGCCGGTTTTGTAGGGTTGTAATACTATAGGTATTATGGATTTATGCAGGTGTGATTACAAAATTATGGTTGTAGGAACGGGTTACGCGTTTTGGTAAATGTACTGTTGTGTTGTATTTTTGGATCAGACAATGTTGCGAGGGTGCGTGGGTTGCGATGTTATTATTGGTCAGGAATTAGCACGTGGTGTGATGGTTTGGTTATGGTGAATGTGTTATGTGCTACGTTTTTTTTTTTGGATCAGGCTATGCATTGCGTTGAAGGTGTCTTGATGTCTTCGAAGGGGTGTAAAGACACTTGTGGTGTTGTAGTGAGTTGTGCATTATAGGCGATGTAGGATGTAATGATGGTCTCCGTTTACACTGAAAGGGTGTGTTGTACACTGAATGTAGGGGTTTACACCCTGAATGCCTCCTGGGGCCAGTGTGTGATCACCTGGAAGGTGTGGACGGGGAACGTCGGGTCGTCGGTTCGATTTCTGGATGGATGCAGCAGTGTACTTGTAGTGTATATTATACGTTGTGTACTTCAACCGTTTGTTCCTTCTTTAGCGCCTTGCTGTGGTAGTTTAGGGTTAGTTTATACTGTATTCTTTTCTTAGCAATAGGATAGTAATTATTATTGTTATATATACGAACTAATTTGAGTGTTGTATATTTGTCTGTATATTATGTATACTACTTTATTATTTAGATACTGTAATTGTTTTTTTGTTTTTTTATTCTGTCGGTTCATGCACTGTGGAATTGTCCGTGCCCGAGATTAGTACGTCCTAGGACGAACGGATGTGAACTTCGGATGTGAACTTCGGACTGAAGTGATGAATCGACGTTTCTTACGTGAATTGTGCGTGTGGTTGAATGAAAGGTTATCGCCCGAGGTAGCGGGGATAATCGCGTTGTTGATGTATGAGGTGGGATGCAGTTATGGAGATAACTTTTATTCTGGTGACTTTATGGTCACAATGATTGGTTGTTGGTGTCATACGATGTGGATGTATGAAATTGAGATGCAGTTATTGAGGTACCGGTAACTTTTATTCGGTGACTTTATGGTCACAATAATTGATTATTGGGGTCATGTAATATGGATATATGGAATTGGGATATTATTTGGTGACTTTATGGTCACAATTATTGAATGTTGAGGTCGTTATGCGATTTGGTTGAACGAGAGTTATTTGTTGTTATTGACTCTTATTTGGTGACTTTATGGTCGCAGTTATTGAATGTTGAGGTCGTTATGCGATTTGGTTGAACGAGAGTTATTTGTTGTTATTGACTCTTATTTGGTGACTTTATGGTCGCAGTTATTGAATGTTGAGATCGTTATGCGATTTGGTTGAACGAGAGTTATTTGTTGTTATTGACTCTTATTTGGTGACTTTATGGTCGCAGTTATTGAATGTTGAGGTCGTTATGCGATTTGGTTGTACGAGAGTTATTTGTTGTTATTGGCTCTTATTTGGTGACTTTATGGTCACAGTTATTGAATGTTGAGGTCGTTATGCGATTTGGTTGAACGAGAGTTATTTGTTGTTATTGACTCTTATTTGGTGACTTTATGGTCACAGTTATTGAATGTTGAGGTCGTTATGCGATTTGGTTGAACGAGAGTTATTTGTTGTTATTGACTCTTATTTGGTGACTTTATGGTCACAGTTATTGAATGTTGAGGTCGTTATGCGATTTGGTTGAACGAGAGTTATTTGTTGTTATTGACTCTTATTTGGTGACTTTATGGTCACAATATTGGTGGTGTCGTTGACGGTTGATGTTGGTTGGATTTTGATGGGGAAATTGTTATTCCTCATTGTTTTTGTTTTTGAAGTGATTGCTTTGGACATAAGTGATCTCATGATTTGTGGAAATTTATTGGATCTGCTTGTTGGCAGATTTTTGTTCGTTTCTAAGATATGGAAACATGTCATGGATATTGTGCGGTGGAATGCTGACGACGACTTTTTGGGCGTTGTATGGCCGATACTTGACGTTGGCAAAAAGGGGAGTACCATCTATACTCTGTTCACGCTAGCTTGTTTTATGCGGTTCCCTTGGTCCGATATATGTTGTGTTAGGGTGGCCACTCTGACATGACGTAGTGGGTGTTTATGTCATCTTGGGCTTGTGCAGCGTAGAGGGTACGATGGAATGTCATTGTTGGTTATATTATATTTTAGATTTACTTTACGTTTAAGGTAGCTTTATGGCCTTCAGCCTGACTGATATCCTTGTGGAACGTTTTTTTTAGTTATTTTATTTATGTGCTGACATTGGCACTTAGGTTAAGAAGTACATTTAGGGTTCGTTTAGACATTCCATCGGTATGTTTTGGCTGGAGTTTTTCAGACTGGGTTTTGGAATTTATTTTTATGATGGTGGCCAAAGAAATCTGTGTTTCATGTTGCGTGACATGGGGTGTCACGGTGTGCCTGCTTACACTATATTAGTTATTAGTAGTTTAGATTAGTATTGTAATTATAGGAATGGAAATAGTAAGAAAGCGGTGTAATTGGAATTGTATAAAGCATCAAGAAGACCGTGGAGTATTCAGATTAAGTTATAGGAATGGAAATAGTGAGAAGGCGGTGAAAAGACAGAATGGGTATGGTTGAAAAAGGGAAATGCAGGAGTGTTTTGTATCTCTAAAAAGAGGAAATAAAAGTAATATCACGCAGTATTTATAGAACAGTTATTTGTATACTAGACGACGCTACAATTGGGGGCTCGTCCAAAGCAGTATAGGGTAACGTTTAAACACTGTTTATTATTTGTAGCTTATAAAATCAGTTCCTAACCCCGGCGCATTTGACATAATGGAGGGGTTTCTTCAAGAAGATTTGCTACCTCTGGACATTGTTCACAAGCTAATGGCTCTTCGAGCCGAGGGTACTGAGGTATACCATAACAGGCTGCGTGAGCTGTTGTCTCCCAAAGATGCAGCAATTCCACTCCGTTTGCAAACACAGCCTACTACTATTGCCCACGCATCTCGTGAGCTGCCTGCCGCTTCTGGTACATCCTCAAGTCATGCCACAGGCTTGCGTCCTACGAGTACCTCGGGAAGTACTTCTGTCACACCACCTCCCATCCCGCCAAGACGACATTCCGTCACGCCTAGTTCACACTCACTGCCCGTAGTTACATATTTGAATTTGCAGGCATCGATAACCATACCAGTCTCCGAGGCGCTAGGTCGATCAGGCCAGTTCACAAGTCGTGCAAGAGCCCTTGTATTCTACTCCTATACAACGCACTGCGCACGATTCCCCACTTCACCCCGACACATCCATAAATCCATTTCTTTCGCCATACCACCAACAGCAGCCGCAATACCATTCGCCCCATGTTCAGGGCCCGCTTCCTACATTCTTTGGCTGTGGGGACCAACAAAAAGCGCAGAGGAATTCTTGCTGGACATGGAGCAATACGCTCGGGGACAGGGCGTACCACTCTCTTACATTGTTAGCCATGTTCTTCCAGCAGCGCTTGTTGGTGACGCTTTCCGCTGGTGGACTTTCGTGGGAGGATGCAACAGTTGGGAGGACTTCAAAGTTGCCCTTCACAATGAGTATGATAGGCCAGACTATCTGGCACGACTTAAGGCTGAACTAGAAATGCGAACCCAACATCCAGATGAACCCCTTTCTGCTTATGTGCGCACTATCTCCAGCTACTACGATCGTATTGGGTCCACGGTATCCGATGCAGAGAAAGTGGCGCGGGTAATGCGCCAGATGCACCCACAGTATTATCCCTTTCTTCAAGGACGCTCTTTTGCAAACCTGCGTGACCTCGCTGTGGTTGCACCTACAATCCAGGCTATTTTGTGGCGGCACAACAACTACCGACCTCCGCCTCCACCCACAAATGCTGTGGCAGCTGATTTGCCATTTTCATCTCCTACCTCGTCAGGCCAACAGAGTTCGTCTTCATCACGAGAATCTACTAACAGAAACGCTTGTTGGGTATGTGGTTCGTTTGATCATTTTAAACGAAACTGCCCTCGACGCCAGGGAAACGGGAAACTGTAGTTCGGGACATAGGGCCAGTTCAGGAGAACTACAGTACAAACAACGTGTTTATGGCTCTCGATACACCCAAACTGAAACAGGAATGTGACCCAATTATTACATTGTTTATAGGTCACCACACTATTCAGGCATTACTGGACACGGGCTCAAGTTGTTCTTTGATTGGACCGTCGGCGTTATCAGCGGCACAAGGAATAGGTGCCAAGGTTGAACAATGCTCGATCTCTATCAGCATGGCATCTGGTAATGTCCGTAGTGAACTCGCTGTGTTTGTGCCTATTGTTATCGCCGATCGCTGGCACATATTGAAGTGTCTGTACTTACCCCACCTCTGTCGGGAGCTAATTCTTGGCCGGGACTTTCTTACTCAGTTTGATGTTACAGTGTCTATCAGAAGTGGTGGTTTGGCAATTAGTAACAGCACCCACTTTCATTCCTTTAATGAATCCTGTCTTACAAGCACTTCTCTTCCTGCACGCGCGTCTGTACCGCAACCTTGTCCCAATCTACTGGACTCATCTGCCATGGTTGATTGCCCGAAACGCATACAGCCAGCATTACATAACCTTCTTCATAAATTCTCTTGCCTCTTTTCTGATACACCCGGTTTCACAGATCTAATCCAATTTTTTTGCCGCCCTTACTAGCATTATCATTAATTGGTAATGTAGTTCATAAATTGCCCTTTTTGCCGTTATTTGTATGTAAAAAGTGAAAGCTACCGATTTCAATTTCCGCATTGTCTTTAATGCAATCAGGTAATAATTACGATTTTTTTAGCCCACTCCCGGCGTGTCTGGCCGAGTAAGACCGTTGTCTTGAATTTTTGAACAAAGGGGACAGGCTACTGGCTAGTATGCCTTTTTTATAACTTTTTGTTCTAAAGACCAAGCAAAGCACTGCTGATTTTGATGGTCGCTTTATTTGTTCTGAATTCGTTCTAAAATATCGAGTTCGTGCCACCAGTCTAAGTCGAATCAACCGATAGTTCTTTTATATGATACATTGGTGCCCTTTTTTGCCGTTTCTTGGTTTAAAAGGTAGTGATTATTATTTCTAACTTCACATTATTTGTTATTGGCTACATTCAGTTTGAAATTCCGAGTTGTTGACTCCTCTCCCAGTGTTATCAGTCAACTGGTCTTCTAACTGAAATGTGTGCCGTTTTTGCCGTTTTTATGCTTCCAGTGCCAAACGGTAGCGATTTCCATTTTCGAATTACTTTTAATTATTAACTTAACATAAAATAACAAATTGTTAGACACCTATTTCAGCGTTATCAGTCAACTAGTCTTGTAGTATTTAAATAATTCTTTTTTGCCATTTTTTGGCGTTTTTTGGTTATAAAAAGTAAAAGCTACCGATTTTGATTTCCGGATTGCCTTTGTTGTAATCAGGTAAAAATTACGAATTTTTTGAGCCTACTCTCGGCTGGTCCGGCCGAGTGAGACCATTCTGTTGAATTTGGGGGGATATAGCTGACCGTCTAGAAGGGAGGTAAGGACAAGGTCAGTGATGATTTCAGACATTTTTCCTAGGGGGGGCTGATAAAAATCTGGGGTGTTGCTAAATTAGTAACTCATTTTATGTTTTTTTTTTTTACGGCAAAAGGCAGGGGTGGAGGGGGTTACGGTCTCTATTGATGCCATCCTTTCAGTTTTCGAATATGAGGTGATTCCTATTTGCCATTCTTACCTTTACCTAACATCGTTTAAATAGAAAATAAAATATTGCAACATTTATGTAGATGAGTTTTTCGTGGAAATCGATTTATTTCCTAGTCCTATATGAGGTGGAAAAATATACCTCATTTTCTTGTATTTTGCATTTGTTTGTGCAAATTTACATTACTTCATGTGATTTTTTCAATCTGCTAGGGGGGGCATTTACAAATGCCGGGGGGGGCGGAGCCCCCCCCGGGATATGCCTGAAATCATCACTGGACAAGGTCCCTGTTATCTGAGACCATGCAGTCTCCCGGCCACTTTGGAGAGATAAGATAACTGACACAGAGGGGGGGGGGGGGGGGGGGGAACGCTTACGCCAGTCAAGAAAACTACTTTCTGTCGTGAAATGATAAAAAATTAAAATGCACATACTAATTTAAAGGACACTTTCATAATAATAATGCAATTTGAATGGAAGTTGTAGCGTAATTAGCAGTGCAGCTATAAATAAAATACGTTCTTGCTTCATTGTGTGAAAAAGTCAATCCAGGACACTTTCCTGTTATCTGAGACCATGCAGAGTCGCCCGGCCACTTTAGAGCGATACCAGCGATACCGATAGAGGTGGCTCAGCGGTAAAATGTGAGACTCTAATTCGGGAGGTCGCCGGTTCGATTCCGGCCACCGGCAGTCCTGACTGAAGTTTTTTCCGAGGTTTTCCTCAGTCGTAAAGGCGAATGTTTGGATTGAGTCCTACTAACAGCCCCCGGACATTCTTCCCCAGCTATCCAAACACCCTAATAACCTTGGTAGTCACCTGAAGAAGGGCACATCAGGTAAAGCTGGTGTGCACCCTATAACGGGTATTCCTACGAAAAATTATTATTATTATTATTATTTTGGAGCGATAACCGACACCGTGGAGGGTGGGTGGGGACGCCTACGCCAGTCAAGAAAATTACTTTTCCTCGTGAAATGTTGATAAAATTAACATGCACACCCTAATTTAAATGACACTTACAGAATGACTTTGCAATTTGAATGGATGTTGTAGCGTAGCAGCTATAAATAAAATGCGTTCTTGCTTCATTGTGTGAAAAAGTCAAGCCAAAGACTATCGTTTAAGATGGATCACACTTCACAATGATATTTGTTTCCTTCTTTATACTTGGGGTACGTACGCTGGTACATGTAGGAAACATACAGAATTCAATAACGTGGGTTCGAACCATGGGCGCCGCCAGAATTTTTTAAGGAGGGGCAAGTCAATGCGGTATGGGCCATGGGCGTACCATAACGAGGCTACCCGGCTATCCGTGAGTTAAAAACAACTGTGAGGGTATGTCAGTTGCAAGTTGGGGTCTTTTTGTCGACGAGCATGTACCGTTCCTAGGTGCTAGTCATGATGGCTTGGTGGAAGTCAAGTGTCCAGTGCTAAGGAAATGACCCCAGATGAAGGCATCGCTACCGGAAAAATTACATTCTGGACGTATAACAATGCAACAGCTAAGATCACGAGATTCAAAAAACGTCATAAATACCATTTGGCATTTTCAAATTCGGGCCAACTACATGTAAGAAAGATGCCATGCCATCTGAGCCATCAAGATTACACCGACTACCGTGTCAAGTAATAGGCATGAGCACAAAATAGAAAATCTGAAACGAACACTACACCACTTACCAAAAGTCATCAAACGCATTTTCCCATGTGCGTTTATGTGAAAATTGCCATGTCTCATCAATCCCGTACCTATGGTCAATGTGATTGGTTCTATTTTGGTTGTGTTGCCATACTAATGTAGTCGTTCTCTCGTAACAAAGCACTCCCTGTACTTGTTATCGAGAACCAAACAGTAACACAAACATTCGACTACTCAGCGAAGTGATCGAATGGTTGAGGTGTCTTGTCCGGAAAACAGCAGATCTGGATTCGAGTCCCACCGAGGATAGGTTTTCTTAGTGATTGTACGCAAGTAAATATAATTATTGCCATTGATAGTACATTGAGAAGGAGTTACATCGCCTCAAATGCAGTACATTCACAGTAAAATATTATAATAAAGACATGACTCGGAATGACACACCTCAGTCTTTGCAGTGAGGCTAATCAAAATGATTGGTGAATTTAAAGAAGGATTTACGGTGTCTGCCTGTGGGATATCGAAATCAATAATCAACAATATACAGTAATCCGGGTCACGACATCTCTTAAACTATAAAAGGTCTTCATATGATATTATATTTGGTGAGATATTATAAAACGATACAACGACACATATAGTGTATTGCAATGAATCTGTGGTCCCTCGCGGCTGGCTCGAGCCGGCGATTCGAGGTATCGAGTGAGGTAGGGGAAGGTGGGCGGGATCCTAGGACCACAGATTCATTGCAATACACTTTTAGTTGCTCGTGTAATATGATGCCAAGTCTTATCCAGTATCCGATCCCGCCCACTTTACCTCCCCTCCTTGCTTCAAAGCAAAATAATCAACTTTCGTGAGAGAGCGCCACGAACCAGAGCCAAATGTGTGATTTGCAGAGCATTCGTACTCTCTCGTAGTCGTCTCGTACTCGTACATCTCACGTCTACATTACTACTTGAATAACGCTCATATTTTGTGTCCGTACTAACAATGATTATGTACATAGAGTTTTTGTTCAAATTCGATCTAGTTCGGACACAAACAATTTTTGAACGGAGACTAAAAATTACGAAAAACGAAACAGTTTTGGGAAGTTTGAAACCTAAAAACAAAAAATCAATGCAATAATCTAACAAAAACTCTATGTACGTAAAACAACAGTTCAGTTCTCTAAATGCTGGTTCAAACACAATCGAAATACGTGGATTTTTGTGCACGTAGTTTGTATAACTTAGTACGAAAGTACTGCACGCCGGACGCTCGGAGTGGTACTCTGGCCGCACACAATCCTCTTGTTCACAACTTGCCTATGAAGATAATCTGTTTGACAAAGCATTTTGCAACCAGAAACGATGCGCTCAATTGTTTCGCCGTTCATATTACATTTTCTACATTTATCATCCACTGTGACGTATTTCATTATGTATTTTTTGTAATTGTTAGTCTTGATTACTTTATCTTGAATAGCGATCATAAATCCCTCTGTTTCGCTGAAAATGTAACGAGGCCAGCAATGTACAGTATAGTGTAATGTCCCCCACTGCAAGTATAATTACCCCTTTGCACTTGCACTCGTATGTCAGCTGTTAGCCGACATCAACAGTCCTGCAGCGAGTTGTATTTAAAATATTTGAAAATTACAAAAATTAAATTTGCATTTTTCTTAATTTACACCTTGTGGCAGCCACCGAATTAAGCCCAAAATGTATTTCGTATTAGCTATCGTTTCCCCTAATTGCAATTTATAAACAAAAGAATTAAGGCTCAAAAGGTTAACTGCAGTAGGTAGGTAGCCTTGTAAAGTTAAGGACAGGTTTTATTTAATTACAACAAAGAACAGAGCATATGTATTATTATGATTTTTATATTGATACTACGTTTACAATAATGTTATTAAATTGAACTCCAGTTAAAACATATAATATAATAATAATTTTTCGTAGGAATATCCGTTATAGGGGGTACACTAGCTTTACCTGATGTGCCCCTCTTCAGGTGACTAACTATAGGTCTATTTGAGTGTTTGGATAGTTGGGAAGGAATGTCCGAGAAAAACCTTCAGTCAGAACTGCCGGTGGGTGGAATCGAACTGGCGACCTCCCTAATTAGAGTCTCACGTCTTACCGCTGAGCCACCTGTCGGGGGGTACTAGTTGTTTTCTAGCTTTTTCATGTATTTTTTATTTTAATAATATAATGTCTTAAAAAAGGTATCACTGTTTTCAGTTTTCTAAAAATGCGTTGAACATTGAAATTGAAACATTACCTCTGAAAGTACTAACTTATTTTTTTCTTAATTTTTCAACCGCCGGTACCGGCAATATTGCTACTTTAATCCACCTCACGGCGCACGAAGTTTTATAAAGCATACGTGATGGTGATCTAGAATGTTTATTGCGGTTCAAGCATTTAATTTCGTCTACAACGTAAGCTGTATTTGGTTGCATTATCTTTATTGTTTGTCATTGTTTAATCTACTGGTATGGAGAGTGTATTATTATACCGGTCGATGAAGGCAATGATATACAAAAAACCAATAAAGATAATGCAACTAAAATAGCTTAGATTGTAGACCAAAGTACGTCTTTGAACCGCAATAAACATTGTGTACGTTTTTTTTTTTTTTTTTTTTCTACAAAACTTTAAACTTAGAAACGTGAAGTGAATTAAAGTAGCAATATTGCCGATACCGGTGGCTGAAAAATTAAGAAAAGAATAATTTTGGAAGTTTCAGAGTTCAATGTTTCAATTTCAAAGTTAAACATTTTTTGTGTTAGGCATATTTTAGAAAACTGAAACCTGTGATCAACATCCTTAATAATTAAAATAAAACTGTTATCACATATTTTTATAACTGACATTATCAACGCGCTTATTCTCATTACCATTGTAGTCTGTACCATAGGCGCCGACTTGTCAACATTTCAGGGGGGGCTCAAAAAAAAAAATGACTCGCATAAACATTGGAGACACAGTTTGTAGTAACGAAGTTTGGAGCTGGTGCAGTTAGCTGAGGTTGATTAGGCGTTGGTAGTAAACCGCGGTCTCTGCGTTCCAGGTTCGAATCCTGGCTTGGGCATGGACGTCACGTGGCGTTTTTTCATAATCATAATACCCCAGTCATCGTCTCGATTAGCCTCGTTGCAAACATATGGGACGTAAAACCCAATATATAATCATCACGAAGTTTGGAGAGGTCTATGGGGTTGCTATAGTTAAGAGAAATATCAAAATCCTCCTTGAAAAAAAAACGTTTCATTTTCTCCATCGATCTTTCAAGTTGCAAATTGTTTCATTTTGGCCATGTAATTGATTACTTTTTCCTGAAACCCATTTCGAAAACTGGATGAAGTTTGATCCCAAACTTGAATACTTATAGATATGTCGTTTGGTAACCATGAACGTCACTGCCATCGTCAAGTCGACGGGGTATTTTCCTTTCTCTGGAAACGTTTGGCTCTACTAAATCAAGCTTGTAAGCTCAACAGTGATTTTTCCCAAGTCGCTAAAAATCCGTCACGACGTAATACTAATACCTCGATTGCCGTTGTAATTGTGTTGAGGTTGTGGCCGTTGTGCCATTTAAAAATAGAGGTAAGTGCTTTGGAAAATTTTGACTTTCACTGATCCTGAACGACGTGAAATAGTACGTTTCAAAACTGGAGAAATTTTAACAGAAATCCATTGGCTTTTTCAGCCCCATCGCCCTGGCCTGTCAAGTGAACGTCTTGCAAAAACGTTATAATCGTTTGATAATAAGATTCGATTTGATACGAAACACCATCACCGTGTTTGGCAAAATGGCCTCAATGGCTTGTGAATCGTCATCTTGAAATTACTTGAAGATTGCTAATCTTTTTGGCGAGTTTCGAACGAAAGTTATAAGTTCACGCTGGTCACGCATCAATATGAGAAAATATCGTATTTTTCCTAAGCGTTCGATTCAATCTCAGGGGGGGCTCTGCCCCCCCTGACATTTTTCAGGGGAGGCGCCAGACCCCAAGCCCCCCCGTAGTCGGCGCCTATGGACTCTGTACAGAAAAAAAGATAAGTTACATTAGAATGAATGCGTCTCAGGGTTTTTGTTTTTTCAATGTTCGTTCATATGCAGTTCAAATGTTGCCGCTTTTACGTTGCCAACATGCCAGGTAACAAAAGCACTAACGGGGAACCGCTTGGGAAATCAGACATAATGATATTGATATCCTCAGCCTCAGGCAATAAGTCATTACATTTAAAATAACTAAATAGATTCATATAAGATACAATTGTAGCATTACTTCATATCTATAATTCCCGACAAAGTTAGGTGTGTGCATGTGTGTTGCCGCCGGACCACGTTGGCAATAATGAGTTGCTTGTATTATCTACCTATAGTGCTGCTACCTGTCGTCAACGTTGGGATGCGCTTCTAGTAAGGGTTCAGGCCCTACGCGACGCTCGACATCAAGTGCACATTTCTATGTTTGGGTTGGGCAAAAAGATTTAGATACATTGAAACAATGCAGGGGCGGTTCTATGAATTTAAATAGGATTCGATCAAGACTGAAAAACAGAAGTCCCAAAGATCCCGGGCTATTAAATTAAATTTTGTACCGTTATAAAATTTGTGTATTACGTATGTATTTAAATATTTAAACGATACATTTCAAAATTGAAGTTTATTACAGTGGAGATGTTACATTAGGACTTGAATATGCAAATCCCTCCACATAATAATAATGTAATAATCATACAGTATCACGTACCCCCACCCCCACTCCCACGCATCGTGACCATTAAATCGCCTGTTACAATGGTCGTAAACTCGTAATTCTTTTCTTGATATACTTCTTCTAGATTTGAATAAAGAAATACTGGTGTTTGGTGAGCTAAGTAATTATTATTATTGTACCAGGGCATAGTACCATGCATGGGATAGCTGAGGAGGAATGACTCAGTCACATCAGTATTCTGGTATTGTGGATCGAGCCCGCGACCCCAGAGTTAGTCTCTCTTGCTTCCACTGTCTCCCTTATCGGTAATTGCAATTCTTCTGTTCTTGGTTTACAGTCAGTGGCGTAGTAATAGGGGGGGGGGCAGCCCGGGGTCTAGAGGGGCCCGGTTTTGAGACAAGTTTGAGTTCAAAAGACCTGAGTATCAGGACGGTCCGGAACTGAGCCCTGGATACTGAGTAAAAAAATACAAAACAAGTAATTGTTTAAACAATTGTTGAAGTATCATCATAAAAATCATGAAAATCTGTATGCGAGTTATCTTTACCTTGGGGTCCCCTGGGGACCCCACGGGGCCCTAGCCGTCGCCCTGGCGGCCAACAGTCATTCATTGATTATAAAAAACACTCTCGTTAAGGTGAATCTACCCCCACTTTATTTTATTTTTTTAAATATGCATAAAGACAACATATGAGTTAGTATATGAAATACGCTCATTTGAGAATATCAAAACTTATTTTCAAGCCCATTTTGGAGGAGTCGTATGGTATTTACAACAGGTTTTATGAAAAATACGGCTAACAACTACGTTTAAACCACATACGCGTTTGGTATGCGATTTTTTGTTTACACCTTACCCTCACTATTGGCTATGAGGATTTAGTGTTTTGAAATAAGTGTTTTCAATATTTGGTTTTCTACGATTTATTTTGTTCTCCGGTACGGAAATTGTATTTGTACCGGCGAGCAAAATAAATCGTAGAAAACCAAATATTGAAAACACTTATTTCAAAACACTAAATCCTCATAGCCAATAGTGAGGGTAAGGTGTAAACAAAAAATCGCATACTAAACGCGTACCGGTATGTGGTTTAAACGTAGTTGTTAGCCGTATTAGTCATAAAACCCGTTGTAAATACCATACGGACGGCTCCTCCAAAATGGGCTTGAAAATTAGTTTTGATCTTCTCAAATGAGTGTCTTTATATACTAACTCCATATATGTGTTCTTTATGCATATAAAAAAACAAAATAATATGGGGGTAGATTCACCTTAACTGGCACATATGTAATAAAAACACAGCTAAAATTTTCTCGATGCTGTTCAACATCACGTCACGCAACATTTCGACAGCTGCTCTGCTGTCATCATGTTGGTCGTGCCTGATGATGTCAGCAGAGCAGCTGTCGAAATATTGCGTGACGTGATGTTGAACAGCATCGAAACAATTTAAACTGTGTAAGTCCTACAGTGTTTTTATTAGTCATTCATTAATGGCTACATCCTGTCAATAATCCGCTGTTGATAGAATGTGCCTCATTTCTCGGAAAACCTTTTGTTCACAACTCTGCAAGTCGGCAGTCACCACCCCCAACCCCTTTAGAATACGACATGTCCACACTTTTAGTCAGTTTGTGATTATCTCTAGTCACGGTCGTCGCAAAAGCTCTGATGTTCAATTTTAATAATGTCCTCATATAAACATTTAAGCGGGATTAAAAAGCGTAAGAAGAAAACCGAGGAACTAGAAAAACAACGAAAAATTCCTAAAATACCTAGCTTTTTACTCAAAAGTAACACTGCGTCGTGTGATACCGGTAGTGCTAGTGACAATGTTGTCGAGTCCAATGGCGAATGGTGAGTACCAAGACTCGGTGTCTATAATACTTACATTTAATAATAATTGCCTAATAGTAAATAACATGCAGATTGTAGGCGTCAATGACAGGGGCCCGCCAGCTCGCTGTAGCCCGTGGATTTCTAGCTACGCCACTGTTTAAAGTATAAATAATTGTACAAGTCCGACATCTGATAACTCCTAAAAGAAAGTCTGTATGTATTATAGGTCTCAGCAGTTACTTTCCATAGTTATTTGCGTAACTTGGTCTTGATAAAATCTATTCGCTACCATATACTCATGACTCGCTAGTCCTACAGTGTGCAACAATACTGACATTATCACATGCAATGCAATGATGAAATGCATGTTATTCTTCTCCTGGCTGTACTTATTTTTGCCTTGGACAATTACTTCCAGAAACTTACGTTGCATTTTACAAAATTCTTCAATTTAACGCTGTGCTGTTGCCCAAAGCAAAATTCCACTACTCCTACTCCATGTAGACTACAAGAACACAAAACCTGCCACTGTAAGTAACGTATAAGATTAACATATTGCATAATTAAACTATTGCATAAACATAATTCTAGCTAATTTATATCACTATTTAGTGTGTATCAATCAATATGACACATTTTTCAGCTTGAGACTGAACTGCATATATTAAATTAATTGTTACAACACATTAATTTATATTACCTATATAGTTTGGAATTTTGATGTTGAAAACATACTTTCTTGCATGCAGTGCAGACATTCAATATGACCCCCCACCCATTCCCAGTATTTAACACCCAGGGCCCGGATTCACAAGAGGGCCTAAGTCTGTTTTTGATCTTAACTCTATGACCGGCCTAACTTTGAACCTCTTGTGAATCCAGGCCCATCCAGGCGCGGACTGGCTAGGGATGCCGGGATGCGATCGCATCCCGGGCCCCTGGGCAAATCCGGGCCTTTTGGCAGTCCGGGCCCCCGGGCTGCCACCAGAAAGTTCCTATGATGTAAATACGTCTCTGTATATTGCTAATATTCTGTAAAGTGCACGCTAGCATTTTGCGTGGCCCCTACACCTAGGGGCACCCATTGTTGCTATGGATTTGTTTCGTTGATGGGAAATAACATACAAACAACTGTTACCTAGGTAACAATGGGCGCCCCTAGGAGTAGGGGCCGACTATGAATACCATCCTAATGGCCGTAGGCCTATCTCGAATATCGTTTTCTTAAAATTTAAATAACGTGCCCGGTAGTGCTACTGGTAGGGTAGCCTCTGTTAATCGCGCCCTAAAATGGCATTATAGAACATAAATTCAATGCACCCCTACATTTTGTTTGCGCTTTCGGCGTATTTGCCTCCGGCGGCTGGGGCTTCGCCCCAGACAATAAACAATCCAATTATATGTTTTACAATTCGTTCTTAGCCAGGGGCGGACTGGGATAAAAAGGCCCGGGATGCTGGGTTTCGGGGGGGCCCGCACGAGGTAGCGTGGTGCAGCTGGGGTCTGGGGCGAAGCCCCAGCCGCCAGAGGCAAATACGCCGAAGGAGCAAATTTTTTTTTGGGTGCATTGAATTTTATGACCTAAAGTGCGATTTTAGGGCGCGATTAACTGAGGTCACCCTACCATTAGCACTACCGGGCGCGTTATTCAAATTTTAAGAAAACGATATTCGAGGTATAGGCCTACGGCCATTAGTGTTACTGACAAGTAGACCTACTAAATATTGTCACTCGCAAAATGCTAGCGTGCAATATATAGAGTATCAGCAATATACAGAGAAGTATTTACATCATAGGAACTTTTTGGAGGCAGCCCGGGGGCCCGGACTGCCAAAGGCCCGGATTTGCCCAGGGGTCCGGGATGCGATCGCATCCCGGCATCCCTAGCCAGTCCGCGCCTGTCTCAGACATCGGCCTGGAATAGAGTTAAGACCAAAAAAGACTTGGGACCGCTTGTGAATGCGGACCCTGGGCCGTAACTAGGGTATCAAATGAAAATCACCCAGGTATGATTGGGCAAAGTACGATGGAGGGTCTGCGGGGAGGCCCCCCAGCCAATGCGGGTCCGGGTGTGATTGGAGTGTTTTAACGATTTTTTTTTTATAACATTCGTTACTGGTGACTGATGAGATTGTTGTAAATGGCAAACTTATATTATAATATTCTATGACTCGACATTGGATTTCTTCATTTTCATATTGTTATGATATCATGATAGATATTATATTATATGGCACATTTTGTCGGCGTAGCGAAAACAAATTAATTTTAGTGCATTTAAGTTTCGGTTAATGACATTAACAGTGGTATTAGCAATTAAAACGGTTTACTATTTACCCGAGTTACCAACCCCTAGTTACGGCCCTGTGTACACTACTGAACACAGCCGTAGTCTGGTGAATTTGACTTTCCATCGTTGGCAGCAATGTGTTGTCACCACGATTTGACGCGCAGGTGGTTGTGCGCATGCCAGGACTGAAAGGAGAACAGCGAAACTCGTACAGAGATTACAAGCCGCGCTTGCGATGAGTGAGGAGCAGTGCAGTCGGTGGTAGGAAGGCACACGCGTAAGAATGAAATTTACGTTTCTTATTTCACGTATAACAAACAAACATGCTTTTCTGTGGATTTAAATACAAACAGTGTCGATAAACGTTTGTTGTGAAGTGCTTCTATTGTGTTTGTGTAAGGTAAAACAGTAACGTCACTCGATTTATTGGCAGTTGTCAATTATAATTATATTACCGAGTGAAGTGATGTTGTGGGATGTGGACGCATTTTCGGTTTCTTCTTGATGGCGTTCTATGAAGTGTAGGCCTAGCCGCCTTGGCCAGGCCTAAGGAACGGGAATTATATTTCAACGAAGATTGACCGTCCAAAATTCCGAATTATTGTCAAGTTGTGGACACGGCTTAAAAACAAAATGGCGTCCAGATTAGGAATTTCAAAGGCCTAGGCTACTTACCTAGGGCCTAAATGTGAACTTAAACTCCAAGCCTAACTATTTTATTAGATAGGTCTCAATCTAGCCTATATTTAGATTGCCTAAGAAACAATTTACGTAGCTAGTCCCTAGGCATAATCAGAAAATTAGGCCTAGCTTACGTAGTGTTTACAATCGTGGTCTCAAGTTTAGGACCAGGCAGGCATGTCAATCATTAAATTTGTTTGTAAACAAATTTGAAATTTGTCATTTTACTTGGAGGGAAGAAGGCTAGGCACAAAGCCATATCACTGAAGTAATAGGCCTATATCATGCTGGTCAAGATAGCAATATGCCTATAGCAATTAGCCTCTGCTTATTAAGTGTATTTATTTACAATTATATATAAACAAGTAGGGCCGAGGCCTTGTACGAACTAAACCTATAGAAACCGGTAGACAAATTGTCATAAGAGACTAAGTACACCAGACTATACCTGAATTGCAGATAATTTGAATAAAGCAAACAGTACTAGGCCTACTAGACGAGCGACTGAGTCGGGCTATTTTCGTACGTCCCTCAGCCCTGCAGGGTGTACTTAGTCTAGGCCTAGTCTTCCAAGTCCTCAGTGAATGTGAACTCGGCGTTTTAGAAGTCTGATGGTTTTCCTCGACAAAAACAGTTTGGATTTTGGAATGTTGACGTAGACTTAGGCTAGGCCCCGAGGGTCAAAGCCTAGGGTGCTTGCAACCTGAGTTAGGTCAAGTGTTGTTTTTATTATTTCCACATTTTTTGGGTGGATGTGGTCGATCTACGTAAAAACAAGGCTGTTGTTTTCAACAATTCGGATTATCAGAAGTGCAACCATTTGGATTTACTACTAGGCCTATTGTGCACTTAACTACCAGGTGTCATCCGGATCAATAAGGTAAATAACATCACATTTCAGACAATATTTGCATCTTATGTTCACAAATTTGTATTATTTTCATGTGATCCGGTCAGTATTGTGGTCGGAAGTTATATATAGGCTATCTGTATCTATATAAACATAGGCTACATACTCACGTACAGTAAGTAATCACTCAGTAATCAACAATATGTAGCCTAGGCCTATATGATTTTTTTTAGATTTTTACAGATAAAACCAATCCTTAAAGCTTATTAGGTGTATTTAAAAAAAAAAAGTCGTCGGTCGAAACGTTGAATTTAGCAAAAAAAGAATAAACTAAAGGTTAGGTTTTATATGTAAAAATGTTTCCTTTTAATAAATATATATAGGCGAACTGATTAGTTTTACAAAATAGCAATAACTTGGACAACTGGTTGTCTAAAGCTTTTGTAACGCACTCTTGGGAGACTGTCATCATAGAACCATTGAATTCAGAAAGCTAACTATGTGAATGTGTGGGATATGGACCACCTGAATCTTGGTTGAAATCTATGTGTTCTGGGTCATCTCTCGTCTTTGGTAAGAGTAGGCTACTATCAACTACAAGAACAGACCGAAAGCTGACTGCCTTCCCAGCCGTCATTCAGCAAAAGGCGTGACATCCTAATTTTAAAGATTTACTTTTATAATCTGTAAATGTCGAAAATTGGTCAGGACCTATAAAAATAAAACTTAAACAATTCAAGCTCTTGTATGGCATCCAATTTCAAAGTAGCAACCAATGTACTATACACCGAATCCACACTAAATTTCGAAACTTTGTTAGGCCTAATGATGTAGCCTATTAAAAATTGCAATGTAGGCCTACAGTCTACACTGTTTCTTCAAAACTACTAGCTGTCACCGAGAACCAGTCTGTAATAAATGGTGGCCTCACTTATACTGTCAATCCTATCCCATATCTAGGCTAACGTATGACCGCCTCCTAACGCGCATCAACCTCTTCTAGCTGACCGTGACCGTTGACCCCTGTTAACTTATCCCTGGTAATGAGTGTCTCATCGCCTGATTCATCTTGCTTGGAAACATTCGAAAAGATATGTTTTTCTTTTTACGTATTGTTTTCGCTTTTTATTATACATAAGTCTATGATATTTATGTTGCAATTCAGGGGGGGGGGGGGATAAAACGTCATTGCAACAGGTTCACGGTTTTAGATAATGTTTTTGGTTTAAAAATTAACACGGTCGCTTTTTCCCACCAATTTCGTATCATGCCACCGATTGATCATCATAATTCATAAGCCTGCAGAGGCAGGAGTTTATGGTGAATTTTTTTTGAATATTTCGTTTTTAAGATTTAAAATGGTGGTGAATTGTGTTGAATATTTTGTAATAAATCGTTTTTATAGCGGTGTTAATTTTTTTCAATTTTTGGCTACTTTTGGACCATGGAAAATGCATAGGCTAAAAATTAGAACACAAATATGTATCAACCTATATTTCTTAGGTACATAGCACAACTATAAACACATTAATTAATCAATGAATCACTGAGTATGCCTATGTAAAACTGTAAACACTTATTGTAGGTCAGTGACGACGCCAGGAATTTTCCATTGGGGGGGCCAAGGGGGGTCCTACGAATGTATAAGGAGGCCATGCAGATTCCAGACTGGTTTTCTATCGGTATCGGGAGGGGGGGGAGGGGGGGGGTTACACCAGGCTACATGCACTCGCGAACATGAAAATATGCATTCCATTCTTACCTAATTAATGCAAGGCAGTGGTGTAGTGCCAGATATACCAGTACGTAGTGGGAAGTTGGAGGGACACATCTTTCCAGACGAAAAAAGCATGGGGGTTTGGGGGGAAAAGCCCCCCACAACAATGACGCCGCAGGCGATTAAAAAAATCAGGCTTTAAGAGCGTGTTTTGAGCGTTTTAGAAAGCAATACCGGACTCGATGCAATACCAAAATACTGCAGTTTTGTATTCGATTTCGTAAGGAACTCTTGTTACGGCTCATGCACGAAAATGTTCTTTCACAAGCAGCACTTGATGCAGATATTGTTAGGCTAATAGTGCACAGTTTGTAAGCTTCATTGAAAGCAAGAAGGGGCATACAACCTTCCAATGACGTTTGAAACTTCTGGCTTCAGTTACCATGTGCAAGCAGTGAAAAACTTGAAAGTAAAAATCAAAATACTAGGAACTCCAGTTTGATGAATATTTGGTAGTGTGGTGGATTGGTGTAGTAAATTTCAACTACAAGAACTAGTTAGAATGTGAATTATTTATTTGTTGGCGTGTATGCGGCGGCATCAACGTAGTGTATACGTGGTAATTTTTTTTGGCTTGGGGGGGCCGCTGGGGGGGCCGAGGGATTTTAGGGGGGGCACCGGCCCCCCCTGGCCCCCCCCTAGCGTCGTCACTGTTGTAGGTCTACTCACACTAGTTTCCTTAATCTATGTCTCCAAATTGCAGTGCGTTGCCGAGGACGCCGTTCGGCCGTGACGTGACTGTTGACACAAAAACGTAAAAATTTGACGGTAAATCGCAAATTTGTAATTAATTTATTTTATTCCAACGTTATTCGTGAATAATGGGTAGAATCGCTCAAATTGCGGCTATTCGCGCGAAAAAAATGTCATTTCCAGCACCACAAGTACCTAAATCGTCCACATCTGTAGTTATAAAACATTTTCTAAGAAAATCACGTTTATCGTTGATACCATAAACTCCTGCCTCTGAGCCTACGCATACATACTGTGGCAGTGTTGTTAATTTCGTTTGGTGTATTCAGTAAAATAGCCTAGGTTGTAATTGGATTACGGGATTACTCTAGATGGTTGAATGCCGATTTCAAAAGAGAATCGTAGGCTGTCCCTTCGACAACAGCTCGTGAATGAAACGGGTCGGGGGTCGGGTTGGTTTGACCCCTTCATTGAGTGGGATGTAACAAATGGAATCCGTTGACCCCAACGTCAGTTGCCGCACGGCGAACATGGTGGCACATGCCCCATCAACATGCAGAGTGCACTTTCTACAAGTGCGAACTACTTCCAAAACATCACTGTTGATATTTGAGATGAAGGGGGGAGGGGTCTCGGGCAGGAGAGGAGACAGGTTAACCTATCTATCACTTCCTTGGGTCTCTATAGGCCTATGTGTTATATATAATAATAAGGATTAGTTTGCTATTAAAGAATACCTTCAGTGTTGCTCTAAAATTATTCGAAAGAAGCGAATTATACCTTTTTTCGGTGATGGATCAAGGGGTTATTTTCCTCCCTCGCATATATGGTAATTTCTCCAAACGTCAGTGGTAGATCGTTTTTTATATCATATCTCTTTCAGTTTCATCAACTTCCTTCCATACACCACTAATAGCTTATGCGGTTCTGTAAATCAATTTAGGTAGGCCCTACTGGTAACTCGCCAATCAAATTTCGACGCTATACGAATGTACCCGCCGTACCGGTAGATTAAAACAATCGTAAACAAAATACCGTTTGAGATAATATACTGAAAATACTTCATACCCAAGACCAAAGCGTGTTCTTTAACCACAATGCAATTTGTGTATCACCATCACGAATTTCGTGCAGGCAGTAGATTATAATTAAGCGTATTCAAGATGCAATATTGGCGGTACCGGCCGCTGAAAAATGAAGACAGAACATATTTTTGGTACTCTCTGAAGTCAATGTTTCAATTTTAAAGTTAATCTCTTGTACGTAATGCGTATTTTAGAAAATTTAAATCGGTCGATGCACACCCTTATTCTGCGAGTGTTTTTATCATCTCCATTAGTGCAGAAAACGTCACATTACTGCCATTCATCTCCAGAAACTTCCCAGCGTTGGGTAAGAACGCTAGATAAAACTTCAAGAAGTTCTAATATTCAAGGAACTGTTAACTTTTTCTCAACATTTTTATTTTTTATATTGCAATATACTTTTTTTATTGAAGTCTTCATTTACTAATTGAGGGGGGAACGTATTTTTAATGCACCTAATTTTGAAAATTCGCCCTAGTTTCTTACGCTTTTCTTTGGAATGTTCTGTAGGCTACTTCATTTAACTAATTTAGGTCTATGAATAATAATGGTTAATAAGAACAGTGAAATCCTCTGCTGGTCGATATTGTGTAAGGAAACTTAAAAGTTATTTTTGGAAATGAATGAGTTTGAAACGTTCCACCTTCATATAAATTTTGTGATGAGTAACTGGAATTGTACTTATTTTTTTAAGTTAAGACTGTGTTCTCTTCTAATCTAACACATTCTTAAAACCCATTCTCCCACCCCAAGTGTCAATATCTGCTAATTCCATGGTCTACCTGTTTACTTAGGACTATCGTATGTAGTTGATCCCTCTGGATGGGACAGTAAGGCAGTAGGCACATGATAATCTCAGGTCTGGCCATGTTGCTACATTGCCCGATGTCCATTGGCGTTTCCAATCTCATCATGACATCGTATTTTAGCACCTCAACCCCACCTGCGATGTCGTGTAACAAATAACAATAGACGAGAAATGCTGTAGCTTTGTGTGTATTTCCTTGTATAATAATTAATGATAACATAGCTTATTGAAAGCGAATTAACACTTTTGATAAACTACCCGTACGGTATAACCCAGATAGCTTGAAAGAATTTCACGTGTCTTTAATAAAACAACATAAACAATGAATCAACATGTTTGGAATTATGCCAGTCAAGATATTATTCACCGTTTAATATAGCTTGTATGAAACATATTTCATATATAAAATCAAACAGTTTTAATGTTTCGTAGTATATCACAAATAATTGTCTCATTTTGTCCAAAAGCAAGCAAGTAGGCCTAAGTTAGTATCCTTCATGAAGATTATCTGTGATAACATCTAGATTCTAGATTCATAGACCTATAAGCCCCCTAATATACATTTGATTTTAACTGACGTTTCGTACGACAAAAAATGTAAAATTCTCACGTGTTTCGAACTCTCCGTGAACATAAAACAAGGCTAATTCCTTATTTGAATGTTTGGCAAGATCGAGCCTCGTGGGTCGATGAATCTAACGAAGTAGGCTATAGGCAGCAGGATATAGGCCTAATCTGATTCGCGGCTCCTCACCCATATTTCGTTCATTTCCGTGCCCGTTACGTTTCGTTCGTGCCTGCATTGAATTTAAGAATGAATTTAATTGGAATGAGTGTGTAATTATGGAAACTGGAGTACGCACCTAGCCAAACTTATGTATTATTTTCACAGAGTCGTGTTCATCCTACAAAACTTTCGGTACAATCAATTTCCATGCACGCTACGGCCGAGGAGTAATTGGATAAGAGTACACGTACCTTCCTCATCACCAATAATATTTGGTCTGTCTCATACCATAGTAGGCTACATTCATTCGCAGTAGACTACAAACAAAAGTTGCACGGAGATCATGAACTAGCATTTTAATGCACCTACCGACTGTCAATATGGAAGAACGGTCTCATATTTAGTGTATATGAATGTATGGTAGTTATTATTCCACCTCCCATATTTAGGCTTGCTTCTTCGTTTGCATCATTGATATAGAGTTGAAGGTAAAAAGTGGGTAAAAAGTGTACGCTACAATGTCGTGCTGGGGGATAGGCTTACGCCTCCGAACCCCCGTTACACTAGAATATATAATAGTGAATTGTTTCGTCTAGCCCCCCCCCCCCCCCGGAAAATGAATGTCTTAGCGGCGCCCGTGATTGAGGTGGCCCATGCGCGCTACCGCTACGGATGAATTTGTCTGCACTAAATGTTTGCTCTTTGAGTACCTTCATTTAGTTGTGTAGGAAATAAAATAAGGTTAACAATTTGGACTGAAATAACTAAAATTTCGGAAGGAATGTGGACTGTTGACCCGTTGGGACCTATTTCAACTATGCGTGTCTATGTGGACACGAAGGTATTGTAATTAATTACCCCTTCAATGTAGCTAAAACAGTGATTTGCTCTAAGCCCGGCAATGTGCGTTCGGTGAGAATTATCAAGTACATTGACTCAACACTGAGTGTGGATCTCCATTTGCTATCAACATGCTTATAATGGATGTTTCAAGAGTTTATGGTGAGTGAGTGACTATGGGACGATTTGTAACCAAAGTTGTTGTATAGTATAATTTAGGCCTACGAAATGAAGTACCTATAGTATAGTAGGCTACACAATAGACCTAAGTGTTAAAATCTCAAGTTACCACTTTTTATTGAACATTTTTGTTTGGCTTAGCGTGCATTAGAAATGAAAATAAAATCGTATCTAAAAGCCTTTGGTCTCTTGGTAAGTAATGAGCCTCCTCAGTTATTTCCTGTGGGATATGCGTGTGCGTGAGTAATACTTTGCATGATCACTTACTTGTTAGTTCTACATTTCGCTACAGAGCCGACTGTGAAACTCATAATTAATAAGTAGTAAGTACCCAACACATTTTCAAATCATTTCAGTAGGCCTAGGCCTATATTATGCTAAAGCTAAAGGCCGGGTTTCTTCTACAGAATTGTAAAACTTAAAAGTAACCCAAGATTAGCTTTAGCAAAACGGTAGCCATTACTATCGTCGCTTCCAAATTGTCCCTGTATTTAAAGTCAGTTAAATTTTATTACAACGCTTATATTAACTTGCCTTGTTTGTCTGGACGGAATCTTTGAATCGATATTCCACCTACTTCTAGATGTCCGATCAAGCTGAAATTTTTTACACAGACGTATTCTTGATGACAATGCATGAATCAACTGTCATATTTACTAAATTGTCAATTAATTCATCATAATTAATTTATTAATGTTTTATATGGAAATCGATGTACAACCCACTTCCCGACGTCAAATCGAGTTGAAAGTTTTTACACAGACGTATTTTTAATGACTTCACACGAATCAATTGTCATATTAACTAAATAATCAATTAATTGATGTTTTATATGGGAATCGATGTTTAACCCACTTCCCAACGTCAAATCGAGTTAAAAGTTTTCACACAGACGTGTCCTAATGACAATACACGAATCAATTGTCATATTAACTAAATAATCAATTAATTCATCATAATTAATTAATTAATTGATGTTTTATATGGAAATCGATATTTCACCCACTTTCCAACGTTGAATTGAACTGAAAGTTTTCACACAGACGTATTTTTAATGACAATACACGAATCAATTGTCATATTTACTAAATAATTCATTAATTCATCATAATTAATTAATGTTTTATATGGGAATCGATGTTTAACCCACTTCCGAACGTCGAATTGAGCTGAAAGTTTTCACACAGACGTATTCTTAATGACAATACACGTATCAATTGTCATATTTACTAAAAATAGTCAGTTAATTCATCATAATTAACTAATGTTTTATATGGGAATCGATATTTCACCCACTTCCCAACGTCGAATCGAGTTGAAAGTTTTCACACAGACGTATTCTTAATGACAATACATAAATCAATTGTCATATTTACTAAATAATCAATTAAGCCATCATAATTAATTAATTGATGTTTTATATGGGAATCGATAAAACACTCACTTTCGAACGTCGAATTAGCTGAGAGTTTTCACACAGACGTATTCTTAATGACAATACATGAATCAATTGTCATGTTTACTAAATAATCAATTAAACCATCATAATTAATTAATCAATCGATATTCGATATATATTCGATTGCAAGATTCTTTAAGACTAAAAAGTATAAAATAATATTACATGAAAAAAATATTTTTTTTTAAAAACAACGCTTATATTTAAATGCACTAAAAAGTAAAAAATAAATTTTCGCCCAACACATTTTTGCCTCACTCGGAAAATAAAAGCGTTGGGCGCTTTCCCTGCATAAACAGCAGAATACTGCAATCTATGTCAATACCGAAAGCGCCCAACGCTTTTATTTTCCGAGTGAGGCAAAAATTTTTTGGGCGAAAATTTATTTTTTACTTTTTAGTGCATTTAAATTAGGGATGAACATCGATAAAATAAAAACTATCGATAATCGAAAAGATGACTGCATTATCGATCGATAATATCGAACGATACTAAATTTACAAAATTGAAGTAATCTTTTACAGTTTCAGTGATATGTCGCCTAATCGAGCACATAAGGATATGGCAACATTACTTGGACACATCTGACGTGACACTGCTGAGAGTATAATCACATTTTACGAGGCCCGATGCCTAGTATTTTGGCAGTATCTTTGAGTATTTCAATACTAGAAAGGTCCGAGTAGAACGAAATAATGCTTTACGAACCCGCTTTTTTAGAAATCAGACCATTCGATGATATTTGTATTATCGATTATTATTTTGATTTTATTGCATATCGAATATCGAACGATAATATCGATTATCGTGTTCATCCCTAATTTAAATATAAGCATTGTTTTTTTAAAAATATATTTTTTTCATGTAATATTTTATTAAAGTGTATTTTTGATATTGAACGTTAAATTATCAATTCACGTGGTAAGACAAATACATGAAAAAATATCCAGGTACCTGGTTGGTATCCGTATAAGTATATTGACTCATCTCCATCGAAGGTTTAATACCCTGAATGTTAGTTTTCCAATCATTTTGTCACCCCAATATTCGTTTACCTCGAGGCGGAAGGTTGAAATCCCACATAAGGCTGGATTTCGTATTTGTCTTTCATACTCGAGTGTTCGACAAAAATTACCTGCAAAGCGTGAGGATTAAATTTGTTTGTTCGTATCTTTAAAATTCAGTATAACATTTCTGGAACTATGCGGAGTTGGATATTATCAAAATTGACGGATATTATAAAATAAAAAGTAGGCTATTTAGAATGTTTTACGTTTGGATATCCATTTTGCAATATTATTGACAGGTTCTAATTGTATGCGAATACAATCAATTTTGGATCCTTTTTTGAGAGTACATAAACCTTGATTAATGGCTTGTCCGCCATCATTGGAAACAAATTATATTGACAGTGATTTTAAGGATATGAAGAAAAACCGAAAAACCCTTCTATTATCTCGCGTTTTTAAAACTATTTGTATCGTGTATTTGTATAGCTCTCAATTTTTGTCTCGATTCTCAAAAATGGATTAATAGATTCACTTCTTCTCATACCCACGCTTTTCTAAAACAATATCACTGGTGTGGTTTTTATTTCTCTTTCATAATCATTAATCTCGGATCTCTTTTTGTATCGACTCTCGATTTTCGGATAGCAGTCTAGCAGATACGCGTATTGACGCAACCACCGTGTATTATCCTTCTATATAGGATGGAAATTTATGAATACGTGTGAAAATAATACAATTGTAAAGTTGGGTCATTTCACAAACCCGTGCCTTTCTAAAACGACGCCGTTGGGTTGGTAGTGCCTGGTGGTGTTGCACATGCATTGCGCTCACAGCAAGTGAACTAACTAATGAACTCGACGAGTCTCTTTCATTGAAAAGGTGCATGCATTCATTTCATTTCATTAGACACAATGAAGGATGCGGTGAAGTAGTGCTTTCACCGGTGGAGGGAACACTAGTGGCAGTACAAAACAACGAGCACGCCGTGGACCTAGTTTTCATGTTATGACGCTCAATAATCTGCATATGGTTTTATGCTTTTACTCCTCTCGAATATATTCTAAAAGCAATCAAGTGAGTACTGTTCACTTGTAAAACTGCCGAATTACATGTTAAGGGGCTGTGACATGGGAGAGACGGATTAACCATTAGCCCACGCATTCACTTCAACCCACTGTTATTTTGTATGTTGTTTTCGGCGTAGGCCTACGTTCCATTATTTAAATTTAAGCACATGAATCATTCTTTTTTTCGGTATAAGCAGTCGGCCCGGGATCTAGTTCTTCTTAGCCGTATATTGAAAGTTTGGGATGAGTCTCGGAAGATATGACAAATTAATGATCTAAACAACGCGTGACACTTTAAAACCGTTTCATCTACTTGGGCGGTGGTAGGTTGCGAATACCACGCCCGTGTACATTATGAACGGCTCGATGTTGCACGATTGCCGTTTCAAACTGCCATCCCTGGCTGAAAGGACACAGTCGAATACTCGCAATATGGGTTTACAAAGGACATTCCCAGGTGGTCGAACTCCTAAGTCCGGACCTCGATCAGGATCTGGCAGGATCTCACAGCCATTTCCACAATGTTAAAACTTAAAAGTAATTATTTTGGATGGGAGAATCGTTTATAAACAAATTAATTCGTCTGTCTAAACAAATTATGGTCCAAAGCAGAAATAATAACTTATGTATACACATATAATAAGTAATTATATAAAGAATAAACTATCATTATTTTCAATTACACTTAGTGTAATCAATGTCAGCAACTTAAATAATAAAATAACCCTGTTTTTACTTTTTCTAAGTGATGATGATTCTTGTTGCTTTCGTCTATATTATTGCTGTCATGCTATTCGAGACGATGAGGGGTGATATATTGTGTAGAATTAACATAAGAAGGCAAATTACAAAAAACCCATGCATTATGCGGATTTTCGAACCGACATACCTTATATCGATCGGATTCAAAAAGATGTCTCTCTCGATTTAGTCAATAAAATAATGATACACAGCCTCATGCACAAAGATTTGCGGACGCAAAGTTACCGCTCGTTAAAAATGGCGGACTTGCAGACGCAGATAAATTTGCGGAAATCCGAATGCACAATGCGTTCACGCAAGTCCGCCATGATGCTGCAAGTTCCAATACTTCTTTTACCGACGTGGCTGACTTTACCCGAACCAATCACGGGTCTAGGATCTCGGAACGCATGACGAGATTTAAACCAGACAACGATTTCGAACATTTGTGAGCACTGTGCAGAAAACGTTTTGACATTTGACATTTTTGTCATTTTGTGGGGGTGGTGGCGGGGGGCAGGGGGGAAATAATAATAAACGCACAACTAAGCCTTTTTCTAAATGCTTATGGCCTACATGATTCAGGTTTGATATAATGAAATTTTATTTTATTCCCTGTTGTTGTTGTTTGGAGGGGTGGGGTGGGGGGTGGGGGGGGGGGGGGGGGAGTAAAACAAAATAAACACACGAAGTCCCCTAAATTATGGCTTTTGTCTGTGATTCAGGCCTGTTATAATGACATGTTATTTTATTCCCTGTCTGGGAGGAGCCATTGTGTGCCAACAGTAGGCATATGATTGTATGTGTGTGTGTGGGGGGGGGGGGGGGGGGGAAATAAACATACGAAGTTTTCATCTAAATGTTTATGGCCTGTATATGATTCAGGCCTGTTATAATGAAATTTATGTTATTCCCTTTTGCTGTTGGGGGGAGAGGGGAAGGCGATTGTCAGCAACCAGTTTGTGTGTTGGAGGAGGGGGGGGGGGGGGGGGAGGTGGATAAAATAAGTTCAACGCATAACTATAGACATGTATCCAGTGATGATTTCAGACATTTTTCCTAGGGGGGGCTGATAAAAATCTGGGGTGTTGTTAAATTAGTAACTCATTTTATGTTGTTTTTTTTTACGGCAAAAGGCAGGGGTGGAGGGGGTTACGGTCTCTATTGATGCCATCCTTTCAGTTTTCGAATATGAGGTGATTCCTATTTGCCATTCTTACCTTTACCTAACATCGTTTAAATAGAAAATAAAATATTGCAACATTTATGTAGATGAGTTTTTCGTGGAAATCGATTTATTTCCTAGTCCTATATGAGGTGGAAAAATTTACCTCATTTTCTTGTATTTTGCATTTGTTTGTGCAAATTTACATTACTTCATGTGATTTTTTCAATCTGCTAGGGGGGGCATTTACAAATGCCGGGGGGGCCGGGATATGCCTGAAATCATCACTGCATGTATCTACATTAGTATGGCATGCAAAATTCATCCTTGTAATAATGAAATTTTATTCTATTCCCTGTTGACACATAGAACATACGGGCATCGACATAAATCAGCCTAGAATCTAGTGTATTCCCATTAGGGCTTGGGTCTATATCTAGCTCTTAGTATGGTTCTTACGCGGGCCTAGACTTAGCCTAGTGTACGTAATGGTACGGAAATCCAGAATGGTCAGGGCTCTATGCATAATAGGTTGTCTTAGCTTAAGCCTAGTGGCCTAGTACTTGGTATGTACCGGTAGGCCTATACGTTGGTCTAGGCTAAACTATAACGTAGGTTTACTGTTACTACACCAATCCTTAAGGCTTAGGCCTACGGCCAAGAATATAATTGTATTTGTATTCTCTCTACGCTACGATTTACGGCGGTATTCCCAGGTTTTTGCGAGGTTTCGTATGCCGGATCCAAGGCCTAGGTACACAGCCTTCGCGGCGTAGGGTAGGCCTAGGCCTAGGCGTCTTAAGTCTAGACCTATGCCTACCTAGCTGTTTACACAGAAAGCGTTTATTTATTTTTCGTCTACGACTGAACTGAAGCTGTCAATACCACAAGTTGCGAAGCTCCAGAAGCCTGTGCTCTAGGCCTAGGGCTAGCTAGGCCTAGGGCCTCACGATACGCCTGCTTATAGCCCAGGCCTAGGGCTGAGCTGAGGCCTTAGTTATACTTTCTGGGTTTTACACACATTTAGATTTGTTATGGCGTGTAGCTAGGCACTCCGCACTAACACATGGTTTACAAGTATGCTTGCCTAGGCCAATATTAAAAGGAGACTTATCTGAACGTCAACTGGAAGGTACCGTAACTTTTTCTTATCGCACATTCTTGAATCCACACGAAGATCTTCTACTTAAAATGGAGCCAAATGTTTCGGCAGATAATAACTAGTATTAAAAATGTAATCCGGAACTTCCAATACGTTGGTGCAATCTCTAAAACACGAGATCGCGGGAGCCCGTTGTCCACCGTATTTGACAGGGCCGCCATTTTATCTATTTGTGGGAAGGTCGAGGCAGCCGCAACTTTAACAAGCTCTCGCAAATATTTGCGTCGGTAAATCCTTTTGTGCATTCGGTTTCATTGATTTGCGGGCGCAAGGCAAAAGTTGCGTCTGCAAGTGGCTTTGTGCATGAGGCTGATAATGTACAGCTAGCGATTACGAAACTTCAATATTATTTCATTGTATTCTTAAAAATATCTCTAAATAATTCAATGATTGATACCATATTTTCTAACGTAGGGCTTCGTGCTATGTACTCGAACACATTTTTAAAATTTATTTGATCTATAAGTAGGCTATAAGTAGGCTATAACTAAGGATTACTACAGTAACCTTTGTTGACCAAGAAACAACGCCTCTTGCGCCATCCCTATTCATTATTTGTTTGCGAATTTTCAAAGTCGAGGGATCAACTTTTTTTAATCCGATAGTAGGTGCCGTACGAACCAAATGAGCCACGCACGGCTGCTATACTGATACTGAAACTAGGCCTATAACTGGTCGTTATCCTCCACAACATTGCCTATTGATTTCTAAATTAGGTCCAGCCAAAAAATGATCGGGTGAGTCTGTGTAGGAGAGAGGTTAGAGTGTCTGTCCCATGATACAACACGTGTGCATTGTGCAAGCCTCTGTTCCTTACTCTCAATTCCACGTCCTTCAGTTAGGCCTAATTACAAGAAACCTTTCAACGGGTATCAATTATTCACAGTAATAAAGCAGACTGAGCTATCAACACGTGCACATCACATCAAAATCAATAAGCCGATATTTATAATTCGCTCTGTAGTTCTAGATACGAGTAAGGAATGTCCTTTATCTGGTCTCATATCGGCAGTATGTATGCAGGGCAAGTGCGTCTGGCGATTATGACTGTCTGCCTTTCGAAACTCCATGATCTGGAACTGATATTGTTGCTACGCCTTCATTCTCTGCAGGTTGCTCGAGAGTTCAGTAAGTACTTGACCTTTTGTCTGTTGCACATGCAATGCATACCGCCGCTTTCGCTTGTATTCCGAGGGAGCTAATGCCATTTTCCATTCCATTATTTTTATTTAATGCAATTATAAATGTAGGCCTACTGTAAGCAGATATCTTCAATAAATGATTTGAGTAAATGAGACACTAAGGATTTTTATTTTATATCCTGTCTGAGCGTCTATTATTACTAGTGAATAATGATAGACGTTTCTGGAGATCGTTGTCAGCAGGACATGGCGCCATTTGTTTCAGTTCTGACTGAATTACAGATACATGATGGGGAGAAGTTATTAGTTTGATGCACGATGCTTCATTTAAATACTCATTTCTATATTACATATTCGAACCCGGGGAACCAATGTCTACAATGGAGCAATACTGGCGGGAAATTCTTCGCAATAATTTGCTTACAATTACGATCAAGTTGTAGAATATACCTGTCTAGCTGTAACAACAGAGTGCAATCACTTGCATATGGCGTTTTCATGTCCAAGTCGAAAAGTGTGTTGGCAAGCGTCACTGAAGAAAACTAGGCGATATATCATTTCGGACGCTGATTGTTTATTATTTTATCGGCATGTTGCGTACTTTGATCTCCGCTTTCTAACCCATCGGCTTGGCAGCAGGTAGACAGACAGACAGACAGACAGATTGACAGACAGACAGACAGACAGACAGACAGACAGACAGACCTACCTACTTCCTACCTACCTACCTACCTACCTACCTACCTACCTACCTACCTACCTACCTACCTACCTACCTACCTACCTACCTACCTACCTACCTACCTACAGACCCAGTTGTTGAAAGTTCAATAAATTATTAACATAGTTTAAAACTTCAAACGGGTGTAATTATATAACTTATTATATTATGTAGAATTGGATTACCTATGTTGATAGTTGGGCTGTGTTGCCCGCAGTCATTTGCAAGAGAGAATGAATAGTGGAGCGTGTGATGAGGGGGGGGGGGGAGAACTGAGAGGCTGCATGTGCAATCGTGCTTGTTTTCGATTTAATCGCGCGTAGGTCGAACAGCTGGAAGGTTTCCGGACACTTTTTAAGAGTATCGTGATATTTGTTCTGTACAACGAAATAAATTTTCTGCCTGCAGTATTATCCTTATGAAAAAACTGGATAACCTTTTGCATATTATCAATTTTTCGTACGAAATGAAGCGTAGTGGCGGTGTCGATTGCGCGTTGGTTATCTTCTAGTAATCCTTCGTTTGCCTGCGTTCCAGCTTCGAATCCTGGCTTGGGCATAGATAGGCTGCGTTTTTCATCTCCTCAGCCATTCATCGTCTCGATTATTACCGTTGCCAAAAATGTGAGGCGTGTAGTCCAAATATCATATTCGTAAGAAAGAAATAATAACAATCCACCAAGTGTGAAAGTTTCGCTATTCATTATTTCATACCACCAACTAACGGCAAACCGAGTTGGTTTTGTCTTTTAGTGGGGAATATCGTGAGACGTTAGTCCCCTTCGACTTCCATGAATATATCAACGGGTTTTAGTCGTTATGAGTCCATTAGCGACGGCTCTGACTTTTGTTTACCGTATTATTAAACAACTTGGTGACGTAATCCAGTGTTATCTTTAAACGTTATATCTTCACTCACACTTGCGTTCTAAATGAACTGAAACGATTCTCCAGGAAACTCATTAGCGAGAAACAGTATTTGATGTATTCTCGCTTCGCCGTCCGTTGCCGAGCGTTGCCGAGCGCTTCTCTGTAGAAATAATGTAGCCTATGCGGTCTTAAAACCGGTCAGATATCTCCGGTGGTCGCCGACCGGACCTCGACTCAACTCGACTCACTCGCTGAGCATTTGCGACCTTGTCTGCGCGCATTCAGATACGTCGACTCAATTACGGAGTATGCGACTTTCTGACTACACTTTTCTTCATAATGATATTCGTTTTTGGTTTTGATAAGAATCCGTACCAGTGGCGTCCCCAGAAACTGAGAGCAATAGTAGTCGAACTCGAACATCCTAAATATGTTGGGGTCTGAGCAGTGGCGTATCCAAGGGGGGAAGGGGGGGGGGGACAAAACCCCCCCCTTTCGCAAAGGAAAAGTGGAAATTGCATTGGATTGAAAAACATTAAAATATAAATGTACAGTATTTTTGTTTGAAATACCAGAGACATTAGTTTTCGTTAAAAATACACATATCGCTCTATAATTCTATTTTTGTGTATTAACACTTCAGTTCAATTGTTGTTCTTTGAAGATTTTTTTCGTTTCTTAAGAATTTATCATCATAATTTGAGTTTCCAACGCAATGTCGAGATAGGGCAATGCACCGTCAACCAACTTTTCTTTGTAGTTTTTTTTTTTGAGAGTTTGACAGCATAAACCACGTTTTATTAAAAATAAAAATAAGTCCCGGGTGGCACGTTAATTTGATGTGAAAAGTCATTACGCTATTCGCACGAGTTTCAAGGTGGGTGGTATGAGGGGGGAGGCTGGGAGGCGCTGTTGTTGTATGCTTGCAAAAGACAATAGGCGTGTTTGTTTTGGCTAGATATGTCGCCAAGCGAGTGCGAAGCGAGGCACTGAACATGATCAGGTTACTGTCGGAAATAAACGAGAAAACGTCTCTTTAAGTCCTCGACAGGAGGTTAAAAGTATCGTCCAAGAAGTAAGAGTGTCAGGGGAGTCAGGACCGCCCAGAATAAGTTTCCAACGTAACAAGTGCGAATCACTAACGTTTTTTCCGCTTTTCTAGTACAATTTGGTTGCCAGCAACCAGCAACCTGCAAACCAAACATCGCAATTTTCTCTCTCGATCAGCATCCTGTCCTGCTTGCACGTTTTCTTGTACGTTACCGTCAAGAAACTTACCGCAACCAAATTGTACTAGATAATCTGGAAAAACGTTAGAGATTTGTGCTTGTTAAGTTGAGAACGAAAAAGTAATTCTCTGACTTGTTTGAGTACCGCGACTTTACCTCGAGACTGAAGGGACCTAACTGAATTCACTCTCTTCCATGTTGGAATGTTATTTGCGGGTCCAGCTATCAGTACCGAGGACAGCGATTTATTACCGATGTCGGTATATTGATCGGGGATCTACCAGCTTCCACCAATGTTCCGTTACACGTTGTGAACAAACCAGATTGTGTTTTGAAGTTCGTTTCGCAACGAGTGACGCAGTCTCGGTAATAATATTATTCTGTTAGTCAAGATATTGTTACATCGGGAGCTCTAGTTATGCGTTGAGGAGGCTTCGCTCATATCCGAGATGTAAATTGTGAGATAGAGTAGTTAAGGAGAGGTTAATTAGTACTTCATAAATTGCAATAATATATCGGATACCTCTCAACGCAATACGTGTTGCGTGGCTGCATCCTCTTTTTCCAAAACAGATTGATAATATCTCTTTTTGTATAGCCCAGAAACCTTTCACAATTTTGGAATAAAAACGCGGAATTGTTGAACCTGTCTGTGATACCCTTAACAAAAGCGCAGTTATTTTATTTCGTTTATTTTTCATATTGAAAGGACTCTGTGCCACTGTTCACCTCATGACTTTAGGAAAACTCTGGAACAAAATCTTGTGTCAGGAGTGAAACCGGCAGTCTAGTGCAGTGCAGAGTGCTACCAATGAGCCAATGAGCCACCTCTCTCCTTCATTAAATGGTGGAAGGCTCATCCATTACACTCTTGACATTGCATTCATTTTATATAAATGCTTCTTGAAATAACTTTTGTGTGCAAATTCCCCATTGTGTGTCTCATGCTTTTCTTTTTGCACTACTTTTCTAAGTAGCCATGAGTAATGAATTTAATGAACGAGGTGAATTTCTGCAGTGTATGCACATTCTCTACACTTGGTTGTTTGGCGGCGTTTCTGTGCCACCCAATACCATAGACGATTATATATTCTATCCACAAATATATTCCATTCAATTAATAATCTGATGAAATCCATATTGCAAGTTTAGCAACAAAACATTGTGCAAGCTTTCAGATGTATCCAGCTTTCTTCAGCAATCAAATGTGATTTGATACATGCAACGTTATAAGCTAAAACCGAGCCTGCATTTGAATTATTTCGTGCGGCAAGCTCTATTAAAAAGTAGAAACCTGTTTACTGGTATAGATGTACATGCGGATGGTTAGACTACTTCTTTGCATCGATGTTGGTTACTAGTATGCGAGTCTGAACTGCCGACCGGTTCTCGTTATAGATCACCGAAGTTCAGGCGGATTGTGTGACCGCTGATCAAAGGTGCTGGCTGGATACAATGAGAATTAGGGTCCGTCATGGATGTATTCCCTTTGTGCTCGGGCAAGGCAGTTGCATATGTTTGCCACGTTTTACTAAATATAGTTCTGGATATCACGTCGGCTGTTCAGCAAGAACCCGACTCGAGCGTTTGGGACAACCCTTAGGAAAGGTCTGCGCGGCGAACAATTGACTGCAGTTGGCGAAGGATTTTGGGTAAAAAAAAAAGTTTTAGCACAATGCATGTACTTGCAAATTGAGAACCGTGCTGAACAATGTTTGATTCCGACAATAATTTCAAAGAGCGACACTTGGAATCATGTTATTTAGATTTTTCTGACCATTTTCGTTTTTTGTGCGAAGTCAGTATCTTAATTTAAAGAGAACATGATGTTGATGATGTTTTCGGGTTACTTGATCACTCACTATTGAATCAAGCAACATTAACAACACTTTTTAGCCAGTGGTGTATTCCTCAAAAGTGCCCGTACCCTTCCCAACATTAAAACACATTATATAATAACCCGACACGTTTTTCTCATTACCATTTACCATTATATAACACGTGTTATCTATTTTGTTCGCCATTACAATAATTATATTGCGTGAGTTTACTATTCTTTATTAATGAGTAGGCCTATGGGTGACTCTTCCTCAAATTGTGTTTGAAATTGTTCTGAAGTCTAGCTTGAAAATTTGGATGCGACGATTGAAAGTGGATATTAGCACATGAAAAGAAAGTAAAATTCCAAAGAAGCACCGGCGCTTTGGGAAACTGATGCATTGTATACAGGTGGCCAAGAGGAAGTGAACAAGACAGTCCGCACACAGTTCCTGCCTCGTGCACGTGCACCCAATTGTTTTCAAATTTCCAGGAAACGTAGGCTAGCACAGTGGCCGGGATAATACTGGGTTCAGTTCCCGCGACACGCTGGGCTCCACACCATTCTGTTCTGTGATTTTGATTTGCCAACTACTTACGAAAGATGATTTGAATGTTTAATAATATTTTATTCAATGAGTTGATACAAGTTGAGGGGGTAGGGGGTTGACGATCGCCTCATCACCCCCGCCCCACCCCCCCCCCCCCCCCCCACATGTGCGCTACTGTCTATACTTACCGGTACATAATATCTAAAAGTAAATCTAATATATAAGTTAATTTGTGTGTACACTCTATACAATCACAAGTTATAGTTTTCAGTAGCTTCAGGTGACATTATATTATAATGTATTATGCGATTCACCGTATCACATAGATACAGTATATGTTAAAATAAAAAAAAAAACTTACCCGAACCAAGAATCGAACCCACGATTTGTTGCAATGGAAGCAGAAATAAACCCACTAGACCAGAGGTTCCCAAACTTTAATGACCCACGGACCCCATTGGCCATTTAACAAAATTGGGTGGACCCCCCCCCCCATATAATTAACAAAAAACGCGTATTAAAATCGAACATTTTTAACACACATTGTTCACAAATAGCTTCTTGTAAATTACATATTCCACGGTACTTTTCTTCTTATTGTTCATGTAACTTTATTATTATTGTAAGTTATTATTACAACTAATTGTTTTCATTGTTGTTGCTTTCATCATATATTTAAATACACATTTTGCTTTTCGGACTTTAGTACTTACATATTTTAATGCGAGGGATGGGTCAGGCCGACTCGAGTCAGGCTGACTCGATGCACAAAGAGCTGGTATGTCCGGTTTTAATATTTCATCTTCAAAACGACAAGTGCCAAAAACCCTGCTCTTGAAAGAGTCAATGGCCAGAAACGAAGGGCTAGTTGAGGGATGGTTGCATTCCACATGAGATGACGAATTTGGTTGCGAACGACACACCTAATTTCTATGGAAAGGGTAGAGCGCTCGCGTGTTTGCACGACCAGCTGGATACAAAATAAAGTTCACTTTCTTCAGGGCCTGCGGGGGCACATTATCTATAGTCGGCCCAAGGGTAGCTTGTCCCCGCTACCTGAGCCAGACCCTAATTATAATTGCTTCCACTCAGGCTTGCGGTCAACAAGATAATCCCGAGAAAATGCCAATAACTCAATCAGTGAAGTGGTAAATTAAATCATATTTTTTACAAATTATGTATTAAAACAATAATTTCTTGAAATTGTGTTTAAGTGACAGATAATTCATTGACAAATCCAGTGCATTTTTGTTTGTCTTTTTAGCCCAATTTGAGCCTTATTTGATCAATTTGTGTTAATTTGCCAGAAAAAATTACGAATATTATTTGTCTTGCACACAGGTCCGTGTTTGAAATGTTTACATTTAGTATTTTGTTACGCTATTATGGTGTGTGGTCTTTATGCGACACGGCCCTCGGGGGGGGGGGGGGGGGGATGATACATTATCGGTTGGAAATAAATCCTTATTGTTATTTTTATTATTATTATTATTAGTATTATTATTATTATTATTATTATTATTATTATTATTAGTATTATTTTTATTTGTATTATATATAAATATAATGATATAGTTTAATGTGGGACCAGAGTAAACAGTTTATGTAAATAGTCTAAATGGAAAATCCTATCAAAAACATGCGTGGAACTATTATGGAAAACTCCAATTAATGGTTTGTTTGAATTTCCCTTTACTCGGGGAAAAGTGGCAAGAATTTTACACGGTTTCAGTTCATTTGTCTTTCCAGCAAACTTGGTGTGCATATTGAGTGTGACATACAATTGGAGTATATCGAGTATCGACGCACGGGATGATACAAAAGGTTCTCGTGCGTGTAGGCCCATACTGAACAGTTCCGAGAGGAAGATGATTTTGAAAGTTTACAGCAATCTAAGATTGCCAACCGATAATGTCAATCAAATTACCAATGTAGTGGCGGCCATCTTGGATTTGACCTCCCACCGTTCTCGGAGGTCACATCTGACTTCTCTGCATACCCATATTATTTATAAAAGACATCTTCAAAGCCATTCTACACTATTTGAAACTATATTCCAGCATGTTTATCAAATTACCAATTTGGTGGCGGCCATCTTAGATTTGACCTCCCACCGTCCTCGGTGGTCACATCTGACTTCTCTGCATACCTATATTATTTATAAAAGACATCCTCAAAGCCATTCTACACTATTTGTTACCTTATTTCAGCGTGTTTGTCAAATTCCTAAAGGAGTGGCGGCCATTTTTTATTTGACCTCCCACCATCTCCAGAGGTCAAATCTGACTTCCCTCCACATCTGAATTTGATCCTTAGGGTATTAACTAACTATACTGTAAATTTCATGCTTTTCTCAAAAAGTGCACAATTCTATTCAAATGCTCAGCTAAGCGGCCCCACTACCGAACCGATCAATATTATCTCAAAATTGCATTAATAAAATTACGTGACTTGAAAAAACACACGATCTGTGGAGATAGTCAAGTATAGGCCTAAATCGTGTTAGCCAATTCATATGAAATTACTCATTCAATTAAACATACTGCATGCAAATTTGGTAAGTTTGGTTTTATTATTCAGCTCAGTGCCCAGAATTGGGTGTATTTTCGGCACGTTTATATGATATATATAAAAACTGCTGAAGGTTAAAACTCAGGACCTTGTCACAAGATGTATAACTTCGGCTGGGCCAACTTTAGAACACGTTATTGGCTGATACGATACGGACGCTCACATACCCTCGACTCGACGTTCCTAAGAAACCCAAGGACATAACAAAAACTTGAGACCGAAATTTAGGCCCAGTCTGAGTTGGTCGAATTAGGGCCTGACTTAGAGACCACCAAAATAAGACCTCTTGTGAATCCGGCCTCTGGGATTTTCGTTTGATGTTATATTATTCTCCTTATTCTTTTTATTTATTGTACTCAACTGCTAACTTGTATATTACATCTACCCCTTTGTTTCCTCAAAGCTACCCTGTACCTATTCTATCCCGGGGCCAAACGGGAGACTGTCAGTGTTCAGTTCGCAAAGAGAAATAAATATATGTGGCGTAATGGAGGAACAGGGATGCGCGAAAGTACTTTGCTGGCACCGGTCACCGGTTACCACGGGAGGAACCCATCTCGTTCGTCTTTGTTCATTTCATGTACGGGCCGTTTTCAGTCGCTGGCAGCATAACTGGCCGGGAGGGGGGGGGGGGGGGGGGGGGGGCACCCCTGCCCCTCGACATGTCAGCGACAAAGCGCTTACCCAATCACAAAGTAAATCAATGTGCAATTACCGGTGGGTCTAGTTCAAGTAGGGTAGCTACAGCTACCAGCTATAGGCGTAACTACAACTAGCAATCGATGCGCCACTGGACGCCTAAAGTAAAACATATTGAATGAGCACCATTTGCAAACAGTTCGTAGGGCATACATTGATCATGTGTTTTCTTCAAGTGAGTTTTCCTTTTAAAAAGAACAAGTTGCTGTTCTGTACCGCAATGAAAACGTATTAAAACAAGGTTTGATCTGCCTGACCGTGAACTAAACTAGAGGTCAGTGTTTTAAGCATGCAAACAAGTGCAATGTTTTATCATTTATTATGTGCTTCATTGCTATATGACGGCTACAGAGTCATATATTACTACACCAATATAATATATAGGCCTACGTAGATTTAAGTCAATTTCTGAAGTTAAAAAACCCCAGCCCGAACTTATTAACTTGATTTTATAACTTATTGTTGCTGTTTAAATCTTTTAATATACTGCGTCATGCCATATTTTATATTATAAATATTGTTTTTTGTGTGTGTGTTTTTTACTAAGGCTAACGAATATAAACGTTTCTGTGCTAAATTTGAGTTGAGCTTTCAGATCGTAAATCGTAATGCAAAGCATTGTTTCGCAGTGTGTTCACGTTTTACAGCCAACCAGTATGTCATTGGCAATCATCGAAAGTGGTACGAAAATCTAAACGTCTGTTTTCGAGTCTTGAGGTGTACGTACACCCTTCGGGTTAGGTTCGATTCACCATAGCGTATAATTGAGGTTTAAGCACGCAAACACACTGACCATTTCCGGAAACCTTCTTACTACCATCCTTCATGTGTTCAGTAATTCTATACACATCCCTCGGTAATTGCCTAATTGCTGTGATAGCCCGAATGAATCCATCCACTGCTTGCTTGGGTGTGGGATGTCTTCTAGTGTTCATGCCCATTGATACGAACAATGGAGGAACATACAATATACCGGCCTCCAATGCAGAAGGTCAAGGGTTCGATTCCCGGTGTAGCCTAGGGTATTTTATCGTGTACAATTAATTGAAATCCGTGCATGCGAACTGGCATAGCGCCTGCATAGTTTATAAACGGTGTGACTTTGGAGCAATCCTCATCAGAGCATCGAGCTACATAACCAATAAACAAAAACCTCTACTGAAGTAAGTAATGTACTATTTAAAGTGTCGACTTGTCTTAGAAAATATTGCCGGCGAGTGGCGACTTGACTTATTGTCCTGACTATTTTTACATAACCAGCCGTAACCTACCCACTTGTTTTCTTTGTATCACATGACAGTTTCATAAACTGCTGTATTGTGTTAGTTATGAAATAGCCTAAATAAAAAGTTCAATATTGTGTTTTAAAGTCCGACCTGTTTAACTAACCCAGCCGTACAGTATAATGTGACACTATTTTTACTTTGATATGCATAATACTAATTTATTCGAGGGATTTCTCGGCACACAACTTTAGAGATGATTTAATTATCTTTGCCGGTAGAGCCTCCACGAAAATTAAGGGCACGATATTCGTGCCCTCAAACACCCCTCGTGCCCTCGTGGCCAACAAACTCTTATTTGATTAACTCTTACTAATACCCTCGATTCAATGATCTATTCTCAGACTTCGAAGGAAGGATTTTTAATATTTTCCACATGTTACTCGAATAAATTAATAAGAAATAAGAACGGAACGTTTTTGGGGAATTACCGTAATTGGTTCAATGTGGCCTACCTATGAGGAAACAAGTTTACAGGCCTGGACGATATGAACGATAATTTATGAGAATATCTTTTTTTATAGTTTGATTTTCGTCTACTGGACCCCATTTTTTATCTTTTTAATCTTACGCTTAAATGATATTTTACATGTAGGTCCACATTGACGGTACCAACAATTGACAATAGTTTTAAAATTGTAGCTCTAACCGCTATGTTATAAAAAAATATTGTTTATTTACGGCAATTAATTTCTTCATTTTTACAGTGTTCCGCCGATATGATTCGCATTTGCGGACCATTGAAGCTAGATGCACATAATATGCATCAACAATGGTGTGAGCACTCAGAGCTTTCTCAATGTGTATTTGGAATTTTGATAGCTTTCATAGAATGGCTACAATGACGTTTGTATGTTTTATGACTTTCACGACAAACATGGAAAAATTAACAACGAATTTGGTCGAAAAATTAAAAAGTTTTTATCATGATTCAAAGATAGTTATTGTATGATTAAACAGTATCACGTTTTAGATCTAGCCTGTATCTACATTATGCAACTTTCTATACACTGATAAGTTTAATAGTTTATGAATTAGAGCCTATTGAGAAGAACACGGTTGAATGAAATTATGCGGAAATCCATTGAAAAATCAACTTCAAGGTGTTAATTTAATTAAAGAAAAGTTCTTAACGGATTTAAATAATATTTCGTTCAATTATTAGCAACATATCGAGAAATAATATATACACAAATTCTAAGTTTGTAGCTTGAGGCGCCATCTTGTAAAAAAATCATATGTTTATAATAAAGGTATTTTTTATTGTAAGAGTAATATGATATGCAAAAGATTTGTTTGGTTTATTGAAAACAAAATCGCTCATCTGGCAACGCGGAGCGTTTTCCTAGTTTAATGAGTTATAGGCTAATCATTTTTCTCACTGAAAATCAGTTCAAGACTTCAAGTAACTGTGGGTGGACGATAAATACAAATTTATTGATTTAATAAATTATTTATCAATCTCAACTAGACCTAAACGCATGCCTGAAACACGCTATGTGTATCTACAATAAATAAGAGCACAAAGAGCGACCGTGGATATAGGCCGTATCGGTAAATGGGTAAAACGAGTTGTCTGTAATATGGAATGGTAAGTGTACATGTGTATTGTGTAGTGCGTATTGTGTATTATGTTAGTCAACTGTCAGCTGCCAAATTAGCGTCATTGTTAAAACCGAGGATAGTAATATTTTATTCTCCACCTGTGCATTGTTCTATGGAACAGACTACGTGGACGAGTGTTCGCTTGCTACTGGAGCACTTTGGGACAGGACAGGGAAATATTACATCTTCAGACGGAAAGTACGTTCCCACTGTAGTCTGCCATGTTCTAGTATGGATACTTACCGTCTAACGGAGACTTTATAGTCAATTTGCTTTTCCATTTATGTATATAACAATACAAGATATTCCGAAGGCGCAATTACTTTTCATATTTCATATTTGCCGCACTCGAATTCTCTGAAAGAGAAGTGTAAGAATCTCGTATAGAGAGGAATACCGGTACAACAGCTACTAACAGCTAAGGGTGGTGTCACACTATGCGTTGCTAACGGTCCTGCAAGAGCGGAACGCTTTTACGGGATGGTGACAGCACACGCTTTTAAATGCGAGGTGTCACACTTGTGCGTTGCCAACGCGCCCAACGGATGCTACCGCAGCATGCTGCCGCGTAGACGGACGAGCGGACAGCGGGATTTGAGCGACAACACACGTAGTTAGATGCAAGGTGTCACACTATGCGGTTGTAACGGAGCGTTAGCAAGTTGTTTGTACTGTTTTCCACAATGTTTGATGTGAACAAGTTCATTTAATTTCTTGTTTACTTTTCGTTAAATATATTTGTATCCATTTTTTGTAACCTTTCTTTGTGTGCTTTCAGTTTTTGTATAATGACTAATGAGGTATATTTTTTACC
>OX246745.1:45320480-45362425 GCA_945910005.1 Isoperla grammatica
TATTAGTATTTCTTACGTCCGAAAATCCAAGGAGAACGCGCTATTGTGTTTGACGACAGAAAGCCATCATTGAACCGTGTTTATTTAGGGGATCCACTGGTAGAGCAGAATATATCAATTATAAATTAAATATGGGGACAAATGAGTGGATTTTGAATGGGAATAAATTATAACAGCACTTAAACACGATATTTTGGTGTCAGTATGAAGGATGTTAGGGCTTCCCTTGCTTCCCCTTATTTTGATGATGAAGTAAATACAATGATGAGATTGAACGCCCTTGGCATTGTGAACGTGTGGCTACGCATCGTTCGACTCGTCTCGTCTCGATTACCCTTCTAAGCAATACCCTCAGTCCGACGTTCAGCTCGAGACATAAAACTCGTTTCAACTGACATAGATTAATGGACGATATGGTAATTTGCATAATTGGGACGTTTAATGTCGAACATTTTGTTCAGAAACAACGTCGCTGTGAGCTGCATGGCTGGTACCTTGGTCACTTAGTTTGCGTGCCCTTATTTTGAGTTTATCTTCGGAAGGAAAGTAATAAATAGTAGTATGTCGCAGGCAACGTGGCTGCTGCTTCCTGCTTGTTCGCAGTGTTGCAGCCCTCCCTTGCTGCTATCGATCCAAGGCTGCACTACCAGCCGTTGTGAGGGGTGAAGGGGGTGGGGGGGGGGGGGGGGGGGCTAGTGCAATCAAAGGAAATTCCGCCGTCAGTGTTGGGTCCAAGGAATCTACCTTCCGACATGAGGGGGTGGAGAATTGAAAGCATTTTGATAAATGCACAGTATTGGGCCTAATTAAGCGCGAGGCTAGTATCCCAGCCGGTCATATCCCACTCCAACCTTGTCCGACAGTCTGAGAGAACTCGTTATAAAATATAAATATCGGTCAGAACGGCAAATAAAAGCCAGAAAAAGCTCACCTTATGTGGCTTCCGGTAGTTTATTTCCAAAAGCTTTTATGCATTGTTTGGGGTTGAACCACTGCATAAAGAGCGCTGCGAAAATACCTGTAAAATGCTGCTGTAGTCAGTGGCGTAGCTAGACCTGTCAGGGCCCTTGGGCAAACATCCCAGTGTGGTCCCCCTTTGATCTGTTATGGCTTTTGTTTAGTTAGGCAGTACAATTAATTCTTCTACATTCTTCTATTCTAATACAGTTAATACTATTCTATTAATTATTATTATTATTTTTATTATTATTATTATTATTATTATTATTGGATGGGTTTGGTTCTTTTTGCTATTACTCTACTTACGACGCATTCAAACTAGGTAGTGTAGTATAGACTATTTTAGTCACTTCGCATGACAGATACAGCTGCCCTGGGCTAGACCTATTCTACCCTGGGCCCAGAACACCAAAATGAGCTATATAATATAAAACGAAAATACATCGTATAAAATATAATACTAAAAATATAAACGTTCACTTATATCCATTAGCTGAACGTTTTCTTTCTCGCCTTCTTGTCAGCGAACTCGTTGATTACATCATCAAAATCAATCTTCCTATAGCTCGAGATTGTTACCAAGAGAGAGACAGAGACACAGACTGAGAGTGTTATAGAGTAGCTAAGCCTTAAGTCTTCGCTGGGACATTCTCTTTCGAAGCAGAAGGTAGTTTTTGATAATTTTCGGTTTTGAAAAAGAACGTTCTCCTGTAGCGACTGTCACACTCACAGGTAATGTTAAAAATAATACGCACGCAGTGCACACGTCAGGAAAACTTGCTGCGAGTGAACTGTTTTTAATAAGCAGCAAGTCACTTGGTTCGAGCAATGTCTTTTCGGAAGGCTGATCTCATAGCTAATAGCTGTGATGGAAAAGTTGGTGACACATCGCACTAAAATGTTTTCAGAAATGCGTTATCTTCAGTATGTAGTTCTCTGTTATACCGTAAGTAAAAATGTTGCATCAAGCACTTTAAACCGTTTAACTACTTCGTTTAAACTATGAAACCTATTTTCAAGTTTCGATCTCACAAGGTCCAGCCGAATAGAAAACATTAACTTTAAACTTCCTTTCAGGTTTTTAGGGATTTTGATTCTACAGTTTGTACTTTGTATTCTATTTTTCTAGTAATAATTGCTTGTATTTTACAACAAATAGATTTTGTGCTTCTTCTTGCCATCAGGGTCCCTGGGCACCTACCTACCTTGCCCATCCAATTCTTACGCCACTGGCTGAAGTAAGCACGCAGTTGTCCCAAGACTTCCTTGCACATGCTTTCGTCACAGGAAACGGGCTCGTAGCCAGTGGCGTAGCTAGAAATCCACGGGCCCCCGGGCTACAGCGAGCTGGCGGGCCCCTGTCATTGACGCCTACAATCTGCATGTTATTTACTATTAGGCAATTATTATTAAATGTAAGTATTATTGACACCGAGTCTTGGTACTCACCATTCGCCATTGGATTCGACAACATTGTCACTAGCACTACCGGTATCACACGACGCAATGTTACTTTTGAGTAAAAAGCTAGGTATTTTAGGAATTTTTCGTTGTTTTTCTAGTTCCTCGGTTTTCTTCTTACGCTTTTTAATCCCTTTTAAATGTTTATATGAGTACATTATTAAAATAGAAAATCAGAGCTTTTGCGACGACTGTGACTAGAGATAATCACAAACTGACTATAATTTTTTATAAAAGTGTGGACATGTCGACTGTGACATGTGGACTGCAGACTGCAGAGTGGTGAACAAAAAGTTTTCTGAGAAATGAGGCACATTCTATCAACAGCGGATTATTGACAGGATGTAGCCATCAATGAATGACTGTTGGCCGCCAGGGCGACGGCTAGGGCCCCGTGGGGTAGGGGCAAGGCGAAGATAACTCGCATACATATTTTCATGATTTTTATGATGATACTTCAACAATTGATTTAAACAATTACTTGTTTTGTATTTTTTTACTCAGTATCCAGGGCTCAGTTCCGGACCGTCCTGATACTCAGGTCTATTGAACTCAAACTTGTCTCAAAATCGGGCCCCTCTAAACCCCGTGCCCCCGGGCTTCGCCCGGGCTGCCCCCCCCTATTCCTACGCCACTGCTCGTAGCCAATCAGCGATCGGTATTTGCGCGGGTGTGTCCCTGGTGGTTCGCTGGTTGGCTACGAGTGCCTCGCCTGTGACGAAAGCATATGTAAGGTAGTCTTGGGACAAGTATACCCGTACTCCAAATGTAAATATCGTCGCTGGTTGGCCGTATTGTAGGAAATAGAATGTGCCACGCCCATTCTTCTCGCACCACGACGAAAACTTGTCACATGCGAGGCGGGTATTCTTTCACGTTTCTGAATAGGCTCGCGCTATCTAAAATTGAGATTGAAGCACCAGAACAGAACAGCCGTGGGTTCGAGTTGTGACTTGTGACTATCCCGCTAGTGGATCTCATTCTCACCTACAACCCTCATTATTCTACGGGTGAATATGTTATTTGAGATGTCGCGAGTGTAAACAACGAAATGTTCCATTTCAATTTCATTGAGTGCTCTTCACAGGTAGATGTGCGGAATGAAAGGGATGGTTGAATATGTCTGGATGTGGGAACAAAAGGGAACGCAGACCCAGACAGCCCCGTACGACCTCGTTCACCGTCTGCTGGAGCATCGTTGCGTGTATGGACACATTTGCACCCACCAAGGAAAACTGACGAGGAGTGTTCGACACACAAATCGGGAGAATTTAATATTCTTTGTTCGTTTCTTTAAAATTAGGTTAAATATTTATAAAGCTGAAATTGTACAGGTGGAAACAACAAAATCTACAGATATTCTCTAAAAAGGATTTAAAAAGTTTAACGTTAGGATGACATAAGAGAATTTGAGAGATTAATGAAACTGTCACATTTTATACAAACATTCAATTCTGCATCTTCATTTAAAAATATCTGTTGATATTGATAGTATAATCTATTACATAATGTTGATATTTTAATGTCATTTTAAAGATACAAACCAACACACGATGTTCTAACTATTTGTGTCGAAAACTGAAGAATAGGGATCCGATACTCCCCCCTCACTCGCCCCCTCTGAAACGGCAATTACAAAATGTTCTAGTGTGATGATCTTTTAGACCTATAAATAACCTCGGACCAATCAACTATACAACAATATCTATTAGAAACACATTTTAAAGAACGTAAACGTGCATGTTAGTGTTGGATGCCCCTCCCTCCTACTAATGGTCGGTTTCACCAGCATTGACTTTTGTCGAGTTCAGCTTGAACCTGAATGTTACCAATTCGACAAAAATAATCACTATTACCTGTTTAATTTCTCACATCTCTCGCATTTTTTTTTTTTTTTAAATCCCCAAGATATAACATTTTTTTCACGGGGGGGCCAAATTGACAACCAGCCCTCCCATATGTCAAATAATAACATTTTCTGGTGGGTCGTTTGTGCATCGTTAGTGCAGGCTTGTGCACTAAAAAGTTTCGTTTGTGCACGTTTAGTTCTCGAGATATAACGGCTTTTCCGTGGGGGGAGCCAACTTGATGCAGCCCCCCGTCCTTAAGTTGGTCTCCCCACGGAAAAACCGTTATATCTCGAGAACTAAACGTGCACAAACGAAACTTTTTAGTGCACAAGCCTGCACTAACGATGCACAAACGACCCACCAGAAAATGTTATTATTTGACATATGGGAGGGCTGGTTGTCAAGTTGGCCCCCCCGTGAAAAAAATGTTATATCTTGGGGATTTTATGTGCACAAACGAAATTAGTTTGTGCACAAACGTGCACTAACGATGCACAAACGATTGAGATATTAATTTGCCCCTTACTTTATAGTGGGGGGCCAACTTGACGGAGCCTTCTATGTGTGCGTTTTATTTTACCAAAAAAGCTCAACCGTGACTTACGGATTGTCCCGTGTATAACCATGCTACATGCAATCACATAAAAGTAGGGATTCTATAGGTTTTTGTGTTGGATAACATTCTGTGTTCGATCAATGATAGATATTACAAGTTTTTAAACCCCGAAAAAAGCTCCTTCCGCGATTTTTATTCGCGCCCTTGTTACACAATCCAACTACGTTACACTTTCGCATTAAAATAAGCCTCCAGCCGGCACACATGACGACACGACGAACGTTTAATTTAATATGTTTTAGGGCTAAAATAATGAATGTGTTAAATAATATGAGATAGGGTTGATGTAAAAAATGAGTTGACTATGTACATCTATGTACATTTATTGTGAATTGTGATCCTAACAAATTTTGTGTTATTTTCAGGTTATATTACATTTACACTTGTGGAGTTTAAATACTCTGTTGTAAATAAAAGCTTTATTATTAACATGTATTGTTAACTTTTTCAGGACATTAATTTTTAAATATTATCGCCTGTTACATCACGGGAAAAGCTCAATCCGTGATTGTAGGGCGGTTCTCGCATAATAGAATTTACAAAGTGCAGAATTCCCTACTGCTAGCAACATACCTCCTATGTATATGAGATTTTTTTGTTACTCATAGTCATATTGTCACATCGCGTTGGCGGTGGGGGCAACAAGTGATTTCATATGTTGAAGAAATGGAAGGTTTTGTTTTGGTTAGTGCCGGTTGGGATGTTAGAGCCGTGTGTGTGAGCTATGCGAAGAACATATTGTAATCTGAAATAAAAACCCGATACTTCACATGGTGGAGGCGCCGGGTACACGAAGCAGATTACAACGCCAATTAAGACTTAAGTAAACCCACAGACGATATTCTACCTGAACCGTGTCGTCCTAGGCCAGTAGCAACCCCAGACGGAGAGACTGGAAACCAGACAGGCAATCAGACAGGAAATCAGACAGGAGGTCAGACTGAGATGACAATGGCGGTTCAGTTTACGATTTTTAACTCGCAGGTTGAGCGGGCAGAGGACTGGGTGTTACGGTACGAGCGTGGAGCTGGAGCCAATGGTTGGACGGACGTGAGGAAAGTGTTGGGTTTTTCTTGCTTTTTGAGGGGTTCTCAGCTTGATTGGTTTAACGCCCTTGAACGACGACGTTTGGAAACGACGGCTGGCGATCCTCCTGTATTGGAGCCCCTTCTTTGGAATTCCTTACGGGATTTATTCACCAAAACCTGGGGTTCTCGGTCGCAGTCTCGACATCAGTGGATGCAAAAACTTGCTGTTCGTAAACAACGAGTCGGGGAGGCTGTCTCGACCTATGTTTTTGCAAAGGTGGCCCTGTGCGACCGCGTTAATGCCCGCATGTCCAACGCGGATCGAGTGGATTGGGTAAAAGGGGGTCTAAGGGCCGGTATGGCTCGCGGGCTGGTAGGAGTGTCGTTTCTAACTGTCGATGAGTTGTTAGATCACCTCACAGAGTTAGAGGATATCGAGCTTCAGGAACAGGAAGAGTTGGATTCGGCCGTGGAGGATGCTCAGATAACTCAGGCTGTGATTGCTCCCGTATCGGTGGCTTCTGCCGGACCAGGGCAGCATTATGCATTCCGCCCAAGACAGGCCTGGACAGGTCACGGACGGACGAGGGCTTCGTCGTCGTCGAGTGTCGCGGTGCCTGAGGATGACTTGGTCACTCTGATCAAGGGGGTGGCGCAGGAGATAGGAGCGTTAAAGGAGCAGGTGCAGGGGTTACAGTCTGCGGCTCTTGGACAAGAGGGACGAGTGGGGGGGCCAGTTTCAGCTACGCGTCCTAACTTACGGGGGGTGAATGGTACCTCAGTCTGTTATTTTTGTCGGCGCCCAGGCCATATGGAGCGCTATTGTGCGGCACGGAAGAAGGCGCAGCAGCAGGTGTGTGCTGAGCTGGAGGCTGCTTGTACAGCCGAGGCCTCGTCAACTGCGTCGGGAAAACGCCTAATCCCATCAGAAAAGGTGTCGCTCCTGGTGGGTGATAGTGGTGATCTGGACACAGGTCAACGCCACTGGTCACATAATCCTACATGTTGGATCTGTGGTCGATTAGGACACATTCAGTATCGTTGTCGTGTTCGGCGTGCGCGCATGGTACATCGTCGTCGTTATTTGCGGGAATTTCCGCAGTTGTATACTTCAATTACCAAGGGGTCGTCAGGGACTGAAGTACCTCTGTCGCTGAACGTGGATGGTCTGGATGCTTCACGAGAAGTGTCTGGGGAGACGGAGAGTGACGTGTTGACGGGAGTGCAGTGCGTCGAGTCAGGTACTCGTGTCGATGTCGTGGTCATTCCTACATTTGGGGCTTTGCGTGTCCCTGTGGGACTGGATGGAGTTGTCTTAAGTACACTGGTAGATTCCGGGGCAGGTGTGTCATGTATTAATAGCGACTATGTTCGAGATCTACTAATTCAGTCGGTGGAGGGCTTAGTGCTGCGGACAGCAGATAACTCGTCGTTACGAGTAGTGGGTCGCGTCGGTGATGTCAACATTACTATGGGGGGTAGGACCGTGCCTATGTCATTTGTTGTAGTTGACGGTTTGTCAGTAGATTGTTTGTTGGGCAACGATTTTTGCCACCTGTTTAATGTTATTATTGATTATCAGTCGGAGCGTATTTTATTGCACGTGAGCGGAGAGTGTGTGCAGGTGTCGTTTGGAGGGGATGAACCCAGTGTTACGAAGCTGTTGGACGAGGAATTGTGTGAATTTATGGCACATGTTGATGTTGTGGAGGTCGAACCATTGAAAGTGGTTGTGTCTAAGGAGGTCACTATCAGCCCAGGTCAGACAGGCATAGTAGAGTTTGTTGTTACCGACGCTGGTTTGCCAGGTGCTAGCATTTTCGAGCCTGTTACTTCTTTGTTATGTCAGAAAGGTTTGATTGTGCCTGCCGTGTTGTTGTACAAAGTGGGTGCGGAAGTTTTGCCTGTCACTAAGTGTCCACACAGGCTGTTGTACTCTATGCACGGACGGTATTGGGTACGTTGGAAGACGTTGAGATCTTGGGCAGCGAGTCAGGGATCGACAAAATCCAGGAGTCGGCGGTTTATGTTGAGGGTCAGGAGGTTAAGAGAGATGTGTTGACGGACATTGCATCACTTGATGTGAATAAGGATATGCCTGTTGAGGAGCGTAAGTGTTTACTTGATTTACTTACGAGTTATCATGACGTATTTGCATGGTCCTCTGACCTGATAGGTCGGTGTAACTTGGGGGAGTGTGATGTCGAGCTTAAGGATCCCACCCCGGTTCATATGCAACCCTATCGGGTGAGTCCAGGGGAGCGTGATGTCATACGGACGCACAGGAGGATATGTTGAATACAGGGGTGAAAACTCCCTCTACATCTGAGTGGGCAAGTCCAATTGTGTTGGTTAAGAAGAAGAATGGCAAGATCAGAGTGGTTGTTGATTTTCGTCGTCTTAACTTCCAGTTGAAGACTTTTAGTTATCCTTCTGCGAATGCGGAGGACTTGTTAGCGTGTTTGAATGGGTGTACTGTGTTTTCATCCCTTGATCTGGCTTCGGGGTTCTGGCAGCTTCCTTTAACGCCTAAGGCGAAGGAAATCTGTAGCTTTGCGTGTTGTATGGGACTGTTCAAATTTGAAGTGTTGCCGTTTGGTATTTCAACTGCTCCGGCCTTGTTTCAAGCTACCATGGATAAAGTGCTAGCAGGGTTAAAGTGGTCAGCTTGTGTGCGCTATCTTGATGATGTGTTGTGCATGGGGAAGGATTTTATCGAACACCTGTTACGGTTAGAGCTCGTGTTACAACGTTTTCGTGCCGCTCGGCTTACTCTTAACCCAGAAAAATGTTCGTTTGGTTATGGCCAAATTAAGATGTTAGGTCACATTGTCAGTGCTGAGGGGGTTTCTCCGAATCCTGAAACGATTCAGGCAGTGCTAAATTTTCCAGTTCCTCGGAAAATTAAGCAAGTTCGATCATTCATTGGGCTCACTTCTTACTATCGAAAGTTCATTGAAAACTTTAGTAGGATTTGTGCACCCCTCACGGATCTGACAAAGAAACAGGTTAAGTTCACTTGGGGGCCAGAACAGGAGTCTGCTTTTCGTACGTTACAAGCTAAACTTCTTTCCACTCCAATTCTGAAACATTTTTCAGATAGTGCGCCTACGCAGCTACGTACTGATGCCTCAAGGGAGGGGTTGGGAGCAATAATTTTGCAACAATTTGATTCTGAGTGGCATCCAATTGGTTACGCGTCACGTCGTTTGTCCAAGGCAGAGAAGAATTATGGGATTTCCGAGCTGGAATGTCTCGCTATAGTCTGGAGTGTCAAATACTTTCGTCATTTCCTCTGGGGGAGGCCATTTCAAGTGGTTATTGATCACTGTGCCTTGTGTTTCCTTCGAAAGAATAGTGAGAGAGGTGGTCGTCTAGCCCGATGGAGCATTTATCTCTTGGATCATCAGATTGAGATCGTGTATAAGTCAGGGAAGAAACACCTAGATGCTGATTGTTTGAGTCGTATGTTGCCAGAGGGTGGTTTTGAGCCTGATGATGTTGTTGGTGGTGGTGGTGGTGGTGGTCGTCGTCGTCGTCGTCGTTTTGTTTTTTGCAGACGGTAAAACGATTATTTTTGTGAGGTATATTTCTTATGTTGCAACGTAATGCATACCCCCTATAGTTTGTTGATTTTGTGATGCGGCCGCGTGTTGATGCTAAAGTTAAAATTGTGAAGTAGTTTTTTTGTTGAATTATCATTGTGAAATTTAGGGCTATTTTTAATGTTACAAAAACAGTCAGTCGAGTGTGCATATATGTAGTGTATAACTTATCAAGATATTATACAACCCCCCCCCCCCCCCCCCAATCACTCTATGGCAATAGTGACAATTAATAAATGTTTGCTCAGTGGAAGAGCGATCAAACCATAGATCAAACTAACATCGTTGTATTTGTTTACTTGCAAGGTATTCCTTTCCTGGCTTACTCACACATGCTTGTGGAAGGGGGGCGGGGCTTGCAACCTACCTGACCAGTTTACTCGTTCGTAGTCCGGTCTCTGTCTTTCTATGGGCCAACCCCTTATACCTCGTCCCTTCCTCAGCCCCCTCATGAAGTCGAGCAGCCACGCTGCTGTCGAAAACTCTTAAGTGATGTTCCTTAATTGATTAAGTAGCTTGTTTTGCCTCTTATGCGCCTTATAAAAATAACACCGCTAAAACGCGAAATTTACATTTTGAAAAACGAAATTTGAGAAAAAGTAAAACCATTTCTGTAGGGCTCTTCCTATAGGTACAGTCGTAGTCACCCACATAATGTAGCAGAAAAACCTGGGAAAACCGGTTCTGACCGACGTACATATTTTGTACAACCATTAGGAATGTGTCGCATTCATTCAAAGCTAGATGGTCGTAAATCAGATTGCGGCTGTGTTAGCTTTTATTATTTTTGTTTCTGGGTTTCGTGATTTTCAATTTTCACGATATTTAAACAAAAATATTTATGCATTTTGTCATTTTTTAACCGTCTTAGTAGTATGATTTTGAAAAAACGTATTATGTAATTCACATTTCTCTATTGAAGAACACAAGGTTTGATATTTCGAATAGAGTAATTCGTTGGTTCGGCCTTGGTTCCACACGGCTGCGAGAGTAAAACGGCCGCGCGACAAGATGATGCGCGGTGACCAATCACAGCGTTTTCGCGGCAAGAGTTGAGCCAAAGCTCTGATTTGTCGCTGCTCATCTTCTTGCCGCGCGGCAAGAGACAATGTTGTGGTTCTCAATCTTGTCTCAATCGTCAATGAGCGTGTATGTTGCAATCGTGTCCGTCTTCTAACATTTAAAATGTCAATAATCACAAGCCCGGGAATCGTTTTGATAAACATTAGCCAAGCAGAAAGCTGCAAAGATATTGGAATAGTAGAGGCCTACATAGTGTAGCGTAGTTTGTATAGTAGCATACAAAATTAATTTATACAAAATTTATATTAATTTATATTAAATTATATTTATAATTAATTTATAACGTATACAAAAATTGGAAGAATATTGAAAAAAAGCCGTACCTAAGACAAATGTAAGGAATTTTAAGAAAACAAGATAACAATAATCATAATTTAAAACATTGTAGAATAATAATGACAATGATAATGATAATAAACCCGAACATTAAAGTAATAAATGTCATAAACAAATTTATACTTGGTTGGTGTAGATTTTATGATTGTGACTCTCACGTTGACCGTTTTTGTCCCGAACCCACCAATACAGCGAAGCCATGAAGTATACTGTTTTCCCTGTGGCTTCCAGGTGCAACCGGCGAGTTCGTGAAGCGTTGTAATCAAGGATGTGTGCCGCATCTTGGTCTGCTTGATTGCAAAGCGGACATGTGGTTCTTGAAGCGTTGTAATCAAGGATGTGTGCCGCATCTTGGTCTGCTTGATTGCAAAGCGGACATGTGGTTCTTGAAGCGTTGTAATCAAGGATTTGTGCCGCATCTTGGTCTGCTTGATTGCAAAGTTCGCTTGATTTCTGTATATATTTTTTTAATGTTTATATAGGAAATCATGGCATGTGGCTATGCGGAAAAATGACACGGCTTTTTTCTAGTGTAGTTCTTGGAACGAAAAAACAAAAATGTCAACGTTCATAAATTAAAATAGAAGGATTATTTCGCTATTTCGTCAAAGAAAACTAGTAATTTATCCGAATTCCAGACCTCAAGAAACGTTCAACGCTGTTTCAGATTTATTTCAATAAGTAAGTGATTAGTCAACGCACTTTGCCACAAATCAACTACGCTTCTTTGGTCCACCTCCAAGCGCCAGCGTTCATTTGCGGCACAAATCCGTTAACTAATCACATACTTAATTCCATTAAAAAGTTATTTTTTCGTTGATTATCCCTATTATATGTGTAGAAAACTTGTTATTTTCTTCTTGATATGTCGACCTTGGCAATGTTATTATGGCGACTCTATTATGACGACTTATGACGATCAAAGCTATGTTTTCAAAGTCAATTGTACACGAAAATATGAATAAATACATTTCGACACAAAGTTTCTCAAGTAAAGAATTCAATAATGAACCACGGTCGGTTGCTGGTAGTCTTTGCACTCATACTTATCATACATTAAAAACGCACATACATAAAATGAAATGTTGTAATGTGTGAGCACATAATATATAAGAACAAAAAACACAAAACACACTTGACAAAACGTAGAAGAATGGTGCTAAGAGGATGTCTTAGACCGGGAGAATAGCGTGACGAACTACATCGTGTCAGAGTTTCACGCGTACTGCCAAATGACCACTGAGGGTGGGTGAAGCCAAAACTTGGAACGGAATGCCGCCGCAAGCCAGGCCCAACCTCAAAACATCTACCTTTCAATCTAGCATGCTTACACCCTCTAGCGAGAGAGGGTGCAAGTAGGAGACAAATCAAATAACACATACAAAAATGACAATTTAAAAATGTGACAAAAGACAATGTTGATTTAAATTACTGTTGTAAAGAAAAGCTAAAATAACTAAATACTATAATAATGTTCGACGTAACATACCGGCCCCCTTGAAAGGCCAAGGTCTTTCAACAATTAACACGGTGGTAGTACGCACACCTTTGTTATGGGCCGTTTGAAGGTTCCATGAACAGTTCGCACTGACACTACCCGCACAATATTGTCGCGTCCCTTATGAGTGTCCACGATTACACCGAGACGCCACTGTAAAGGAGGAACGTTGTCTTCCCGAAGGAGCACCACTGCACCGGCTTGAAGATTGGGCAGTGTCTTGTGCCAGCGACGACGCTGCTGCAGTTCTTGAAGGTAGTCCTGGCGCCATCGTTTCCAGAACGGCTGCAACTGTTGCTGCACCTGCTGCCACCTGGTCAACCTATTAACATTTGTGTCACAAAAGTCAACGGAAGGGATTTGGGTTAAGGGTTCTCCAATCAGGAAATGTCCGGGGGTGAGGTAGCTAACGTCATGAGGATCGTTAGTGATGCTACAGAGTGGACGGGAGTTCATACAGGCTTCGACCTGACTAAGTAAGGTAGCGAGCTCTTCGTAGGTCGAAACTGTATCCCCAATAACCCTCTTTAAATGGTACTTCATGGATTTGACTGCTGCCTCCCATAGACCACCGAAATGCGGTGCTTGAGGCGGGATGAAACTCCAGTCACAATTGTCTTGAGAGAGCATGTCTTGTATACGATTGTTGTGGCTGTCCATGCAGAGTAGTTGATGTAACTCTTGTAGTTGGTGGGCAGCACCCTTAAAGTTGGTTCCATTGTTGGATTCAATCCTAGAGGGTTTGCCTCTCCGAGCAATGAAACGCCTTAAAGCAGCGATAAATGCATCTGTAGTTAAGGCTGTTACTACCTCTAGATGCACTGCCTTGGTGGCAAGACACACAAATACAGCGATGTATCCTTTAGTGGTGGTCTTGCTGCGAGGTGTTCCAAATTTAAGGATCACCGGTCCAGCATAATCAACTCCAACACTGAGGAAAGGTCGTGTTGGTTGAATTCTCTGCGACGGAAGTTCACCCATAAGCTGCTGGGAGGCTTGGGCCTTCAGACGAAAACACCTAGAGCAATGATGAATCATCTTCCTCGCTAGTCTTTTTATTGACGGAATCCAAAATCTTTGACGAATGGACGAGATTAAAAGTTGTGGTCCGGCATGCAACAATTTGATGTGTTCGTTCTTCAAGACAAGATTTGTGAAGTGATGATCTGTCGGTAAGATTATCTGATGAATAGCATCATATTGGAGTGATGACCTTTGGAGTCGACTGCCAACTCGTAGTAGCCCATGCTGATCAACGAATGGAGTCAGGCTCTTCAAATTACTTTTTGGTGAGATTGTTTGATGTTTTGATAGAGTAGCCAATTCATTATGAAATGAGATAGACTGTACCAGCTTGACACATGTTAAGAGGCTATCTTCCATCTCCTTGGATGTGAGAGATGACAGATGTCGTTCTTCTTTCTTCAATCTTGCATTGTTAATGAATCTTCTACAATAGGCAGTGACTCTCATCAGGGTGCTTAGCTTAGAGTACCTTTGGGTCCAGTCCTCTGGCGCAGTTTTAGTTGCAACTAGTGCTGTTCTTGCTTCTAAACTGTCAGAAGGAGGAACGTGGATATCCAATATGGGCCACGAAGATCGTTCTCGAATTACCCATTCAGGTCCGTGCCACCAAAGGTCGCATGTCTTGAGAGTGTTAGCTCCAACGCCTTTAGACACGAGATCTGCCGGATTACATGCCGTCTGAACATGTTTCCATCGTGCGCTAGTGGTGAGCTCCTGGATGATAGCAACACGGTTTCCTACAAAGGTCTTCCACCTAGATGAACTGCCTGAGAGCCAGTACAATACCAGTGTGGAGTCTGTCCACAAGATAGTATCGCTGATTGGTAAGTTGAGTGCAGGGATTGCCTTGTCACACAATTGGGCTAAAAGGAGAGCCCCGCATAACTCTAATCTAGGTAGAGTAGTTCGTTTGACAGGTGCCACTTTCGATTTGGAACACAACAGGTTGCATACAATTTGACCTGTGGCATAAGTAGCACGTATAATATAGAGACATGCACCATAAGCTCTTTCGCTACTGTCGCAAAAACCATGGATTTGTACATCCACGGGCGTTATGGATACATTGTGTGGTAGCCCATTGGCTGTGCAAGGCGTAATGCTCACCGAGGACATGGTGGCTACATCACCGCGCAGTGCATTCCGAGGTATTTTGATATCGCTGATCAAAGGAAGTTCCTTGCATAAGCGTATCCATTCTGTTTGCAGTGTTGCTGCAAGTGGCTCGTCCCATCCAATCTGTTCTTGCCAGAGGTTTTGCAAGAATATTTTACATCTAATGACAATGGGACTGACAAGACCTAGAGGATCGAATATTGACGCAACAGTGGACAATACTCTTCTCTTTGTAGCCTTTGCTATCACATTGGTATGACTAGAATGTTCAATTGAAAGACCGGGACTGTAAGTTTTCAAGTGGAATTGGTCTGCCTTTGGATCCCATAGCAATCCGAGGGTACTGACATTTTCCTCATTGTCTAATGATAGAAGCCCTTTGTTTTCTCGTAGTTCTTCTGGGATTATTTCAAGTAGTGCGGTCGCATTCGAGGACCATTTACGTAGAGGAAATCCTGCTTTCTTGAGTGAGATGGAAACCTCATTGTAGATGTGTATAGCCTCTTCAACGGTGGAGCAGCAAGTTAACAAGTCATCTTCTTTGATGATTCTGGAAGTCCTTGGAGCACTTACGTTGTTGTCAACGCCGACCTGGTGCAGACATCTTGTCGCTAGATATGGCGCACATGTCGTTCCGTAAGTGACTGTTGTTAGCTTGAATGTCTTAACTTCTTCTTTGGGGGATTCACGCCAAAGAATTCGTTGCAGATTTTGGTCATCAGGATGAACCAAGATTTGCCTGTACATTTTTTCAATGTCCGCCACGATTGCAATGTTGTGTGTGCGGAACCGTAGCACAATTGAGTACAAATCTTGTTGGATTGTAGGTCCGGTATGAAGTATGTCATTTAATGACACGCCGCTTGATGATTTGGCGCTTGCATCGAACACTACTCGAGTCGACGTAGTGCTAGATGTTTTGAACACTGGATGATGCGGCAAATAAAAGGAAGGCCCATTTTCCGCGGTATCTATGTCCACTTGTTCCATGTGGTTCATGGTTTGATACTCATCCATGAAGCTATGATATTGAGCCTGTAGTTGATGGTTGTTTTTCAGACGCCCTTCAATTTGAGCGAGCCGCCGCTCGCAATGAATTCAGAATTCCCAAGTACCTTGGGGTCGACCTTCGTGGGAAGTTTGACAATAAATCTGCCATCTGTATGTCGAGTCGTGTGCTCGGAGAAGTGTGTTTCGCACTGTTGTTGTTCCGGAGACAAAACTGGTTTCTCATGGCCTATAGATTCGATTTCCCAAAAGCGTTGTACTTGAGCTTCTAGTGAAGTATTATTGTGCACAAAGTGAACCTGCTGCGGCGATTGAGTTGGCAACATAGCAGGTGTTTTGCCAGCAATCGTCCAGCCAAGCTCAGTGTCTTGTAGGATTGGGTAGTTGCCCGGTTTCGTGAGCTTTTCAGGGCGCAAAATGTCATAAAAGACGTGTGCTCCTATGAGCAAGTCAATGGACCCAGGTTGATTGAAGTGTTCGTCAGCCAAGACCATGTCTTTGGGAATTCCCCAACTGTCAGAGTTTAGGAATTCAGCAGGCATTGTACCTGTTATGCGAGGAAGTACTGCACAGTCAATGGTGGTTGTGTAATTACTCACCCTTGACTTGAGGTTAAGTGAGACAGTGTGTGTCGTTTCGGCATTAACCTCATTAATGCCTTGTATTGGCACATGATGTTTTGACTTCTTCAGTGGTAGTTTTTGAACTAATGCTTCAGTAACGAAGTTGATCTGGGATGCAGAATCAAGCAGTGCTCTGCAATGGATGTATTGTCCATGTTTGTTCTTTACTGTAACTACTGCTGTGCCTAGTAAGACCTGCGACTGTACCTTGTCGTTGAAGGTACAGTAGGTCTTACGAGCAGTAGGTTGAGCTTCCTGACCTGAAGCTTGTGTAGGAAGAGACTCATTTGTATCTGCTGTCAATTGTGATGGCTGATTTTCCAAATGTAGCATGGTGTGGTGCTTTCTGTTGCACTTGTGACAGTGATGTGTCGAACACTCATGGTTGGCAACAAAAGGAATTAAACAATTGAAACAAAGCTTGTGTTGTTTAGCAAGCGTGAAGCGTTGCTGTGAGGTCATTTGTGCCAATTGGGAACACCTGTACAAGGCATGAGATTCTGAACACAGAATACACTTTTTGTTAACAGCTACTACATAGGCATGTTGTGCCTTAGGCGTAGATTTATTATTGGTATTGTTTGGTTTGTTCTGTGCGTTAGGTTCATTTGAAGTCGATATACTTTCAAATGCCTTGCATTTTCTTTCTAAAAAGTTGATCAGTGATTAAAAAGTCGGTATTTCATCCGATTCTGAGTGAAGTTCCCACTCCTTACGGGTGTCTACGTCTATTCGTTCATAGATTATTTGATTTAGTAGGACTACATGCAATGGAATGGTTATACCTAATGCATTCAGTGCATGAACATTTGCCTGAACTACATTTATTAGACTTCGGAGATTAGCTCCAGAACCCTTGGTAATAGAAGGTACATGGAGTAATTGGCTCACATGTGTAGAGGCTATCAACTTGGTATTGTGATACCTACGTGTCACCAACTGCCACGCTATTTGAAAGTTATCAGTGATAGGCAGGTTTTGTACCAGTTGATGAGCCTCTCCTTCGATTGCAATGCAGAAGGTCCCGGGTTCAAATCCCGCTTCAGGCAGAAGTTTTTTAACTTCTATTAAGGATTCAGTTCCACTACTTCTTGGCTTAGGAATATGTAAACGGTGACTTTGGAGCCGTCCTAGCAACGAAGCACCCAATAAATTCAAAGTTGTTCTGAATCAGCCTTGTTGATTCTGGCATCTGTCCGCAGGTGTTCGCACTGTCTAATCACTGATTCATCTGTTTCATATTTGAAATATTGATCTTTGATTGGTTATCGCTCACTCGTCGATGGTGTTCGAAGCCTACAGGGTTGGTTTAGTCACTTTAAATTAAAGTCCCCCACTGCAAATCAGTTTAGTTACTGAGTGGGTAGACTCTAAATGTGAATTTATTTAATTATTTATTTATTGATGAGAGCAGATAATGAAATTTTTGTATATTTGAGAGTTGACAGTTATCAATTATCAGAGCTTCAAATGTGTCTTTGAAGTGCAGCCATTGTTCTACATTCCCTGCGAACTTGGGCAGGCTTATTGTGGGGAGCTTTATGTGTAGGCCACGCTTACTGTCTGAACCATTTGAGGTGGACCCACCAGCTGATCGTAAACCATTGGAATTTGCTTCAGCTGGGGGTTCGAGAAGCTGTAAGTACTTAGATTGGACGCCATAGTACTGGCCTTCAAATACCTCCCGATCTGGGGCATGGTTGCCGCCGTCGTCTTCAAATTCTAACTCGTCTTGGTATTTGGTGTAGTTGTCCCAAATGGTTGAGATCTTATCATATCTCACCTTTAAATCCAACTTGTTTTGCGTTTCTGCGTTAAATGATTCTACGAAGGTTTGCAGTCTTGAAAGGGCTGCTTTACAAGATGCTCTTTTATTAATTAGTCCTTTCCTTTTTTCCGTATCCATTTCGTCTAGCCTCTACCTGTATAAACTTAGGGAAATGAAAGGTAAAGAGAAGGAAATGCTAACCTTGTGATAATAATATCATGTTGGAGGTTGACGCAGGTGCTGCCTGGCGTCGAATCCTGAAGCCGCGCGAGAAGACCCTTGCGCTCCGCCACTGGGCTCGTTGACCTTGTTCCAGGCTCAGCTGTGCGGCTGCGTGGCTCGGGGGTAGATCTAGGCGACAGGCTGGCGGGGCGAGAGGACGCGCTCTTGCGAATGCGCGGGTAGGCTAGCTTGCCATCACTCCACGCGTCACTCGCTCATTCACATTCCCGCGCGAAAAGTTCATTTCCACACAATAAAATATCCACTAGTTATAAACATGAAATGACGATGGTATGACACAGTAACCGATCCGGTGCCCGGAGGACCAAATTTATGTACACGAAAATATGAATAAATACATTTCGACACAAAGTTTCTCAAGTAAAGAATTCAATAATGAACCACGGTCGGTTGCTGGTAGTCTTTGCACTCATACTTATCATACATTAAAAACGCACATACATAAAATGAAATGTTGTAATGTGTGAGCAAATAATATATAAGAACAAAAAACACAAAACACACTTGACAAAACGTAGAAGAATGGTGCTAAGAGGATGTCTTAGACCGGGAGAATAGCGTGACGAACTACATCGTGTCAGAGTTTCACGCGTACTGCCAAATGACCACTGAGGGTGGGTGAAGCCAAAACTTGGAACGGAATGCCGCCGCAAGCCAGGACCCCTATTCTGTAATTTCCCGATATGGATCCGTGCCGATTCCAAAGCGTGTATATTAGTCGTTGCCATAGCGGGTCTAGCGCGAAAATAAAAAAATAGCTATTCTATAGCGTAGTCCGATATGGGTAGGCCGATATGGGACTGCCGTGCCGTGCCGAGCCGAGGAAATCACACAGAGACGGAGCTGCCGAAGTCGTAACCAATCAGAAACTCAGCTTTTCCGAGTGCTTCGCAGTTCGCACAAGTCATGATGTGCAGTTCGCACAAGTCATGTTGTGATCGTCTTTTGTTTTTGTTTATAACCTCAAAATGCCATCGATTGAAAACGTTGTTCAGTGTTGTTTAAAACATACTAGGCCTAGCATTCTGCTGCCACTATGTGTACATATGAGTAGGGCTAACGCTGTGAAGGTCTAGGCCTAGACATACGACCTTTAGGGGGAGGGGATATTTAGGCCTAGACCTGCATTGAATATTAATTTAAAGCTAAGTCAGTAAATACGTGTATAGTTTGACATAACCTCAACAAAATAATATTTAATACAGTATAGAAAAGAATTTCAACTTACGACGTACAATATTTCTTTGTTAGAATCTAAATCGTCTCCTAATTTTTGCTGAAAACAAATGTTAATAAGCTAAAAACAACGTTTAACACGCATATCGGCCTAGAAAGAGGTGCCGAATCCGTATCGGGTTTTACGCTTCTATTCCGGGTTAAATTTGGCGGTATCGGGCATAAAAAAGTTACATAATTGCTCTTGCCCGCTTTTGACCCATAGCGGGCAAGAGCGATTATGTAACTTTTTTATGCCCGATACCGCCAAATTTAACCCGGAATGAAAGCGTAAATCCCGATACGGATTCGGCACCTCTTTCTAGGCCGATATGCGTGTTAAACATTGTTTTTAGCATTTGTTTTCAGCGAAAACTAGGAGACGATTTAGATTCTAACGAAGAAATATTGTGCGTCGTAAGTTGATATTTCTTTTCTATAATATACTGTATTAAATATTATTTTGTTGAGGTTATGTCAAACTATACACGTATTCACTGACTTAGCTTTAAATTAATATTCAATGCAGGTCTAGGCCCAAATATCCCCTTCCCCAAAAGGTCGTATGTCTAGGCCTAGACCTTCATAGCGTTAGCCCTACTCATATGTACACATAGTGGCAGCAGAATGCTAGGCCTAGTATGTTTTAACACAACGTTTTCAGTCGATGGCATTTTGAGGTTATAAACAAAATCAAAAGACGAACACAACATGACTTGTGCGAACTGCGAAGCACTCGGAAGAGCTGAGTTTCTGATTGGTTACGACTTCGGCAGCTCCGTCTCTGTGTGACGTGTTCGGCTCGGCACGGCACGGCAGTCCCATATCGGCCTACCCATATCGGACTACGCTATAGAATCGCTATTTTTTTATTTTCTCTCCAAACCCGCTATGGGAACGACTAATATACACGCTTTGGAATCGGCACGGATCCATATCGGGAAATTACAGAATAGGGGTCCAGGCCCAACCTCAAAACATCTACCTTTCAATCTAGCATGCTTACACCCTCTAGCGAGAGAGGGTGCAAGTAGGAGACAAATCAAATAACACATACAAAAATGACAATTTAAAAATGTGACAAAAGACAATGTTGATTTAAATTACTGTTGTAAAGAAAAGCTAAAATAACTAAATACTATAATAATGTTCGACGTAACATCAATTATACAACGAATCAGTTGATTTTCATGTCTCAACCTTGGCAGTGTTTTATGACACCTATTTTCGATCTCTTAACTTATTTTTTACTCTATTATATTATATATTATGAGATTTTATCAAAAATTCTCCAGATTACTTACTTCAAATTACTTACTTGATTACTTTTTCAAAATGTATTGGTTAATACAACAAATTCAAATAAAATAAATGTAGGCCTATACTGTCAGCTTGTACGATGCAATAGCACCTCTAATCTGTGACCTTGGTATGTTTCAGTGGTGCTGCTGGACACGACTCAGGAACCCACGCTGGAATGGACACGCTACCCTTACGGACCTCAGGCCAACACTCCTGGGGTAAGTACTAGCTAAGTACTACTAAGTAGTACTAATCATTCACTCGGAGCTCTAACTCTATCCACTTTCGTATTTTGCACGCCCTGCATGAAGGGTCGAGGATGGAACAATACCGTCGTAAAAGCATAGAGTTACTATATAGTTGCTGACCGCAAACGAGCGACAATTCCCAAAAAGGACCCCCACACGGCAGAGCCTAAATTGATTTTTTCCAACTGCACAAACTAGATTCTAAAAATAAAAATATACCTATTCCGATGATGGTTAAGTATTATTTTTAGTTTTCTGACTAACACACACAGATACGGTAAGATGTTAGTAATAACATGTTCAAATGAAAACTCAAATTTTAAATCCTGGCTTTGGAAGCATTTATCAGCTGCACGAAACGAGATATCCAACTGCACAAGTGATATTCCCAACTTCGCAACTTCACGCAGGTTTGTTTATATTTACACAAAACAGATGTAATTGAGATTAATTGAAAAGAATCAAATTAAACGAATACACTCAGGTTCTCTTACAAATCGCTACTATGTGTGACATTACGTAATTTATAATGACAGCCAGTCAAACTTCCGTAATTATCTCAAAATCAGTAGTATCTCAACACAGGTTTTTTATATACTTAATATATACTTAATATATACTTAAAACAAATTGTAATTGTGATAAATTGGTGGGAATCAAATTGAATGAATATTCTCAGGCTCTCTCACAAATTGATACTTTGTTTAAAATTACGTAATCTTCGAAAGACATCCCCCGAAACTTACTTAATGATCTCAAAATCTGTGGTATGTCACGCAGGTATGTTCATATATGCTTAAAGTAGGTGTATTTGAGAGTATTTGAGATTAATTATAAGGAATCAAATTCAATAAATATACTCAGATTCTCTTACAAATCGCTACTATGAGTGACAATACGTAATTTATAATGACAGCCCGTCAAACTTCGGTAATTGTCTCAAAATCTGTGGTATGTCACTGTGGTTTGTTTAAATTTATACTTAAAACAGATGTTATTGAGATTAATTGTAAGGAATCAAATTGAATGAATATACGCAGGTTTTCTTACAAATCGATACTTTGTGAAATTACGTAACTTATAATGACAGCCCGTCAAACTTCCGTAATTATCTCAAAATCTGTGACTGGTATGTCATCTTGGTTTGTTCATATATATACTTAAATCAGATGTAATTTAGATTAATTGGAAGGAAACAAATTAAACGAATATACTCAGGTTCTCTTACAAATCGCTATTATGTGTGACATTATCATGGACAATTATGATGGAGTGTTGATCAATCACGGCCAAGTCTTGTGACTTACGTATGCACCAAAATGCAAACAGCAAACACAGACTAAATTATGTTAAGCTATTTTATAATTAATATCATACCATTTTTAATAGCACGAATTGTATTGTAAATTGACAATATGTTTACTGCCAATAATAATTGAATTGAATTAAATTGAATTGAATTGAATTGGACATACCGACGTCTTCTAACAATCAAGAGTTTACCTGAATGCGTAGGCCTAATCTTCGAATTGTAAGTCATGGACATATAAACACAATTATCTCGAGCTAGGTGGAGTTTCTTGCAGTTTTGTTTATTCCTGCTAATAGAGGCCTTAATGGCAATTATGCTGCAGTGTTCAGTTCAAGACTTTACGTGTAAATGCGTAGCCTACGATGTACCGTTTCTAGGACATATATATATATATACGCAATTATATCCAACAAGGTGGAGCAAACGCAATTCAATGAAGATACTCAGATTCTCTTACAAATCGCTACCACTCAGTAATCTTTGCCGCTACTATGTGTGACATTACGTAATTTGTAATGACAGCCCGTCAAACTTACGTAATTATTTCAAAATCTGTGGTATGTCACGCAGGTTTGTTTATATATACTTAAAACAGATATAATTGAGATTAATTAAAAATAATCAAATTCAATGAATGTACTCAGGTTCTCTTACAAATCGCTACTATGTGTGACATTACATAATTTATGATGACAGCCAGTCAAACCTCCGTAATTATCTCAAAACCAGTGGTATGTCACGCAGGTTTGTTTATATATACTTAACACAAATGTAATTGTGATTAATGGGTCGGAATCAAATTGAATGAATATACTCAGGCTCTCCACTAATCGATACTTTGTTTGAAATTACGTAATTTTCGTGACAGACCCTGAAACTTATGTAATTATCTCAAAATCTGTGGTATGTAAGCAGGTATGCTCATATATGCTTAAAACAGATGTACTTGAGATTAATTGGAAGGAATCAAATTGAATGAATATATTTAGGTTCTCTCACAAATCGAATTTTTTTTTTGAAAGTACGTAATTTTCGAATGACAGTCCCTGAAACTTACGTAATTATCTAAAAATCTGTGGTATGTCACGCAGATATGTTCATATATGGTTAAAGCAGGTGTATTTGAGATTAATCATAAGGAATCAAATTCAATGAATGTACTCAGGTTCTCTTAAAAATCGCTATACCTTGTGTGACATTATCATGGACAATTATGATGGAGTGTTGATCAATTAAACATACCGACGCCTTCTAACAATCAAGAGTTTACGTGTTGGCGTTCTCTTCGAAGTGTAGTGTCTAGGTCATAGAAACGGAATTATCTCGAGCAAGGTGGAGTTTCTTGCAGTTTTGTTTATTCCTGCTAATAGAGGTTTTAATGACAATTATGATCGAGTGTTCAAATCAACTGACGTCTTCTAACAAATCAAGAGTAAATGCGCTCTTTTCAGAGTGTTGTCTCTAGAACATATAAACGCAATTTTCCTCGATCAAGGGGTGCGGTCTGAAATGTACTCCGAGTACACAGATTACACTCTGCGCGTCCCGAAATCATCTCGAGATACTCCAAGTACTCCGAGCTCTGCGTCCCGTTACTGTCGAGAGCGCGCTCCGGAGTACGCTCGAGATACTCCGTAAAAATCGCGGAGTGTAAAAATCGCGGAGTGTTGGGAGTGCGAAGAAATATGGCGGGGAAAATACGAAATGGTAGAATTTGTATTGCCGTCTGGGGCCAAGTGTGCCGTCACACTTACGGCCTCCGATGCGCAGCGAGCTCTAAGTGGTTTCTATCAATTGATTATTCATATTTTTGGTCAAAACATTGGTTTTATATTTTCTCCTAGGGTCTAAGCCTAGTCTTAGGCTAGAGTGCCCATACATGCATTGGGTTATGAACGTTATGAACGTGTTCTGTTTACCTGACCACATTCACATGTAGAGGCGCCTGGAGAATTTATCGCAGCCAAATTAATATTTCGAACTAATATTTCGGAGCTCGAATTGATTAGTTAATTGATGAAGTACGCGATAGCTGCACGTTCACGATCCATTTGTGAAGTGGTGCGCAAGGTGGTGCGTATCGCGTCCCGTAATCGAGTACAAAAAGCGAGTATAAAAATGGCGGTGCCATGATCCACCATGCTCTAAACGGAGTATACCGAGTACCTTTCGGACCGCACCCTTATATTTGCTAATAGAGGGCTTAATGCCAATTGAGAAGGAGTGTTCAAGTCGATTAAAAATACCCACGTCTTCTACCAAATCAAGAATTTACATATAAATGCGTAGTCTTTATTATTGCGTAATATTGCGAGATTAGAACAGTATCGTCTGCAAAGGCTATGATTTTATATTTTAATTTGGCATTGCATAGGTCGTTAATAAATATCATAAACAATAATGGTCCTAGAACCGTACCTTGAGGGATGCCATGTTTAATGACTTAAAAGTTGCTAAGGGTTTCATTAATTTTTATATATTGCTCTCTATCTGATAAGTAATTTTTCATTAGTTGAAGAACCATGCCTCTGATCCCATACTTTTCTAGTTTCTCTAATAGCAATTAATGTGATACTGTATCAAAAGCTTTGGCTAGATCTAGAAATATTGCTAAGGGTTTCTTTCCAAAAGCGAGGTGATGTTATCTGTTAGTGTATGGATTTCATTTTGCGTGTTTAACCCCTTTCTAAACCCGAATTGATTTGGTGATAGAATTTTGTTAATTTCGAAGTATTCGTAAAATCGTTTTTTAATACATTTCTCATGTATTTTTTTGTCATATTGCTGATGAGGGATATATGCCTGTAGTTACTAGCCCTGTGTGTTAATAGTTCCCCCCACCACACATTTGTTTGACGGAACATGACGCTAGCCAACCGTCCCCGGGTATTGGATGTTGGATGCGAGCGGGGGAAGAGCAACCCGTAGACCACCATTGATTGCAATCAACAGAGACTCATCCACATACACGGAATTCATTTCACACTCGTAGCCTATTTATACGGAACACAGAAGGGCGTGTGATTCTAATTCTTGGCAAGGCAAATCCAACTTGACATAGGCGCACATGGTAATTTCAGCTGAAAGCAAGCAAGCACACACAATAATATACAGAGCCTCAAGTCGGGGGCGTCGCAGAGAAGGGAACATGTTCGCCGCTCAACAGGCCCCAGGGGTCCAGTCTTGGCAGGGACCCAGGTGGAGGTAAATCCCTCAAGGGGATAACCACCATTGATTTAAAGATTTCACGGTTTCGACTAATTTTAGCTCTAGAAAACACGTTTTGAAACCAGTGTCATGTGAATGTACAATTATCGATGTAGGTTTTGAGCCATAGATTTAATTTGAGTTTACATGGTGAAGGTGAAGCATATCTATGTTTCAATGTAGCGGCGTAGCGCACGCTGTCTAGTCCAGTGTGTGTTCTTATCCAGTACGAGAAAACTTACGTTCTTTTCTTTTGCCGAAACGCAGCGTGGTAGATTAGACATCTACTAGTTTGCGTATTGCTGAACAAAAATTATACATGCATATGTTCTAACACGATTTCTGTTCATGTCTCAAATCCTTTATGCGCCAAGTTTTCAATGCCTAATTAAAGAGTACTCTAATGTTGTGAACGCAGAACGCTGTAGGCAACGTTCGTCACGGTAATCTATCTGTTTACCTGGCCGTTGTTGTTTGTGTTTCGGATCCGTCCAATTATGGAATATGCCGAATATCACCTATTTACACAGGTATTAAACGTTAGCGCAATCGAAAACAAATGGCCGTTGGTGCAATGGGAATTAGCATTTTTGAAGGACACTCTGAGAATCAGTTTGATTATACCGGTCTAATGTGTGGACCCCCATTGTATCTCTATACCTCTACGTGTACGCTACGCCACTGTGTTTCAATATTTGCTCATGTTGGCTCTGACGAAGTTGTTGATGTAAGATTTGTCTAGTTGTTAGCACTCGCGTTCGTGTGTATACACGTTTTCCAGTACTCAAACAAGAGATATTTAATTAATTTTATCGTTCCCTTCGTGGAAGGGGGAGCATTGTCCCGCGCCCGTTCATTCAACACCCCTAGATAAGCAGCATATCCATTATAAAGTAATAAACGACAGTAAAAAGAGTTAATAGTTTGATTAATTATAACGATATTGTTAAATACCGAATGGTTCGATGTGTGAGACGAGATGACGACGCCTCACCCCACTCACTTGTAAAACGTTTAGCTCGCTCTTCTGCTCTGATGCAGGCTCATCATCAGAACGACGCTAACATCTTACTTGAGAACGATAATAAATACTGAAATGTAATTAATATCCACGATGTGGTTTCCTGAGAACTAAAAACTGGATTAAGAATGTTTAAAATATTGTGGACGTTACGGTTGTTATTGGAGAAATAAACTAATTCAAATTCTTTTCGTAAGTTCCCGGGAACGATTACATTATCTGAAACTTTTTAAATCCAGCTTTTAGTTATTTCGATTGATTGATTAATGACGCTTAACGTCTCATATTTGTGTCATAATGGGTAATCGAGACGATAAACGGGCGATAGTAAAGATGATGAAGATGAAAAAAAGCAATGTCCGAATTAGACCCATTGTACGTCGCGTGGGTCGTCGTACGGGAGTCCAGCAAGGGAAGGCAGGGCCAAGTGGGAGGACGAATGTTCAGGGGGAGGGGGGGGGGGGGGGGGATGGGACATTGTCTTCCCATTAGTTCTTTTGAGATACATACTCTAAATACTAATTGTTCAGTATTGTATAGGCTAGCGTTCTCAAGATATATTACTAAAAGTGCGTGGATGTCGCTACCCATGCGCTTTATAATTAAACATTTCGTGGGATCGATGAATATCGCCGATACATGTCAAAGCCAGTTTTAAATTCGCCTCGTATGTATTCATATTCGTTTTATTCAACGAATCGGGCCATAGTAGTTATAACACTTGATTACGTATTCCGTAGGCGTAACAAGCATGTTCAGAGTGAGACCAATTTTGAGCTCCGCCTAGGGTTTGTCCCCTTTCACTTTGTGCGCACCCTCACCCCTTACTCATCTCCCCCATTGCTCAACACTCGTGCGATGTGGCTGCCTTCACTTGCTTCACTGCTGCATGCAGCAACTACTGCAAATATAATAGACATTGTGAAGCCTAGCTACTCACTCGGACACCCGATGTCAACGACGGCGAACCTTTTTCAGCTTGAGCGCCATTATTTACAAACTATTGAACTTACTCTGTCCAGGCAGGCACTGTAACATTTCAAGGACATTTTTATTATAGCTTTTTGAATAATGATTATGTTTTGCAGGGAACAAGTGGCCATGTTAATCAGTTTGTAATGTGTGAAAGACATCAACAAGTTTTGATAGTTTACCGATGCTTGTGAACATGTTTGACCGTGTGGGGGGCTGCACACACTTGCTTGTCATCATCTGACCATTATCGAGACATTTTGAACTGGAATTATTAGGATATGAATGAAATTATCCTCATTTCACGCAGTTGTTATGATATATTGAACGTAATATGATGCACTGGTAAAATACAAAATTATATTTTAACTAATGCTGTGTCTATTGACAAAGGTTAACAATGTAAACTGACGTTCTGCGCCTGACTATACATACTAGTGTGTTTTCACTAAAACAACCAATATTACCCGTATGGGGGCTAGCATGCTTTTGAACACCAGGGCCCGGATTCACAAGCGGTTCTAAGTCTTTTTCTGGTCTTAGGTCTCAACTCTAAGACCGGCCTAGCTTTGGACCTCTAGTCTTGTAAAACGAGACCCAAGTCACATGAAGAAGTTACTAATTCCATGTGGGACACAATGACCATTCCAATAATATGTTTTCAAATCTGTTGTAGGATATTTTCGTGGATTCCCAAGATATTCAAAGTTAGGTATTTCTTAGAGTTAAGACAAAAAAAAAGAGTTAGGGCCTCTTGTGAATCCGGTGTAACAGAATATCTTTACCCTTGGAATATTATTATTCAGATTGCGTTACACGTTGCGAAGCAAACTTCAGAAGAAAACGTGGGGCCTCAAAATAACCTTAACCTCCCCTAACCTAACGTAACCTAACGTAACCTAACTTATCCCAACCTAACCTAACCTAACCTAACCTAACCTAACCTAACCTAACCTAATCTAAGCCAATATAACCTTAGTATAACGTAGCTTAACCTTTTCTTTGTTCGCAACGTATAACGGCTGCTTGAGTGAGCGCGGGTATTAGTAAAGATGGGCTATGCGTAAGATATTCCAATACACCGGGCTTGGGTTCACAAGTATCTCGCGCGACATGCTTGCCCGTGTGCAGGCAGCCCCACGTGACTTCACGGCTCATATAGCCCATGAAAGCTATCAAAAGATGAGGGTTGTTTATGGCTCAGGACTTGCATATTTCGAACTATAAAGAACACGCGCTTTGTAAACGCTTTTAGCGAAGCCAATAATATAAGCCCACCTTATTTTGATACCCTTCCCACCTAGAACCAAGTATTTGAGAGTTTCAACAGGCAATACTATAAGAACCAAAGAACACGAGACAGTGAATCTGAATTCGAATTGCAGTTACACATCACTATAGACTTGGCTCACCTTATCATTTTGAGGTTCGACATTTCATGTGGTACTCTAATTTTCAAGAAGAAAATTAACTAATTTAATGTCTAGCCTATTCAGTTATAAAAACTGATTTACAAAGGAGGACAATAAATAGAACAAGACTATGCAAACAACTTATAATGAAATCATAAATAACAATAACAAGTAACAACAAAACAAAACCAACTACTATACTATAAAAAAATCAAGAACAAGAAAAAATAATTGAGAAATTAAATAAAATAAAATCTAGTGAATCGCGTTTTCGCGGGTAATGTAGTTTTTGTTTACCTTGTCGTTATATTTGCCTATATTTTAGACGCCAAAGGTGTCCAACAATCTGGCTTTACTTCGCTTGCTGATCTTTGTTCTCACAACTCACAATACTTCCTGGGACGTGTCACGTCTGGGAGTCCTGGGCTGCGTACCAACTATGACTGGGAGTGACTGCAGTGACTGAGATCCGTACCAGCTTGACTCGCAGTCAAGCTGCAGTCACTGCTTTTTGCGTACCAGTTTACCTCGCAGTTACCCCTCCAGTCACTGCGATGACTGGGCCGAAAAGATCCAGCTATCGCAGTCAAGGGAGGCGTGGCTAATAATTTTACCGCGAATTATGAATTTATAGACAATATTATATGGTTTAAATAGTAAGTGACATCACAACACCATATAATCTCATCCTAGAAGTCCCATAAGCGCATTGTTAATGTAATGTTGTAAGGTTAATTAGCAGATGGCAAATGTTGCTTTTATGAATGACAATTTCTGCTGTTGTCTGCTTTCGCCGTGACTGTGACTGCAGCCCGTACCAGCTGCTGCGTTCACTGCGTTGACTGGGCTACCCCCACCACCAGTCACAGCCACAGTGAACGCAGTCAAAGCTGGTCTATGAAACGAAGATGGCCCAGCTCATGCTTTAATCCATCAAAGAGTGGCGGGTGGAGAGTGGTGACATATGGTTACATTTCACACAAAATGATCTCAATATTCCTCAAGAGTTCGTTCTCGAAGAGTTCAACCATACATTTTATTTTAATTATCTCTTTAATTTGTGTGCATATAAGGGTGATCTCTTGCCTTCGACGCAAAAGCTTATATAAAGCGTGAGAATATAAGGGTTTTAGTTTTAGTTTGTATCTTAGTGACATTAAATAATAAATATTAAGAGCGAAGGATACTTCTACGTCAAAAACCGCAGAAAATTTTCTTTTTTTAATTATATCTCAAGATTGAAACACAAAATCGAAAATCTGAGACACCATAGCACTGTGGTATGGTTAGCCCTACAGACTGAATAATAAATGTATTTAACGTTATAATCAGTATGACTGTGATAACGATTTCCTTAGTAATTTAAGGAAATCGTTATCACAGTCATACTGATTATAACGTTAAATACATTTATTATTCAGTCTGTAGGGCTAACCATACCACAGTGCTATGGTGTCTCAGATTTTCGATTTTGTGTTTCAATCTTGAGATATAATTAAAAAATGAAAATTTTCTGCGGTTTTTGACGTAGAAGTATCCTTCGCTCTTAAACATCAACATTTTGGAATTATACAGGGCTAGATATTGCTGAATAAGGGATGCAACGTTGTGTTTGCTTATTATACTATTTCAATAATATCTCTTGATTGTCTAATTTGATTGTCTGATTTGAACGTAGTGCAGATCTTGATCATATCTAGTACCTCATTATCCAAAGTGTTGATATAGAATGTCATTTTAAAGACATTAACCGAGATGAGCAAAACATCTTAGCCCGTTAGATGGCCCATAACCCACCCCCCCCCCCCCCCCCAAATTTTCACTGTAGCAGTTTTGTCGAGAAACGAGGCACAATAATCCACTTGTGTTCCACGTGACAGCTGGGCGCGACGGCGCGACGGTTGCCACACTTGACCATAAAACCGACGCGCCACGCGCAGTGGGAACAGCGGTACGCGACACTTGTGGACCCGGCGCGTCCTTCCCGCCGGTTGTCGGTAAAAACCCTCGCGTCTCAAAGGACACGCGCGCCCCGCCCCCGCTAGTCCGACTTGTCCGTGCTGAACCCTCGGACCAACAGGCCCCACATGAGTTCGAGGGGGGCGTGAGCGGACGAGAGATCTGACACATTGCAGGCAGTGGGAACAGTCACGGGTTGCCAACTTGCACTTGTCCACGTTCGGACTGCTCCACAACCCTCGCGCCGTGGGTCTGTCCACCAACAGTTGTGGAGGATGAAACAGCCCCATGCAGTAGTTCCACTGAAAGCCGCGTGCAACCTTGTATGACGCAGACCATAGCAACTGTTACAGCGGACACGTTCCTCTCTGCGGCCGAGTGGTGACGGACACGGACTGATGGGCCACTTGAGTAGGCAGACGAGCTCGAAATTCCAGGAACAAACTTTTCGTATATGGTAAAAATCACTTTCCACTATCCACTGGGTCCATTATATTTATAGGCTTGGTTGGAACCCACTAGGAAAAAACCTTCTCAACTCTTTTGTTCGACCGGATGCTAAGACAATGAAAAAATTTAACCACTGTTGTGTAAAACTACTAAAACCACAAAATGCATTTTACATGCACGGTTGATTTGGCTTGAGGATCGTAGCGGAGGTTACTGACCAATGGGCAGTGAGCATTGAGTATCTCACGTGTTTGCGCCTGGCTGGTTCTCATTTCCTTTTGCAATAGCAGACTGAACGTGTTCGGTACACGTGTATTTTTACAAGTCAGTATGGTTGAGGGGTGCTTCCGACGTTGTACGTCTGTTGGCATATGTTTGTTTAGTCTTTTCTCTGTTTACAATATGCTGTGTGTGTCCATGCAATTGTTTTAGGGACAAGCTAAGAGCAAAGTTATATTACTTGACAGGTCACTTTACGTCATTATGTGTGCACTGTCATAATCTAGAAGGATATACTTAACGCCACAAAAAACATCCAAGGCCTTTACAGGTCACAAAAACTTTCGGCCCAAATCAGTGAAAAGAATCCTAGTAGAACGCTACTTGACTTGTTCGGCCCGGCATAATGGACGTGGGACAAGGGTACCCACTGCCCACAGCTCAGTAGTCACAACAGCTCAAACTGTTGCGCTATGAACGGTGCTCTGGGCTCGAGTCCCGGTCGGGCAGATAGTTTCACACATCACACAAAGTTATTGTTGACACAGTGATTTGACCCTACAAACATGGTGCACACCCCAGACTCTCTTGCCTGCTTTGTTTCATGCTGTGTTTTCAAAGACACCACTTGACATCCATGCTCAAGTCAGGATTCGAACCTGGACGCAGGAAGCGTGGTTGCGGACAGCAAGTGTTGTTTGTTGTGTGCAATACTGTGTTACTGTGCCCCCGGTAGCTGAACGCGTGATTAGTGAGACGCCGCAATCTCATGCCAGTGTTTCTTGTGAGTATATTTCCTTCCCCCAAATAGTTGGGTCTACGAGGCAGCTGTTGGCCTTCAATTTTCCAACCCATCTTCTTGAACACTTTGATGCAGAGGGCAGAGCTCTTCATTGCATGCTTCATTTGGTTTTATTGGGATTGGTAACTTACTATCGACGGAGATTCTTCCGACGGATTTCCTCAGCCATAAATACAAGTATCGGTAGAAGGGGAAGAGTCCAAATCGCTCTGGCTTGAAAACAACACTAGCAGAAGAGAAGGCGAGAGTGTTCGTCATAAATTGCTTGAAACGTGTAAGGTTGTGTGCTCTGCTGGTCTTTCAAGGCTAGATATAATCTAATCTAAATAACATATAGTGTCAAATTGTCTTAATCACATCTTCCGCAATCTATAGCCTACATAGACGGTCAGCTTCGCACTTTTGTGGTCTCACTCGGCCGGACCAACCGAGAGTAGGCTCAAAAAATCGTAATTTTTACCTGATTACAGCAAAGGCAATCCGGAAATCGAAATCGGTAGCTTTCACTTTTTATAGCCAAAAAACGGCAAAAAACGGGAAATTTATTAAGTACAAGACCAATTGAGTGATTGCGCTGGGGAAAGTGGCAAAAAATCCGGTATTTTTTAGAAATAAAGAAAAAATAATGCGAAAATGTAAATCTGTAGCGTTTAGCGTTGAGCCTTGAGATCCTAAAAAAACCGGTAAAAAATGGCACAATTTATTAAATAGCCTACTGACCAGTAATAATAAAAGAGGCTAGCTAATTTGATTTTAAGCATAATGTAAATGAAATAATGTGAAACTCAATATATGTACCTTTAAACATTACCGGCAGATGGAAAAGGGTACCAAAAAGGCACCGCTGTCTTTGAGATCGCTTGAGTGACTTTCTGGGAGAGAGGGCAACAAATGCGATTAATGGCATCGTGCGAACTTCTGAACCAAAACCATTAACGTTTTTCAGATACTAAAGGGCAAAAATGGGCAAAATAACCGGGGAGGGGGGGGGGTTGGTTATAAGATTATTAGTGTTAGTATTTTTACCAAAATGGAATAAACCCAATTGAAGTTGGAAACGTTCATAAAAGATGTCGCAAAATTGTTGGTATTATTTCAAGTGCTTGAAGAATGGCAACAAAGTCACATTTAATTAAATGGAAATACTATTTGTAGGAAACAATAATTGGGTAGGAAGTACCATTGCCCATTGGACAAGATTATGAACGCCGTTGGTCAATATTTATGTGAGTTTTATTTACACGAAAACGAAAAAATCCAAATAGGCTAATTGTTTCCAAGTATTAAAAAGATCAAATACAAGGAAAAATAATATATGGACAGGAGGATGTGCATGTTCCATCAAACTCCTTAAGTTCTAGACTGTATGTGTAGCGTAGTGGGTAAAACACCAATGTTCGGTATTTACATTTCTATGCCCTGGCCATGTGTATGTGTATACTTGTTGAAAAAGTCATTGTAAACCTATACGAGTACGAATTGTATCAAATTATGTAGATGTTAGCTCATGATTTTATACATTATTATACAAGTAAATGAAACACCAGTGTAAATACAATAAAAACACACATGTGAGATGACGTTAACAACAAATACAAATTTTACCTTATTGTGTCCAACTCCGCTGTAAACATGAAACACATCGGTGACTTTGGAGCCATCCTAGCAACGAAGGACTCAATAAATTCAAAGATGTTCTGAATCAGCCTTGTTGATTCTGATAGTTACCCGCAGGTGTTCGCACTGTCCAAACAATGATTCACATTTTTATATTTAAATATCGATCTTTAGTGGTTATCGCTCACTCGTCAATGGGGCTTGGAGCCTATAGGGTTGGGTCATTCATTCGCTTTAAATTAAAATCCTTCGCTGAAAATCAGTCATGTTACTAAGTGGATGTACTCTAGATATGAAGTTTGTATTCTTTATTTAAACTAGTGCATCCTCTTCACCGTCTTGTTAAATATTTTCCGTGCTTTTAGAATCACTAGAACAGAAACACATTCACATATAGTCGCATTGGTAACGCAAGAACTATATTTCATTTAAATATATTATATCAAGTATATAAGGGCTTAAATATTATATATGTATACCTTAGAAATTGAGGTCACTTTCCTCATTGCAGTATAGTTTTCCTCTATTAGTGGTATAGCAAGTTCTTGCACCTCTTTGCATTGGTCTTCACAGTAACACAAGTCTGTACATCTAAGCTTTAAATCACTGCACTAACACTTGGCTGTGGAACAGTGTTTGCATTTGCGCGATATCAATTCCAATACTTCATCAGGGGCTGGTTTTGTCACAAGCCATCAGATAACATTATTGAACCATTTTAGGCACCAGCCATAATCAAATGGGAGTGGGTGATACTTAAAGATTGAGAGGTGAGAGAATTGAGAGAATTTGTTACCCAGCGTTATCATTCTACTGGTCTTGTATAATCTACATATCACCACAGATAACTAATTAACATATCACATTTCTTGCTGAAAACCAAATACTTTTGATTTCAACTTTCACAATATTTGTTTAGTATTCTGCTTTAAGTATGAAATATATGTTGTCATCTCTCTCATGCAATGTTATCGGTTACTTAGAGTTTATCGGTAACTTGTACTACATATTAAATTGTCCCTTTATGCCCCAGCAGCCCCACGCCCAACGTAATTATTTAAAATTTTCGGATTACATTTCCTTCACGATCTCTTAAGATTTCAAATTTTTGCCGCACTTACTAACATTATCATTAGTTGGTAATGTAGTTCATAAATTGCCCTTTTTTATCGTTATTTGTATATAAAAAGTGAAAGCTACCGATTTCAATTTCCGCATTGTCTTCAATGCAATCAGGTAATAATTACGATTTTTGAGCCCACTCGCGGAGTGTCTGTCCGAGTGAGACCATTGTCTTGAATTTTGGAGCAAAGGTGACAGGCTAATGGCTAATATGCCTTTTTTTATAACTTTTTGTTCTAAAGACCAAGCAAAGCACTGCTGATTTTGACAGTCGCTTTATTTGTTCTGAATTCGTTCTAAAATATCTAGTTCGTGTCACCAGTCTCAGTATAATCGGTTGATAGGTCTTCTATATGATACATTGGTACCCTTTTTTGCCGTTTCTTGGTTTTAGTCAGTGATTATTATTTCTAATTTCACATTATTTGTTATTGGCTACGTTCAGTTTGAAATACTGAGTTTTTTTACTTTTCTCCCAGTGTTATCGGTCAACTGGTTTTCTAAATGAAATGTGTGCCGTTTTTGCCGTTTTTATGCTCCCAGTGCCAAACGGTAGCGATTTCCATTTTCGCATTAATTCTTCTTAACTGAACATAGGCCTAAAATAACAAATTGTTAGACACCTGTCTAAGCGGTATCAGTCAACTAGTCTTGTAGTATTTAAATAATACATTTTTGCCGTTTTTTGGCTATAAAAAGTAAAAGCTACCGATTTCGATTTCCGGATTGCCTTTGTTGTAATTAGCTAAAAATTACGAATTTTTTGAGCCTACTCTCGACTGGTCCGGCCGAGTGAGACCATTCTGTTGAATTTGGGGGGATAGCTGACCGTCTAAATTTTTTTAGATTAACTATAAATCTTGATAATATCTAGCCCCGCAGTATCCCAAAATTGAAAAAATTAATCTAATTTAAAAAAAAAGAAAAAAAATACGAACAAAAAACAAATACATTTCGGACTCTTATTTTTAGCATTTGGTGTTACCTAAAATGTTGCATCGTTGCTAAGGTGTGCAAATAATGGCACCGATGTTTACATTTATTACAAAATTAGACCATCACTACATTCAAACAAATAATCGCGGTCATAATTTTTAACGTATTTGTAAAATACCCCAAAATACGGCATTTTCATGATATTTTAATAATAGTTACCAACTATTTAATCAGAATATACAAGTATCGACACCAGCCCTTTGTTTGTACTTTGTATTCCATTTACACTGATGAAAATTTTCGGATTGTAGTATTCCTCCTTAGAGCAGAAAACTCTTTTCTCAAGGTCAAAAGCTGTTAAATTGTTCCTTTCATTTGTCCAGTCCATTCCCTTTCCGTTAACCGCAGCCCGTGTATAAGACTGCTGTCACAAAGGGCGCGATTGAGCGTGTTCCTTGTCGCTCCAGATCGTTGGTAACTTGGTGGCCTCACTATTGCACTGAGAGACTCATTGAGACACGGAGAGATTCTACGACTTTGCGGGGTGGGTTCTATTCGCCGGCCGGATCTCATTTGCCCCCACCCCACCTCTTAGGGGAAACCTCAAAACTGGATTAGGTCTACCTAGTACCGAGCGGAGACGAACTCAAGTAATGGGACATGTGCGAGGCGTTGGGGAGTGGGGGAGTGTTGCCATCGCAACGGGCAACCTACAATCTGCACTTCGTTCGACAACAATGCATTCCACTTCTCCAATAGCTGTGCAAACAACTCTGGTCACGCTTTGAAGAGAGCGAAGTGATTTTGTTAATGTAGAATTATACTAATTCAAAATATTTAGTAATAAAACGTTATCTGGGTTTCCAAGAAATAATAAATAATGCCCACTTATTAGATTTTATTGATTAAGATTACGTTGGTATAACCTAATAAAAATAACACGTGTAGTGTACCAAAATTTGAACTCTTGACTATAAAATGTATAGCTTGTTTGATGAGGATTGCCGGGGAGGTTCCTCAACGTTGGTGACCAGACAAGTGTCCACAATATGGTTGTCGTGCATATTTGTACTCGTCCCTGGGGGGTGAGTCTCGGTTTCCACGTGGAAACACAACTTTCGACGTTTTGATTCCATGTGTGGAATGGCAATTCCGAATTGTCGTAGTCTCGAGTTTTGTTTCCGACTATCGGAAGCGTTCATTGAAACTCACGTAGGATTCCGTCACTAGCGGCTAGGACCAGAATGTCTCGGCTTTTTAGCCAATTTGAAGCTTCGTTATAAAGAGGGGCGTGGTTTCGAGCCAGTCATTTGAAATGGAACAAATGTATGGATGTCAAAATTGCAAGGTAAAGACTTCGTCTTCGACGCTTTATTATTACGTTAATTATCATTAGTTATTGCCGTTATTGCTGATGCACGTATTATACATGTCCAAATGGCAACACAATACACTAGCATTACATGTTATTTATTAAACAAAGTAGTTTAGGCCTACTAATGAGAGAATTATTCGTTCGTAAAAAGGCCCAAAATACTAGGCATACAAAACATGGTAGACAAAAACACGATTAAAAACCCGAAATTTCATTTTAAGGAAAAATATTTAATTCTTGTATATTATTAGTGCCAACACTTTAGATTATGAGCGAAACAAAAAAACGGATATGTCGGGGATCGAACCCGAGATTTATTGGTGCAAGGCGCGGACGCACTCGCTGAGCCACGGCTGCGGCTGAAAATTTACAATCTTAATTGTAAACTCATTTGGCCGTTTGTAGACCTAGGGCCCCAGGCCTATTAAAAAATAGAATTATTGCTTTTTAATAGTTCATTGTACTTCACTCATCCATAACTTAATTTAATTAATCACTTTTGACCTAAGTATACCTAGGTAATACGATATTTAAGCCCTGCCATTCTTCGAAGCGTCCATTTTCCATGGAACACATGATACTCTGACGTCACTTTCGTCAGTCGAATGTACTTCCGACAGCAAAATAGTAGAAGAAATCGAAATCATTTTCTTCAACGCGGAATAGGAATCGAAAGTACGTCGAGACTACCGATTGTCGAAAGTAAGCGTGGAAAGCAGTCATTCCACGTGGAAAAAGCGTCGAGACTCACCCCCCTGCTCCCATTTCTTGTATTTCACGTCCATTTACCTCCCTCCACATTGCTCTTTGCGACCTGAACGCCCACAGTCCCCCGTACTCCCCGGAATAGAATAAGTCCAGTGTAGCTCTGCCTGTCGTAAAAGGCGACAACGGGACCTAGCAGTTGAGTTTGTCGTTAAGTATATAGGTGATATGATAATAATGCACAAATAATTTGGTGAGACTTTAACTTGAAAATCCTAGTGCGCCACTGGATGCATGAATAATGACCGGGGGGGGGGGGGGGGGGGGGGGGGGGGGACAAAAAGATATGATATCGAAGTCTTCTCCCTTGTCAGTTGGTGTTACTGTTATGGCAAGGGGGGCTCAACCACCGGCAGTTACGTTTAGCTCATATTTCATGTTTGTGATCTTGATAAAGCGAAGTCATGACGATATTTCGCCTTCCACAAGACATCCGGAGGATCTTACTAAAACAATTAGGCACCGCGGCAATGAAGCTTGACTCTTCGATTTCTTGTGGTCTCCTTCAAGGTTCTCGAGCGCCTCCGCTGCCGGTGTCTGCCGGTGTCTGCGCGCTGCGGTGATGCTAGCGAGCGAGGTCAACGCTCGACTTTCTTCGGTGTAGCTTGTCAACCCGTCCCTCACTGCACTATTATCTCACCTCAGCAAAAACTAGCCCTTGCCTCCTGCATCCATCGGCAGTTAAACAATGGACACTTTTTACGATTTCGAAACAGAAATTATCTACATAAATTGCTGTAGGGCCTATTTATGTGGAGACGTATGCACGCCTGGTTACCGGCGTTCCTGGTTCTATTCCTGATGTGGCCGTTGAAGCATGTCAGCACCAGTCGAATACCTTCAAGGACTGTTGAGATGCGAAATGATGTAAGCGTCGTACACAGGACAGCATACCAAATAACCCTTGAGTTTTGTTTTTAGGGGCGGAGTTGTGATTAAGTTATTCCAAGTCACTGACAGAGCTGGAACTATTCATGTTTTACCACGACAAGCGAAACAATGCCACCATCAACATTAAATATTATCTTAATTCTTCACCATAGGTCTACATGTTGTTTTGTTATGTTACTCAGTACTTTTAAGCTATGAGAAGTGAAGCCCACAAATCATCGTCATCGTCATCCTCGTCCTCATCGTCATCGTCATCCTCATCGTCATCGTCGTCATCTTCGTCCTCATCGTTATCGTCATCCTCATCGTCATCCTCATCGTCATCGTCATCGTCATCCTCATCGTCATCCTCGTCGTCATCCTCGTCCTCATCCTCATCGTCATCGTCATCGTCATCGTCGTCATCGTCGTCATCCTCGTCATCGTCGTCATCCTCGTCCTCATCCTCATCGTCATCGTCGTCATCCTCGTCCTCGTCCTCATCGTCATCGTCATCGTCATCATCCTCGCCCTCATCGTCATCGTCATCGTCATCGTCATCATCCTCGCCCTCATCGTCATCGTCATCGTCATCGTCATCGTCGTCATCCTCGTCATCGTCGTCGTTGCCGTCAATTATTGAAACAGTAATTAGTATGTTAATACATTATTCGTAACAATAACTTGACAATCTTCCACGATCACGCCATGAAGTTGAGGAACTGGTCGTCATACTCAGGGTGCGTCCCAATGCTCCTTTTTCACGCTAGTCGACTAGCATCGCTGACTAATTTGACGGAAGTGTCGTCACAAGCAGGTGACCAAAGCTGTTAGTAGGCTAGTGGCTAGTGGGTAAGTTAGTCAGTAGTGGCTAGTTGGTGAAAATGTACACTATAAATACCGACTAACAATGGCAGACGAAGTGCCACTCGAGTTATTACCATTTTATAAATCAGAATTTGATAGTAGATAACAAAAAACATGTTTATTAATTGATAATACACCATCAATTTTGATATGTTCTTCTGAAATTACATTAATCTGGTATATACTTGACCAGTAATATAGAAGCAAGCCGATGCTAGCGACCGGCTGCGAGTGAAAGCAACATTGAACCGAGGCAGACCACGTGATGTGGGGACAGGATGCGCGGCAATTTAAAGCGTCTGCGTATGAACAGTACAAACAGTACATCGTTGTGTAAAGAAAAATGATCATTTTCAATAAGTGCAAATAAAAAATATGTTAACTAAGATTAACAGTACCTTCACTAATCATTTCTGAGGAAATACAAATAATAATACATACTTTGTCAAATGTCAAACGTAAATGCCGCGCACTTAACATCATCTAGCGGCAAACCTGCGAACTTCTCGCTAGCAATGCAGTCTATCGCGGATTGACCCGTCGAGAAGGCTGTGTCCCCACATCACGTGGTTTCAATGATGGTTTCACTCGCGATGACGTCATACTCCGTCTACCTATATTACTGGTCTAAGGGTATATACAGCTTTGATGTGTACAACATAACCTCACACCTGGGTGATTGTCTAGACATATTTGCGCCGGAAAATCTTTTTGTGCGTCGTTTTAATCAATTTGCGGACAAGTGGCTTTGTGCATGAGGCTGTAAACCACGTAACGCAATATTTAGTGAATTATAGTGAATGGCTTTGATTATACGTCGTAGTACAAACTACAAAGCTTACCCGTAACATTACCAAGGAAGTGAGCTTTGTGGTAACAGTGACTTGTATTTTGTGTTCGTTGTGAAGATCAATCGGAAGAGTGTTGGTCGCCAATATCTTGAAAAGGGTTTGTTATTTTCTATAACAATGAATTCATTATTAAAAATATTACATGAAAAAAATGTATTTTTTTAAAAACAACGCTTATATTTAAATGCACTCAAAAGTAAAAAATAAATTTTCGCCCAACAAATTTTTGCCTCACTCGGAAAATAAAAGCGTTGGGCGCTTTCGGTATTGACATAGATTGCAGTATTCTGCTGTTTATGCAGGGAAAGCGCCCAACGCTTTTATTTTCCGAGTGAGGCAAAAATTTGTTGGGCGAAAATTTATTTTTTACTTTTGAGTGCATTTAAATATAAGCGTTGTTTTTAAAAAAATACATTTTTTTCATGTAATATTATTTTATACTTTTTAGTCTTGAAGAATCTTGCAATCGAATATATATCGAATATCGATTAATTAATTATGATGGTTTAGTTGATTATTTAGTAAATACGACAGTTGATTCATGTATTGTCATTAAGAATACGTCTGTGCGCAAACTTTCAGCTCAATTCGACGTTCGAAAGTGAGTGTTTTATCGATCCCAATATAAAACATCAATTAATTAATTATGATGGCTTAATTGATTATTTAGTAAATATGACAATTGATTCATGTATTGTCATTACGAATACGTCTGTGTGAAACCTTCAACTCGATTCGACGTTGGGAAGTGGGTGAAACATCGATTCCCATATAAAACATTAATTAATTATGATGAATTAATTGAATATTTAGTAAATATGACAATTGATTCGTGCATTGTCATTAAAAATACGTATGTGTGAAAACTTTTAACTCGTTTTGACGTTAGGAAGTGGGTTAAACATCGATTCCCATATAAAACATCAATTAATTAATCATGATGAATTAATTGATTATTTAGTTAATATGACAATTGATTCGTGTATTGTCATTAAGGATACGTCTGTGTAAAAACTTTCAACTCGATTTGAAGTTGGGAAGTGGGTTGAACATCGATTTCCATGTAAAACATTAATTAATTAATTATGATGAATTAATTAAAAATTTAGTGAATATGACAATTGATTCGTGTATTGTCATTAAGAATACGTCTGTGTGAAACCTTTTAACTCGATTTGACGTTGGAAAGTGGGTTAAACATC
>OX246745.1:45362625-45572290 GCA_945910005.1 Isoperla grammatica
ACAACGATGTATTAAACTGACGACACAAGTATACAACCACAACGATGTATTAAACTGACGACACAAGTATACAACCACAACGATGTATTAAACTGACGACACAAGTATACAACCACAACGATGTATTAAACTGACGACACAAGTATACAACCACAACGATGTATTAAACTGACGACACAAGTATACAACCACAACGATGTATTAAACTGACGACACAAGTATACAACCACAACGATGTATTAAACTGACGACACAAGTATACAACCACAACGATGTATTAAACTGACGACACAAGTATACAACCACAACGATGTATTAAACTGACGACACAAGTATACAACCACAACGATGTATTAAACTGACGACACAAGTATACAACCACAACGATGTATTAAACTGACGACACAACACACAAGTATACAACCACAACGATGTATTAAACTGACGACACAAGTATACAACCACAACGATGTATTAAACTGACGACACAAGTATACAACCACAACGATGTATTAAACTGACGACACAAGTATACAACCACAACGATGTATTAAACTGACGACACAAGTATACAACCACAACGATGTATTAAACTGACGACACAAGTATACAACCACAACGATGTATTAAACTGACGACACAAGTATACAACCACAACGATGTATTAAACTGACGACACAAGTATACAACCACAACGATGTATTAAACTGACGACACAAGTATACAACCACAACGATGTATTAAACTGACGACACAAGTATACAACCACAACGATGTATTAAACTGACGACACAAGTATACAACCACAACGATGTATTAAACTGACGACACAAGTATACAACCACAACGATGTCTTAAACTGACGACACAAGTATACAACCACAACGATGTATTAAACTGACGACACAAGTATACAACCACAACGATGTATTAAACTGACGACGAACCCGTCAGTAAATGTATTAAAAACGTAATATCTCGCAAAGTCTTGCAAATATTTCACGTTGTGTCAGAAGTATTCATGAAGGTAATTAGAGCCAAACTTATCGTCAATATGCTGTTAAAGTGTTATTTTATTAGCTTGCGCCTGATTGATCGATTGCCAGTACGAAGTTTGGCGACGACGTGGTTCCCCTGCCGTAATGATGTGCGAAACTCGCTGCTAACTTTTAAAACATGATGCCTTTCCCGATGACATAAAAATAAAAACAGTATCTGCATGTTCAGAAAGTGGTCTCTAATGTATGGGGTACAGACAGGTATGTTCGCACAAGAATGCACTGTACGGTGTAAAGGTTGCTGCTGACGATGGGATTAATTCTCCTGATGAAACTGCTCTCAACAGAATAGGGCCTAATGCTATTTGCCAGGGCAGCGACTCGTTATTAGGCTATATTGTCATGTAGTCGAAAATAACTAGGAAAACGCGCCGCGTTGACAGATGAGCGATTTTTTTCAATGTATCAAATCAAATAAAACATTTGCATATCATATTACTCTTAAAAAAAAAAAAATACCTTTATAATAAACATATGATTTTTTTACAAGATGGCGGATCAAGTTACAACCTTATAACTTAAGTATATTATTTCTTGATATGTTGCTAATAAATGCACGAAATATTATTAAAATCCTTTAAAAGTTTTCTTTAAAGAAATTAAAACCTTCAAGTTGATGGATTTCCGCATAATTTCATTTGCCCGTGGTCTACTCAATAGGCTCTAATTCATAAACTATTAAACCTATCAGTGTATGAAAAATTCCATAATGTAGATACAGACTAAATCTAAAATTTAATATTAATTAATCATACAATAACCCGCTTTTAAATCATAATAAAAGCTTTTTAATTTGTCGACCAAGTTCGTTGTTAACATTTGCATGTTTGCCGTGAAGGTCATTAAATATAACACGTCATTGTAGCCATTCTATGATAGCTATCAAAATTCTAAATACATAGTGAGAAAGGTCTGACTGCGTAAGCCATTTCGGCAGCATACTATGTGCATCTAACTTCAATGGTCCGCAAATGCGAATCATATCGGTGGAACACTGTAAAAACGAAGAAAATTACTGCCGTAAATAAACAATATTTGTTTATAACATGGCGGTTAAACCTACAAATTTGAAACTGTTGTCGAGTATTGGTACTATTGATGTGGACTTACATATACAAAATTATTTATATCGGTGCGTAAGTTTTAATTTAATGAAATAAATAACAAAACACGTGTTTCAGTTGTTAATTTTTTGTAGGTTGGCATCTTACGTCATTGTAGCCATTCTATGACAGCTATCCACATTCCAAATAATCATGAGAAAGGTATGATCGCGTACGCTATTTTTGTGTTTACTATGTGCATCTATCTGCAAAAATCCGCAAATGCGAATGATATCGGTGGAACACTGTAAAAATGAAAAAAATTATTTCCGTAAAGAAACAATATTTTTTTTTAAAACATGGCGGATGAACTTACAATTTTGAAACTATTATCGAGTGTTGGTATTATTGATGTGAACCTACAAGTCAAACATTATTGAAATCCGTGTGTAAGTTTAGATTTAATTAAATAAATAAACAAATTTTGTTTTTCGGTAATTAATTTTTTGTAGGTTGGCATCTTGACGAATTTTGCTGGTTATGTTAACAGCATCGAGTTTAGTAGTCACGAACGTTGCCCGAACACACAGACAAAGCGCCGATCGAGTTGTATGGAGAGATTCACTCCGCTTCGCTACGCTCATCTAATAATAGTCTCTTTTGCTTCTACTTCTTGCGAACTTGTCTTCTTTGTCACGATCGAAGCTAAGACAGTAGTTAGTGAAGGTGCTCCTACAATGTGATTTTAGTGGTCGATACGGTTCAGATAGTTACGTAAAATGGTGCAATTTACCCTTTTACGTAACGTATTAGTTATGTTAATTGGCTGCAAGGACGGGCACGTTTAGCATTTGGGGTTTGTGCTGTCATCCGTAAACATTACGTATCTAAAATGTTGCATAGGTTCCAAGGATGCACAACTAAAGGCACCGGTGGGTGGGTAAAATTAAAAATAAAATTAGCACACACCAAATAGAATAAATATAATTGCGGTTTTATTTTTATTGTTTTACTTGTTTTGTTAAATGGCAAAAACAGCATTTTCATGTAATGATTTTGCAACTATTTAATCGAAGTGTACACGTATCTAAACCTACGTGTAGGCATAGCTGGCCATGCGGTATGGAGAGCATAAAAAGCGTGCTGTGACAGGTGTGGTAAGTGTCTGCAACGAGACACGTATATGCACATCAGGAAGTGACTCCTGCCGTAGCCGTATTTATGTCCGATCCATTCATTGCATTTGAAATACCGACTCTTCCCAGTCCCTGAGCACACCTGTAAATGACAGAGTGTATATGCTACATTTACTTCCTGTGTCGGTAAGCCATCACTGGTAGTATTCGTACATGCCCGTGGTTCAGATGTCATGCGACAGTCTTGCCCATATCTCAATACGGATTGTTATTATTGGTGTCATGGTGTTTTACCGCCCAAATGTCATTAGTCCCAACCCCAATATAAATAGTTATATATTATGTTATGTAGAAAATTAAGGCTGTCATCTGTCCCTTTCCTATAAGTATCTTTCTTTTGTTTGATTCTCATCACGGTCACTAAAGTCATTATAGAACAATACACACCAACGTACAACAATATACACACGGGAAGATTTTCATTTTTTAATTTTATCTCAAGAATGCTACTTGAATTCGAAAATCTGAGTCAATAGCGCACTGTGCTTTGGTAAGCCCTACAGACTGAAGTAGTTATTTTGATCATTAAATGGATAATTACTAATTAGTAATAACATTAATTAAAAATAAAACCCATACTGATTATAATGCTAGACACATTTAGAGCATTCAATATGTAGGGCTTACCAAACCACAGTGCGCTGTTGATCAGATTTTCGATTGCAAAGTCCATTCTTGAGATATAATTTAAAAATGAAAATTGTGTGCTGTTTTTGACATAGAGGTACCCGTCGCTCTTCAATGCATCAATATAGGCCTACCTTTTTTTGGGAACTAATTTTTAACTGGTACCGTAATGAGAATCGTACAATAGGCCTACTATGCAACCGGTACCAATACGCGCTTGCAACAGCCATGACAAGTTTCAGAACTCAGCACGTTATTGTTCGATTCAAGATTGAATAACTAGTTGAAGGGCGAAGACTCCTGTGAGGGTTATGTATGGATTGTGGTCACTTGAAGGGAGTGACAGGTACAAGGAAGGTTGACAGTACGTTGCTCCCCTCCAGTGGGGCACTCAAGATTTCACCCAGGCGGGCACATATAGGGGGTTGGACTCCCAGACGCTCGAACGAAACAAATCTGCTAAATCCTGTTCGAACGTCCTTGGAAAATGACTAGAGGAATAAAATGTTGACTAAAGGATTGTGTGGTTCGCTTGAATCTCTTGGAGGAGGCTTTAGCCCGAGAGCCAAAGGTTAGGCAAGGTTTGGGTGCTCTGCCATGTTACATGTGATGCAATGACACCCTATGTCCGTGACTCAGCGACTCAGCGTGAGGCGGTTAGTGTTGAAACGTGCACTATACTTGCACCAACAAACTAGACGAGATTATTATCTTATTCTGTACAAGAGGGTCAAAGGTATCTCCAGTAAATGGCCAGCCATGTTTTCATACCACCAAATTGTTACCGATACTGGTTTTTGGGGTCGACGACATCAACATGATACCATCAAGCTAATACGTAACTATGATCACTGCCAGTACTGATGTTTAATAACTATCCTTTAGTTTAAGTAAGTTAGCCCTACGGAGAGTTGGGACTACTTTCATGAACATTTTCGTTAAAATTTTCAATTCGTTTAAAATTTAAAACAACAAATCAATATGATCTTTGATTAAATATGAGTTGCTTGTATATCAACATTTTTTATTAGTTTACATTAGTAACATTAAAAACTAAATTCTTTCTTTCTTGTACATTTTAGGCATCGTTTATTTCTTATTTTCCTACATCCACTAATGCCCGGTTCTCACGGTGCGAGTTGGCGTGCGAGTTGATAGAGCAAGTAGCTGGGGGCCAGCTACTACAGAAAGGCCGGTACTCCCTGCACAGTCCGACCAGGCAAAGATGATGGGGCTTGTTGAAAGCAGGGCTTATCTATATCGGGTACAAGGCGTTGCTAATTGCCTTGCCTTTTCTAGAACGAGTTTCAGACGAATCACCACTATAATCACTATCACTCGCTAGACACCAAAACGGTATCAATTCACTACTGTTGAAGAAGTGGGTGTTATGTCCACTGCATCTTTTGGTCATCGAGGCATTTCCTCGCTGTTCATGCCAGGTGCCACCTGTACGGCTGGTTTGTTGTCTCCAACACAGGCTGTTGCACTCACCACTATCAGTTAGTTCTATCTGATTTAGGTGTTTCCCAAGCTGATCAGCTTCTGTTTGGAGTCCGAATTATTGCCAACAACTATTTATAGTTTGAATTTCCGTGCTAGTTTCTCGCCATTGTGTCCTCTTTTATTGATCCACTACTATCGCACTACCCTGGGTAGTGGAACTAAGATAAAATAACTCGACACAATAATAGGAAATTACAAACATAATATTTTCTGGTTTTACCATGTATCTACATAATAATACCTTATGCACTATAACTTATGCCGTCCATGTGTATTTATCGACTTACGTAAACTCAGCGGTAACACATTCACAAATCCGGGAGTTCACTGGTTCGATTCCAGCCATGAGTTTTTTCTTAGGGTTTCCTCACGTTACGGTTTGCTGAAAGGTTTGCTCCCGGCAAGGCTTACCTGACACGTTACGACTTACCGGAAAGTAAGACTTGCCGGACGTAAACCTTCCAGCAAATTGGGAACCTTTAAAGACCAATGCTGGAATTGAGTCTCACAGTCCTCGGACAACCAAACGCGTCACATGTGATTGAGGTGCTTCATAATATGATACTGAGTGTGTGTTGTATTGTTGCAGTGGGTGGAGGAAAGCTTCACTAACTTTGAGAAGGGCATCAACTGGAGGTCCTATGTGGTGTGCGACGTGGCCTACAACAACGTCAACAACTGGCTGTGGACGCCGTTTGTCGAGAGAGGAATTGCCAACAGGATCTACATCGAGATCAAGTTCACCATCAGGGACTGTTCGCTGTTCCCGGGCAATGCGCTCAGCTGCAAGGAAACATTCAGTCTGCTCTACTACGAGTTCGACGCGGCTACTAGGGAGCCACCGCCGTGGGAACCGGAGAGCTACAAGCTCATTGGTAAGCTCGTGTCACGGACAGTTACAAGCTTATTGGTGAGCTCGTGTCACGGACAGTTACAAGCTTATTGGTGAGCTCGTGTCACGGACAGTTACAAGCTTATTGGTGAGCTAATGTCATGGACAGTTACAAGCTTATTGGTGAGCTCGTGTCACGGACAGTTACAAGCTTATTGGTGAGCTCATGTCATGGACAGTTACAAGCTCATTGGTAAGCTCGTGTCACGGACAGTTACAAGCTTATTGGTGAGCTAATGTCATGGACAGTTACAAGCTTATTGGTGACCTCGTGTCACGGACAGTTACAAGCTTATTGGTGAGCTCATGTCACGGACAGTTACAAGCTTATTAGTGAGCTCGTGTCACGGACAGTTACAAGCTTATTGGTGAGCTCGTGTCACGGACAGTTACAAGCTCATTGGTAAGCTCGTGTCACGGACAGTTACAAGCTTATTGGTGAGCTCATGTCACGGACAGTTACAAGCTTATTGGTGAGCTCGTGTCACGGACAGTTACAAGCTTATTGGTGAGCTAATGTCATGGACAGTTACAAGCTTATTGGTGAGCTCGTGTCACGGACAGTTACAAGCTTATTGGTGAGCTCATGTCATGGACAGTTACAAGCTTATTAGTGAGCTCGTGTCACTGACAGTTACAAGCTTATTGGTGAGCTCGTGTCACGGACAGTTACAAGCTCATTGGTAAGCTCGTGTCACGGACAGTTACAAGCTTATTGGTGAGCTCATGTCACGGACAGTTACAAGCTTATTGGTGAGCTCGTGTCACGGACAGTTACAAGCTTATTGGTGAGCTCATGTCACGGACAGTTACAAGCTCATTGGTAAGCTCGTGTCACGGACAGTTACAAGCTTATTGGTGAGCTCGTGTCACGGACAGTTACAAGCTTATTGGTGAGCTCATGTCACGGACAGTTACAAGCTTATTAGTGAGCTCGTGTCACGGACAGTTACAAGCTTATTAGTGAGCTCGTGTCACGGACAGTTACAAGCTTATTGGTGAGCTCATGTCACGGACAGTTACAAGCTTATTGGTGAGCTCGTGTCACGGACAGTTACAAGCTTATTGGTGAGCTCATGTCACGGACAGTTACAAGCTCATTGGTAAGCTCGTGTCACGGACAGTTACAAGCTTATTGGTGAGCTCGTGTCACGGACAGTTACAAGCTTATTGGTGAGCTCATGTCATGGACAGTTACAAGCTCATTGGTAAGCTCATGTCACGGACAGTTACAAGGTTATTGGTGAGCTCATGTCACGGACATTTACAAGCTTATTGGTGAGCTCATGTCACGGACAGTTACAATCTTATTGGTGAGCTCAATCACGGACAGTTACAAGCTTATTGGTGAGCTTTTGTCACGGACAGTTACAAGCTTATTGGTGAGCTCATGTCACGGACAGTTACAAGCTTATTGGTGAGCTCATGTCATGGACAGTTACAAGCTCATTGGTAAGCTCGTGTCACGGACAGTTACAAGCTTATTGGTGAGCTCATGTCATGGACAGTTTCAAGCTCATTGGTAAGCTCGTGTCACGGACAGTTACAAGCTTATTGGTGAGCTAATGTCATGGACAGTTACAAGCTTATTGGTGAGCTCGTGTCACGGACAGTTACAAGCTTATTGGTGAGCTCGTGTCACGGACAGTTACAAGCTTATTGGTGAGCTCATGTCACGGACAGTTACAAGCTTATTGGTGAGCTCATGTCACGGACAGTTACAATCTTATTGATGAGCTCATGTCACGGACAGTTACAAGCTTATTGGTGAGCTCATGTCACGGACAGTTACAAGCTTATTGGTGAGCTCATGTCACGGACAGTTACAAGCTTATTGGTGAGCTCGTGTCACGGATAGTTACAAGCTTATTGGTGAGCTCATGTCACGGACAGTTACAAGCTTATTGGTGAGCTAATGTCATGGACAGTTACAAGCTTATTAGTGAGCTCGTGTCACAGGCAGTTACAAGCTCATTGGTGAGCTCGTGTCACGGGCAGTTACAAGCTTATTGGTAAGCTCGTGTCACGGACAGTTACAAGCTTGTTGGTGAGCACATGTCACGGACAGTTACAAGCTTATTGGTGAGCTAATGTCATGGACAGTTTCAAGCTTATTAGTGAGCTCGTGTCACAGGCAGTTACAAGCTCATTGGTGAGCTCGTGTCACGGGCAGTTACAAGCTTATTGGTAAGCTCATGTCATGGACAGTTACAAGGTTATTGGTGAGCTCATGTCACAGGCAGTTACAAGCTCATTGGTGAGCTCGTGTCACGGGCAGTTACAAGCTTATTGGTAAGCTCATGTCATGGACAGTTACAAGCTCATTGGTGAGCTCGTGTTACGGGCAGTTACAAGCTTATTGGTAAGCTCATGTCATGGACAGTTACAAGCTCATTGGTGAGCTCGTGTCACGGGCAGTTACAAGCTTATTGGTAAGCTCATGTCATGGACAGTTACAAGCTCATTGGTGAGCTCGTGCCACGGGCAGTTACAAGCTTATTGGTAAGCTCATGTCATGGACAGTTACAAGCTTATTAGTGAGCTCGTGTCACAGGCAGTTACAAGCTCATTGGTGAGCTCGTGTCACGGGCAGTTACAAGCTTATTGGTGAGCTCATGTCACGGACAGTTACAATCTTATTGGTGAGCTCATCTCACTGACAGTTACAATCTTATTGGTGAGCTCATGTCACGGACAGTTACAAGCTTATTGGTGACCTCATGTCATGGACAATTACAAGCTTATTGGTGAGCTCATGTCACGGACAGCTACAATCTTATTGGTGAGCCTGTGTCACGGACAGTGCCAGTAGACTTGTTATTTTTCTATTACTACTAGACTTAAGATTTTACACCTGAATCTATCAGTTAACAGGCAAACCAGAATTATGAATGTTGAAAGCACTTTACTCATGTTGATGTGTTTTTTGCATGTTTCAGGTCGAATAGCAGCAGGAGAGGGACGGTTTAACACAAACAGTGAAGTTATTATAAATACAGAGGTGAAATCAATACCAGTTAACAAGAAAGGTGTATATTTTGCGTTCCGTGACCAAGGGGCTTGCATATCGCTTCTAGCCATAAAGGTGAGATAAAAAAATATACTCTCAAACTTCTTTTAAATGTGTGTGGACTATTGTCTTCATCATCACTCAATAGCTCTGTTGTGTTTGGTTAACCTCAGCATTCACTGAGTGGTATATAATATGTGCACAAACGATGGGAGAATCAGTCAATCCTAGTCTAGTCTTGTGCTATCAGCTATCATGAATACAGTCAACGAGTGCGTGTGTGCAATGTGCATGGGTGCACATGCAAATAATATTTGTTAACAGGGAAGGATACCTCTAGTCAAAAACCGCACAAAATTTCCATTTTAAAATTATATGACAAGAATGGGCTTCGAAATCGAAAATCTGAATCAACAGTGCACTGTGGTTTAGTAAGTCCTACACACTGAATGCTCTAAGTTGTGTCTTACATTATAATCCGGTCGTTTTTTTATGTATAATTAATTTTATTGCTAATTATCAAATTATTAATCAAAATAGCTAAGCTAATGGTTACAATATTTTATCTGTCTCTAGAGCTTACCAAAACACAGTTTGCTGTTGATTTAGATTTTCAATTTCTTGTTGCAATCTGGAGTTATAATTAAATAATGAAAATTATCTGCCGTTTTTGACGTAGAGACTACCCTTTGCTCTTAAGAAGTTTATAGTATAAAACTTAATAGTATAAGTTCTTTAATCTGTATAGAATGGCCTATTTAGACTTCTTACTAAACATTGCTAATAAGTAATAACCACTAGATAAGTAAACACTGGATTACAAAATTTTAAAATATTTTAATCCTTGTGGTAGTTATTTTGGAAGACAGTTGAAGAATTAGTAATGAATTGTTTTCCAAAATTGCAACAGTAATGATTGTAATATTTTTAATTTTGTTAATTCAGTTTTCACTTCTTTCATAACTAAATGTTGGTTGGTTAACACTGTTTTAATATCATGTAGCATTTAAAAAATAAAAAAAATACTCAACACCTTTGATTTAGTTGAAAATGTCTTTTGCTATAGATTATGAAACTTAAAGTAAGAGCATAATATGTTATTTCATGTCGGTGGAAAGGGACATAGCATATTAAATAGACCATCTAGAAATGCTACAAAGATTTGCATTTTTCTCCTCAGAGCCTACTCAATATTTTTTAGTTTAGTTGGAAGTATAAAACATGCCAGTGCTGGGAAAGTTATTTTTGTTATTTGTAGTGTGTGTTACACTTTTTGAGCTCACCTTCTTTAGGCAATACAGTACACTGAAAATCCACTGTTTTTTTATATGTCACAGCATTAAGTAAATGTTTATGAACAATTTCATAGAGATTATTTGGGTAGTTTATTAATTTGGCAGTTGAAGTTCCTCCAAATGTCCATTTCGCTGCCATTCCACACTTTAAGTGTACTGGGATTCTTTGCACACTTCAAAATAATGGATTCCATTCATAGTATTGATGTAATTTTAAGGTGTTATTCATTTTTAGTTTTATCTGTAATCACACAACACAAAAAAGATTGACACATTCTTCAAATGTAAAGTTTACACTTCAAAGTGTAACAGCACACTCCATAAATACCTTATTTTTTAATTTAATTTTTAAATGTAGTGTTCACAGTTCAACATGTTGTTCTACATACCTATCATCATTTATTGATTTTTAAACGTGTTTATATGGGTTGTAAACAAAATAATAGGAAACAACAACCCTCAACATTTCTAATCGCCTGCTCGCTACTGGCGAGTGACTTTTGATAGTTTGCGAATTGCGAGTAAACTTTGTTAGGCATATATCTGAAAGTACCATGTTGCCCATTAATAATAGAATAGGCTCATTAATAATGAAATGGAGTTTTATAATTACTTTTTACTGTTTTCATTGTGTTTGATTTAGAGTTAGACCTCATTCACTGTATTTGTCTCCAAGTCAATGTTATTTTTATTGATTTGATAACACACTCACAGTTAAAACTTTGGCCATGCAACTATTACATTAAGCTCATAACACATATCTCCCACTTGAACAGTTTTTAAAAGCTGGCCCCATGAAAACTCTTCGAGTTTCCACTGGATGCTGTTTGTTGCCACTGAACTATTTTAAATAGTTGGGTGGTATATATAATTGTGTTAGTAGAATAATCGATTATTAATCAATGTAAGTGGTAATTTTTTGAAAAATTGATTATTGTTTTAAAAATCTTTCTTTTTGTTAAACAGAAATAAAGAAATGTTACATTTGACATTAATTATAACAATAAATTATAATACTTAAATTTTGTGTTTTCAAGAGTTTTTTTTTTTAACTTTTTGTCAAAAAATTTTCTGAAAAATTACTTTGTAATGTCCATTGCGCCAGTAGCATAGCTTATCTACCGTCTTTGTTTCAGGTATACTACATCACGTGTCCAGAAACGACGGCAAACTTTGCCCGGTTCCCGACGACCCCGACCGGCCGAGAGGTGACGTTCATCGAGCAGGCGACGGGCCAGTGTGTGGAGAATGCCGAGGAAGTGGGAGGAACACCCCCCACTTATCTTTGCAAGGGGGACGGCAAGTGGTACCTGCCATCTGGAGGGTGCAAATGTAAAACGGGCTTCGAGCCGGACCACGGCAAGCACACCTGCAATCGTGAGTTTCCATCTATACACGTCTTGTTCCGAGGTATCGGCAACCATAGATAGACAAACCGGTAGCCAAGTTTTATACCAATTGAAATTCGACAGCCGTGACAAAAAATACTTTCTGATCCTGGCATTTCAATGTCCTCAGACAATAGTGTTCATGCCTACCTCCCTAGTTTGTAGTAAATCTCATATAAAGGTTTTAGTCACTCTTCCGGTTGTTTACGTCACGTTCTTATACGCCCTTCGCTCTTATCTCCATTTCCCCTACCCCTTGTGACGTATGCATGTTTTCGTGTTTGAGCTGCTTGTGCAGTCAGACCAGTCTGATTTCATCTCTCCTACGTGCCTGTCATCTCGCCTTCGAACCGCTTGCGGACTCCGAGCATCGAGCTCACCCATTGTCTACGCGCTGCTGCTTGTGGTTCGAGCCTCTCTTGAGGCGTTTTTCTTACTCTTTCTTTCTTCTCTTTTCAACCCTGGGTTCTTTAATCTTTTCTTACCTATCGAGCCAGGCAAACAACTAGTCTCTGCACTTCGGCATCTCAATATTCTTCACCTCACTGCATTCTCGGTAAGTTCATTCAAAATATACAGTCCACTTTCAGTTCTAATTATACAATCTTTTCTCTTTGCTTCCCCGCGCTTACAAATAGAATACAATTTAAAGTATCACTAAATACCAAAATAGAGACCTTAATTTTTGTCGCATCTTGCATACACGGAATTAAATAAAAACATACCAACAGACAGAGCACTTTAGCGGTGTCACTGCCTATCTTGCTTGGTATATTATATTGTCATGTAGCGAGAACCTACCGTCTCCTCAGTCCAACGATGATAGCTCGGACTCGAACCCACGGACTGCCGACGACGTACCCGATGATGTACTGGGGCGTAACTCCCGGGACAGTTCTCACCTACACTACTGGGATCTTTTATAGGACGTACCAGAGTTCGGACAGTAGTGATTTGAAATGATAAGAAACTAGTTTCAAACACAAGAGGAAACGTATTTATTGATTTAGAACATTTATCCTAACGAGGCTGAGATGTGGCGAACCTGCCTATGGACTATCTACGTTACGATTCTATCGACTGTTCTATACCTCTTTCCTCACGGTGTGCCGGTACGGTGCGGTAAACTGGTCCCACGCCCTGGCTCCTCGGTAGTCGGCTTGGTGATTCGATCCCCGGTACAGCCCACGGACTGCCTGGCGTAGTACACTTCGTGTCGCTCCTGGGTCCCTCTCCTGGATTCCTCCTCCTTTCCTCACCGAACTACCTTGGCACAGGTCTCTCACTCGTTCACGATAGTCGTTGACAGCCCCGATTTACACCCGTGTCTCCCCTTAAGTAAACTTCCCTACGTCATACTCCTGTCACCCCTCTCTTAGCCCTACTCAGATCACGAACGTCATAATCGACCAATCAAATCACTCAATACACCCCCTCTCGTCAGCGAGACCAGAGAGTGGTAACTGAGCAGTCAGCAAAGTAACCGCGGTCAATGCCCACAATGACAATTCAAATAATAACGAAAATGCTTACACAAGTACTAATAACTAGGTGTAACGATCGAGCTGGGCTGTTGAAATAGCCAGCACAGCGCATACCATGATTGTGAAAGAAGCCGGCAATTGATAAACTAAGTGATCCAATCCAAATATCCATAAATCACCAAGAAGGAGATTAACACCCGTAAAAGTCATAAAGAATCCACTTTTACATGACAATATTGCCAACTAAAACACCCTGACCTGCGACATTATATTATAACCTCGTCAAGTGGTCATTTTGTGCAATTCTAGCAGTCGGGTCCCCGATGACTAGAGATGCGCAAACATGGTAAGAACGAAATTCGGATTTTTAAAAAAAATTGTTATAATCCCATCAAATTAAGTTTGCACATGAATCACCTGAATTGTGATTGAATGATACCAATTTCCAATTCACGAATTTCCGCGAAATTTTAGTTGATACCGCGATCTAGTAGCAAAGTTAGCAATTATGTCTTTAAACGCAAATTAGCTCGCAAAATTTCAAACTTTTTCCGATATTAGCTAACTTTAAAAAATTTGTATTTCGTAATTTCAATTTTTTAATTAATAAACCAATAAAATATATATATATATATGCAGGATTAAAGAGAGGCCAAAAGGCTAGAATATGATAGGTAGAAGGATAAACCCCAACAGCTTACCTGAATTGTAGACCGTGGTGGTATAGAGATAAAGACAACATATATAAAGGACAACACAAGTTTTCCGAGACGTTTCGGTACAAGACCTTGATCACTCGGGAGTAAGAAGACTACTGACTAACTAACCTAACCTATGAACTAAACTAGCTGGCCCTATTGGCTGTTGGGGGGGGGGGGGGGGGAGGGGGAGAGTGGCAGAAAGAAGGGGTTTGAGGCTAGGAAGGTGGTGGGGGAAGCAGGGACATAGTTCCTCTTCACCGGATGTTTAAGTTGGGTGGAGTGCGAGATTTAGTTATCCACTGATGGGCCAACTCCCATCTTCGTAGCTCTCCTGGATTGCAGCTGGCAGGAAAAGATTTTATGATCCTGGTGGTGAAGCATGAATGGAATGGTAAGTCATGTAGTGCTGCATGTTCTGCCACGGGCTTCTCCATGTCTTGTTGGTTTACACTCTGTCTGTGTCCCGTCATACGCACACTGAGAGGGGTGGTTGTGAGTCCTACATACTCAGCCGGACAGCGAGTGCATCTGAGCTGGTAAATCACATTGTCCGTGCTACAGGTGTTATGGTGCCGGATGGGGTAAACTCTGCCTGTGGCTTGGGCCTCAAAAGTGGTGGAGGGTGGATGCATAATGCATGTCTTGCATCTAGGCCTATTGCAGGGGTAGGATCCTGTAGGCTGAGTTGTTGTGGTTTCTCTGGTTTGACAGTCGCGTCTAACCACTAGGTCTCCGATGTTGGGAGGACGTCTGAATGCCACTCTGGGGAGGGCGCTGAATATGTCCCTGGTTCTCGGAGAGGCCTGGAGAATATTAAAGCCATTCTTAAGGATGGCATTAAGAGCTTGGAGACCTGGGTGCCACTCGGTGGTTAGAGGGATAATGTCGCAGGTTGCGGGAGGCGTGGTCCTCGGTGGGCGATGAACTTGCTGCTCCACCCTGGCTCGGTCGTAGCCTCTGGCCACAAAAGCGGTGGTTATTCGCTGGCAGTAATTGGCAAGGTCACGATCGGTGGAACAGATGCGCCGTCCCCTAACCGCCAGTGAATAAGGTAAGGCATGTTTAGTGTACGTGGGATGACAGCTATCATGATGAAGGTACTGTTGGCTATTGGTGGGCTTGAAGTGGACGGTCGTTCTAATGTGGCCTTCCTCGAGGAATACATCAACGTCCAGAAAGGTGATGTGATGGGTCGAAGTATCCCAAGTGAAGTTCACAGGGCAAGATGTGTTGAGCTCCAGTAGGAACGAGTCAAGGGCTTCACGTCCGTGTGTCCAAATCACGAAGATGTCGTCAATAAACCTAAGCCAGCAGAGGGGTGTGCACCCCTGTTTTGCAAGAAAATCCTTCTCCAGCTTCCCCATGAACAAATTCGCGTAGGACGGAGCCATACGAGTACCCATGGCTGTACCTTGAACCTGTAGGTAGTGCCGGTCCTTGAAGCGGAAGTTGTTCTTACGTAGCACCATATGGGCTAGCTCAGTGAGAAACTGAGTGTCGGGTTTGGAGTGGCGAGGTCGTTGTCCCAGGTAGTATTCGATTGCGGATAGGCCTAGGGTGATTGGTATATTCGTGTACAAAGATGTTACATCGATAGTGGCCAAGATGGTGTTGTCCGGTAGGGGGGTGTTGATTTTGCGTAGCTTGTCGAGAAAGTCGAAAGTGTCGCGTACGCGATATAAAATACGCGACACTTTCGACTTTCTCCACAAGCTACGCCAAATCAACACCCCCCTACCGGACAACACCATCTTGGCCACTATCGATGTAACATCTTTGTACACGAATATACCAATCACCCAAGGCCTATCCGCAATCGAATACTACCTGGGACAACGACCTCGCCACTCCAAACCCGACACTCAGTTTCTCACTGAGCTAGCCCATATGGTGCTACGTAAGAACAACTTCCGCTTCAAGGACCGGCACTACCTACAGGTTCAAGGTACAGCCATGGGTACTCGTATGGCTCCGTCCTACGCGAATTTGTTCATGGGGAAGCTGGAGAAGGATTTTCTTGCAAAACAGGGGTGCACACCCCTCTGCTGGCTTAGGTTTATTGACGACATCTTCGTGATTTGGACACACGGACGTGAAGCCCTTGACTCGTTCCTACTGGAGCTCAACACATCTTGCCCTGTGAACTTCACTTGGGATACTTCGACCCATCACATCACCTTTCTGGACGTTGATGTATTCCTCGAGGAAGGCCACATTAGAACGACCGTCCACTTCAAGCCCACCAATAGCCAACAGTACCTTCATCATGATAGCTGTCATCCCACGTACACTAAACATGCCTTACCTTATTCACTGGCGGTTAGGGGACGGCGCATCTGTTCCACCTATCGTGACCTTGCCAATTACTGCCAGCGAATAACCACCGCTTTTGTGGCCAGAGGCTACGACCGAGCCAGGGTGGAGCAGCAAGTTCATCGCCCACCGAGGACCACGCCTCCCGCAACCTGCGACATTATCCCTCTAACCACCGAGTGGCACCCAGGTCTCCAAGCTCTTAATGTTATCCTTAAGAATGGCTTTAATATTCTCCAGGCCTCTCCGAGAACCAGGGACATATTCAGCGCCCTCCCCAGAGTGGCATTCAGACGTCCTCCCAACATCGGAGACCTAGTGGTTAGACGCGACTGTCAAACCAGAGAAACCACAACAACTCAGCCTACAGGATCCTACCTCTGCAATAGGCCTAGATGCAAGACATGCATTATGCATCCACCCTCCACCACTTTTGAGGTCCAAGCCACAGGCAGAGTTTACCCCATCCGGCACCATAACACCTGTAGCACGGACAATGTGATTTACCAGCTCAGATGCACTCGCTGTCCGGCTGAGTATGTAGGACTCACAACCACCCCTCTCAGTGTGCGTATGACGGGACACAGACAGAGTGTAAACCAACAAGACATGGAGAAGCCCGTGGCAGAACATGCAGCACTACATGACTTACCATTCCATTCATGCTTCACCACCAGGATCATAAAATCTTTTCCTGCCAGCTGCAATCCAGGAGAGCTACGAAGATGGGAGTTGGCCCATCAGTGGATAACTAAATCTCGCACTCCACCCAACTTAAACATCCGGTGAAGAGGAACTATGTCCCTGCTTCCCCCACCACCTTCCTAGCCTCAAACCCCTTCTTTCTGCCACTCTCCCCCTCCCCCCCCCCCCCCCCCAACAGCCAATAGGGCCAGCTAGTTTAGTTCATAGGTTAGGTTAGTTAGTCAGTAGTCTTCTTACTCCCGAGTGATCAAGGTCTTGTACCGAAACGTCTCGGAAAACTTGTGTTGTCCTTTATATATGTTGTCTTTATCTCTATACCACCACGGTCTACAATTCAGGTAAGCTGTTGGGGTCTATCCTTCTACCTATCATATATATATATATATCTCTGGCTCCTGTTTCCAACTTAAGTTAGGTCAGGGGGTGGCTATAGCCACCAGGATTCTAGGGCACTTCAAGAGCTCCTAACACCGGCTTGCCAGGCCTGTCATGTCCTCTTCAAATTCACTCTCTTTTCTTCCCACCAGCTCACGCCATCCACTTCTGTCTTTCCACAGTCTTTTTACTTGCACTTCTTGCCAACTTCCACCTCTATCTTCTACATCATTTCTTATTTGATCTTGCCATCTCTCTCTCGGTATACCAACTCTTCTTTTAACTTGGTCTCCACTTTCAAATTCTGTCTTTGGGATTCTGTTCTCTCCCATTCTTCTGACATGTCCATACCACCTCAACCTTTCTCGTCCTATTTTTTATAACAGCTTTTCAACTCTTAACTTTTGTCCTGATTTTCTGGCTTCTAATTTTATCTAGCTTTGATATTCCGGCTATGGCTCTTACAAACTTCATGGAGGCTGCCTGGATCCTACTTGCATCTCTCTCTCCTAGTGTCCAGGTCACTGAACCATATGTAAGGATGGGTAAATAGTATACCTTATATAGTAGCACCTTACATTCTCTAGGGAAATCCTCATTCCACAGTAACTTTCTTACTTGCTGATAAAAAGATTCTGCTTGCGCCACCCTTTTACCAATCTCACTTCCCATCTTTGCCTCCTTTGTGATAATGCTTCCTAGGTATGCAAACTCTTCTGTCTCCTCCAGTTCCTCTTCTCCAATTTTTATTTTCTCTAATTGTTCTACTCGTTCATTTCTTTCTTGATCTTTCCATCACCATAGTTTTACTTTTATTTATACTGATTTTTAGTCCAAATTCCTCTGTTATGAGTTTCCATTTCATCACTTTCCTCTGAACCTCTTCCGCTGTATCTCCCCATACCAGAATATCATCAGCATAAATCATTGTTCTTGTACCTGGTCCTTTTACCCCTGGTTCCACCTTATTTAATATTTCGTCCATGACGATTGAAAACAGTAATGGGGATAATACACTACCCTGTCTTAAGCCAGAGTTAGTCTTGAACCATTCTGTATTTTCATGTTTTGTTTGTACACAACTTGTACATTGTCGATACATGCTCCTTATTCTGTCACTCATGTTGTTGTTAACACCCTTATTGTTTAGGCACTCCCATACTTAAATATAATAAAATATAAAATATAAAATATAATATAAAATAAAATATAATATAAAATATAATAAAACAAAATAATAAACCATATTCATTAATTCCTATCATCACAGGCGGCGCAATTGACCTACGTGGTTGAAGCGCGTAGGTAGTTTCTCATGTCGTCGAAATTATCATTTAAATCATTCATCATCATTTAAATTGTGTTTTTTGGTAAATCGCGAAAAATCGCGTATTTTTAATTTTAAGGCGCGAATTTCCAAACATCTCAACCTGTGACCAACATAAAAATGTCTTTTCTAAATATCCACTCTATTTGCAACATAATAGAAAAATTTGAACTCATAACCACCAAACTATCCCCTGACATTCTATGCCTCTCTGAACATTATGCTAGGGATGTAGGGATGTCAACGGGTACCCGTGTACCCGTTACCCGTCCGGTACACACGGGTACGGTTCCAACTTTTCAATACCCGCCGTTCCCTTCTTCTGTTCAAAACAAAATCAATTCAACATTGTAGGGATGACATCGGGTAGTAAAATCTGGATTCGATTCCAGCTCCTCAAGGATTCGGGTAACCCGAATCCTAGAAGTGTAAATCACGTAGCTCAACATGTTATTTGAAGGCTATGGACATTGACATCCCTACCACGACTGACCGAAAAAAAATGGGTCTGATTTATTTTCGATTTCACCCTTGAACGGAACACGTTTCACTGTGTGGGTTGTGTGACTTAGGCTGTGTCTCAAATTGATGTTTTTCGCTAGTCGACTAGCGTAGCCGACTAACTTAACAATTAGGAACAATTAATAACAATTGGTAATTGTTGTTTTAGTTGGCGAGGTAGGCGAAGCAGGCCAAAATAGAGATTTGAGATACGCCCTTAGCACATAGCGAGCACAACTAAAAGTGAACCTGAACAAGATTCGAATCCTTAGAACGGATTCGGGTAACTTTTGGATTCGGGTAACCCGGATACCCGGATACCCGATGTCATCCCTACAACATTGTGATATTTCCCTACTGGCGTCTTTGTGCGAGCGTACGAGCCGTGCTTGTCAATTTGCCGGCATTTAACTTGACACCCCCCCCCCCCCCAACGTCTTGATTAGTCATCGTCGCAAAAAAATGAGACGTAAAGCCCAATTAGTATCATCTTCCACAACTTTGCGAAACGCGTATTTAGTATTATTTACTACCCGGGTAGTCCGGGTACGGCACGAGGGTACCCGGGTACAACTATTTCCGGGTATTGACATCCCTACATTACGCCCAGCGAAATCAACTCCTTTTACATCGCCAACTACTCAAATACTGACATTTTCTATTGAAGTTGCCTATCGCATGGAGGAGTAGTCATAATTTCAAAACCTCATTTAAACGTTTCCCCGATTCATGAAATCAGGGACTTCTGCCTCGAACAAACCTTTGAATGTGCAGGTGGGTATTGGCTTCTCCATGATCACCAACTTATTGTTCTTTCCCTCTACAGATCTCCCCTGGTAGATATACAAACCTTCCTAATTGTAGTGCCATAGTTGCCTAGTGTCTATTTAAAAGAAAACTCTATGTTCTTCCCGTAGCCTAATACGCCAACTACACGCCATACTTAAATATATCTTTAAGTGATGTTTAGATTTAGAATTAAATGTTCCATGTAGTCCTCCATAATTGTCATTTAAATAAAACACCCAGTTAAAGTAGCCATTAAAGTATAGGGTGTAGAAGGCGTATAAAGAGCAAACATGGTGTAGTGTTACAGTATTTGGTTTTAAAACTTTCTAGTAGCTTTGGTATTGTCAACTCACTCCTGATAAATTATGAAGCCATTTTAGGCTTCACTAGGTCTACTTATGCGCCATGATACCATGTATGCCATGATACCATGTATGCCATGATACCATGTATGCCATGATACCATGTATGCCATGATACCATGTATGTGTCTATGGAAGGATAACCCATGATGAATATGAATGTCAATATTGCTAAGTGTTTTCCATCTTAGGCTATGCTAGTATTGTAGGTATTTGATTTCAAAGAAGCATTAGCTTTGTATAAACAGAGGATTCTTGTTGACATTTCCAGTATTATTTATTTATTTATTTATTTTGTCACGTACAATTAATATCATTCTGGATGATAGTGAACAGGTCAGTCAATAAGACATGAGGTCTTATGTTCTAATTCTAAAGCTTAAGTACTAACTAGTTACAGTTAATTACAGTTAATGTTTGTCAGCCATCTTTGTATGTTGGGAGAACACGCTTTAGCTCTCAACTTATTGGCTCTTGTTTATAGCCTAAGAATAAAATAGAACAAAGAAGAGTCATTGAAATAGTGCCAACCAGCAACCATAGAGAATATTTCCCCAGTATTTACTGTAAAAGCTTTCACTGCATCCCCTTGACAGGAAGGAAGGAAGGAGTTCATGTCAACATTCTTAGTGTTTTACGGCTGTGATGCCATGGAATGTTTGAAAACGAAAAACTGGTCCTGTCCATTAGACAAAGACACAAACAATAAATGTAATTAAATAGTCAAAGCAAATATATATGTAGTACATCTAAAATAAATGAAATTAATGGGGGTTTTGTCATTGTTTTGTACCAAGCTTTTGTGAGTAGGCCTATTCTCAATTAAAAATATTGCTAGGAATTTCTGTATTTTGTTCATTGCTGCAGCTACAAACTATTAGGGCTGGTAATGGGTAGAGGTCCGGGCGTGCCGTTCGGTACTCGTTTCACTGTTTACCCTTGCCGTCATTCGGTATTTCACTTTTCGCTTGCCAGAGCCGAGCGTGTGGCGGCCGGCTGCAACGTTCTTCGGTGTATTCGAATCCGATTTTTCCAATAATATTAATTTTATTATTTTCATATTTCATTCTTTGTTAAAAGTTCTTGAAGTATGTTCCTTGTTTGCACTTGGTTGGTTTCATTTTGCCAGTAGGCCTATATTGGATGATTATACCTTTTTATTCATGAACTGGGAAGATAACATGGGAAGATAACATTGGCAGTTTTCCTAGATTTTAAACGAGCCTTTGAGACAATCGATAGAGAGATTTTGTTAAATAAACTTAGGTATAAATATAATATTACTGGTAGTGTATATAAATGGTTTGAGAGCTACTTATCAGATAGATCCCAGGAAACGAAGTATGATGGGAAGTGTTCAAACAATATAAAGAGTATGTATGGAGTACCTCAAGGCTCGGTCCTTGGACCATTATTATTTATAATGTATATTGATGATATTAATACATGTGTCTCGAGAGTCTTATTAAACTTGTTTGCGGATGATACTCTGTTATCGTTATCAGGATATGATATCAAAATAATGTGTGAGATCCTAAATAAGGAACTAAAAATCATCCTAGACTGGTTAAAAAGGAATAAGCTCCAAGTAAATGCGGAGAAAACAAAGTGCATGTTAATCACATCCTCTGGAGTGATAGCAAAGAAAATTGAAGAGAGACGAGACTGGTCAATAGTGATGCAAGACGTAATACTACATTTTGTAGAAGAATTTAAGTACTTGGGTGTCATTATAGACAAACATCTCAAATTTGTCAGCAATGTTGAATATCTAAGTAAGCAAATAAGTGGGAAAACTAATCTATTATTCAGATTGAGGAGATTTTTACCTGCTACAACAGTGGTAACCATATACAATGCGTTGATAAAACCACATCTCAACTACTGTGGAACACTATTGTGGGGAATAGATAAAATTAGTAAGTCAAGGCTACAAAAACTACAAAACAGGGCTATGAGAGCTATACTGAGAGGTAACCAGTTTACAAGGATACAAGACATGCTTGATACCTTGAACTGGCTGTCAATTGACCAAATAGTATCTCTAAATACACTGACATTTATACATAAAATAATAAGAGGTGAACTACCAGGGTACTTAAAAAAGAACATTTGTTTTGGGACAGAAGTACATAAATATAACACTAGGAGAGCAAATAATGTATATGTAACAGGTATGAATAAATCAATGTCCCAAAGATCCATATTCTACAGTGGTATGAGATTGTATAATCAGCTAGATGATAGGATTAAACAACTAAAAGGGCGTAGCTTTAGACACGAATGTGTGGTTTTTGTGAGAGAGCATGTTGTCTTACAGTAGCCTAGTGATGTAGGTGTAGGCCTATGCCATCTCTGAAAAACAGGATGTGCTCTTAAATGTATCAGCTATTACGGGTATTGAACTTATTAGTATGTACTATTATATTCTATTACTATTATATTCTATTAGATTATATATTAGATTATTATTATGATATTGAGTCTTTATTTGTTTATATGTGTTTGTAACATGTGATAATAGCTGAAAAAGCTAAATAAAATGACTTGAATTGAATTGAATTGAATTGAATTGAATTGAATTGAATTGAACTGACCACTGACAAAATAAGCTTTTGATTATTTGATGATGTAAACTCACTTCATCAATAATCATGCCTAGGCCTACTCTATTATCAGCATTCAACTGCTGTTTACTTTCTGTAGGTCTAAGTAAAATTCATATTCACTTTGTTTTTTGTGGTGTGATATTACACAATGAAGAAAATTAGTGAGTTACTCAACCAGAAGATGATCATTCTAAAGAAAATGTATTTACTAATTACTTAACAATAACATATTAAATAAAACATTGGATAATGGCATACAAAAGTAATGTCAGGTACCCGGGGTTATTCCCCCATGGCCGTAAGGGGTACCCGGGTAGGCATTTTCACAGCGCTACTAGCTATGTCTTAAATATGTTTTAAAGAAATCTTTACGTAATATATGATTAGAGCCTTATTCCCCCCCACTAAATAAAAACCCGGCAATTAATATTAATTAAAGGATAATGATAATGAACCCTACTTTTGCAACTAAAATTACCGTCAGTATCTTAAGGGCAAAGGGTAGTCTCTACGTCAAAAACCGCAGAAAATGTTCATTATTAAATTATATCTCAAGATTGCAACAAGAAATCGAAAATCTAAATCAGCAGCGCACTTTTCTTTGGTAAGCCCTACAGATTGAATAAAATATTATTACCATAAGCGTAGTAGGCCTATTTTGATTATAATTCGATAATTAGTAATAAAATTAATTATTTATAAAAAAACATACTGATTATAATATAAGTCACGACTTATGGTATATAATGTGAGGAAAGGATCCAACAGCTTACCTTCGTGTAGTAAGATGACGGATTTGCGAGTTTGAAGTACACATAAAAGACATAATACAAATATAACGAGACGTTTCGACCAAGGTCTTGCTCACTCGAGAGAAGAATGGCTTCAAAGTCACGACTTAGCGCATTCAATGTGTAGGGTTTACTAAACCACAGTGCGCTGTTGATTTAGATTTTCGATTTCGAAGCCTATTCTTTTGATATAATTTAAAAATGAAAATTTTGTGCGGTTTTTGACGTAGAGGTATCCTTCCCTGTTAATTTGTTTGGCCATAGTTTGGAGTGTTCACTGTTCATCATTGTATTCTTGTGCCTGGGTTCGACCTATAGCAATATTAGTATTACTATGGTTTCCGTAGTATCGTATTAATCTTATTCTTTTATATTGTCCCCTATTCATTATTCAATATCAATAACTCTAATAAATATATTGATTATTTGGTGTTTTACGACATAGGTACTCGACTCTTAGGTCATATTATGTCTGCCTCTTACGACAGGCGGAGCTACCCTGGACCAATTCTTACCTGGAGCCAAACGGGACATCCAATTGATTATAATAATATTAATAGGTAATTTAATAATAATAACAACAAAGAACTGCATAAAATTATTGCTACAGTGGAAAAAACATATTTTACACTTTTCTCATTTTTGTATTTATCTGTGGTACAAAGCTACAAAATGAGCTCCTTGTTCATTCAGTTTGTAGGATGAATGTATCATATCAGGGTTGATACATCTGCCATTGAGAAAGGACCCGTGTATTTGTTCCAGTGTGTACTCCGGGCAAGTACAAACACGCTACGGGGGATGAGAGGTGCCAGCCTTGCCCCGCCCACTCCAAGGCTCCGGACTACGGCTTCTCCGAGTGTCGGTGTGATGCCGGCTACTTCCGAGCTGCCAAGGACCCCAAGAGCATGCCGTGTACTCGTGAGTAACCTTCCAACCTTCCTTCTCGAGTTGGTTGCACATCTGTACGTGCCTATCTTCAAATTACACACTTCTCTCTTACTTACGGTACTTTATTTATTTAGGTATGTAATTATTCTAAAAATATTTAGATATTTTACTTGTTAATGTTGACGCAAGATTTATAAACTGCTGTTTTTGTATTACAAATAAATAAATGTATTTAATTTCATTGTAATAGGTCTTTGACTCAGCTTGATTGGAAATCTGGTGACTCTAATCTATCTAAATCTAGTTTTACAATATCGCCAGTGAGCTTAAAGTGACGTCACTGCGCGCCAACTCGTCGACTTAACTCGAGCAGACAGGAAATAACGGTCGCAGTCGAGTTGCGTTGTGCGTTTCATTTTCAAGACGGCCAACTCATAATTGAACATAAGTATAGCACAGTGACATGGTTGAAGTATAAGACCTTACTTGTTTCAGTAATTTATTTATACAGTATATATGTTGTTTCTTATGTTTTCGCAGACGTATGTTATGGATTTGTTGTCTTCCGGGATATTCCGCCGCTTGTGTGAGTATACTGATGCAGACCAAAGTCTGTCACCCATTGCTCGACGTTTCGCCAGATGCAATTCTGGCGAAACGTCGAGCAATGGGTGACAGACTTTGGTCTGCATCAGTATACTCACACAAGCGGCGGAATATCGGGGAAGACAACAAATCCATATATATGTATATATATTTTATACATATATTAGGGATGTGCGGGTAGTGATTTTTGAACTCGGGTCGGGTACTTCCAAGTACGCTCGGGTTGGGTCGGGTAGTGTAAAAAAGTAAAAATTAATACCAATTTATCGATTAGACAAAATACGTTACATATAATGTTTTGGTTTACCAATCCATAAAGTTTGAATACGAATCTACCAGATTCGAATTTTCTAAGTATTTGAAAATTTGAATTTCCCGCCATATTTAGCGCTATTTCCGCCAAGAAAGCGGTGGGTTTCTGGCATTATGGTCGCCATCTTTTTTATATGAGCACTGTCAGAAATGGTCAGAATACATCCTGAAATACTGTTATCCACCTACACTGCCCCATTTTATGCAAAGTAAATTTAAAATAAGTATAATTAGGAAATAATAATAAAGTAATATAGACGGTAAGGCATCCTCATATAAATATCAGTTCCTCCCAAGCTTCCCAGTCTTGCAGCTTGGTCTTGAAATTCACAATTTTTAACAACCATAACCTAAAAAGTGGGTTGTACTACCCGACCCGATTTTTTCGGGCATAATTTACGGCCCGACCCGACCTCGGGTAAATTTTGCTACCCGAAAAATACCTGTTTTTCAGGTACCCGCACATCCCTAATATATATATATATATATATTAGGGGTGTGCGAGCCTATGGTTTTTAAGTCGAGCCGAGCCGAGTATGAGAAAAAAAGCTTGATTTTCGAGCCGAGCCGAGCGTTCTCTCAATACGGTTTCTCTGTCTACCGATAGGTTGCGCAGTAGGTTGGTAAAACAGTTTAGTTGAACTGTTTTACCGATCTTGGGTTGCGCTAGCGATGGCCATTTAGTCCACAGTACCTGCCATAGATCTCACGGTAGTTGCATTATTAGGGAATGTATGAATACAGTAACAGCAACTTCTCTCTCGACTTGTTTTTTAAAATACAATTTTATTTCAGTAGAATATTAAGACATACTCTTAAATTAACTAAATTTCGTGTGAAATATTGATTTTATTGCAACTGAAGCTACAAACAGATCGAAATTCCATATCGCAATGTGGGATATAAATAACGTTATAACTTATAATACAGTTGGGGTTACTTTGTACTCAGTGGACGGTTGCAGTCCCCTTACCATTGCTCAACGATGTTTGTCTCCAACAAGGTTATGAAAGTAGGTGCCAATCGGCTGGAATGGTATATAAAGTGAGGAAAGGATCCAACAGCTTACCTTCGTGTAGTAAGATGACGGATTTGCGAGTTTGAAGTACACATAAAAGACATAATACAAAATATAACGAGACGTTTCGACCGAGGTCTTGCTCACTCGAGAGAAGAATGGCTACTGCAACTACTCCTTCAACTAAACAACTAAAATGAACTATACTAAAATATATATATATGTACAATATTTACAAGGCGCTGTTGGGGGGTGTGGTGGCAGGGAGGTGAGAGGGGGAGAGGGCTATCACTAACGGATGTTTAGGTTGGGAGCCAACCTAGAATTAGTGATCCACTGGTGGGCCAACTCCCACCGTCTTAGTTTGCCTGGGTTGCAGCTGGCTGGGAGTGATTTTATCACTGGTGTTGAAACATCCATTGAATGCCAGGTTATGGGATGCCGCATGTTGAGCCACCGGTTTGTCCATGGTCAGGTTTTTTGTGTCTTGCCTGTGCCCGTTCATCCGTGACCTAAGTGAGTTTTAAGTTAGGCCAACATATTCGGCAGGGCAGTGGTTGCAGTTCAGTTGGTAGACTACATTGGTGGTTTGGCAGGTGTTGTGTTGCCTTATTGGGTATGTCTTGCCGGTGGCCTGGGCACTGAACGTGGTGGAAGGTTGATGAATTTGGCACGTCAAGCAACCGTTACCACCTTGGCAAGGGTAGGAACCTGCTGGTTCATTTTCAGGAGCGTCCCTGATGCGGCAGTCTCTCCTGACCACTAGGTCCGCAATGTTTGGGGGGCGTCTGAAGGCTACTCTTGGCAAGGATTTTACAAGATCTTGGGTCTTAGTGGAGGATGTTAAAATGTGAAGGCCACTTTTCATGATACCATTGAGTGCCTGTTGTCCTGGGTGCCACTGTGTGACTAGAGGTATAACATCATTGGGCGGCGGGATGGCCTGCCTCGCTGGTCTATTGATGCGTTGTTGGACGGTGGTCTTGTCGTAGCCTCGAGCCACAAAGGCGTTGGTAATGCGTTCGCAATACTTGGCAAGATCATTACCATGTGAGCAGATACGTTGGCGTCTCACTGCTAGGGAGTAGGGTAGTGCTCGTTTGGTATATGTAGGGTGACAGCTGTCGTGATGAAGGTACAGCTGCTTGTTGGTGGGTTTGAAGTGAACATCAGTCCTCAGCCGGCCCGATTCTAAATAGACATCCACATCAAGGAATGCGACGTGCAATGATGACGATTCCCAAGTGAAGCGTAACACACTGGCATTGTTGAGGTCCGTGAGGAAGACGTCTAGTAGTGCTCAGATGGTAATGATCTTGCCAAGTATTGCGAACGCATTACCAACGCCTTTGTGGCTCAAGGCTACGACAAGACCACCGTCCAACAACGCATCAATAGACCAGCGAGGCAGGCCATCCCGCCGCCCAATGATGTTATACCTCTAGTCACACAGTGGCACCCAGGACTACAGGCACTCAATGGTATCATGAAAAGTGGCCTTCACATTTTAACATCCTCCACTAAGACCCAAGATCTTGTAAAATCCTTGCCAAGAGTAGCCTTCAGACGCCCCCCGAACATTGCGGACCTAGTGGTCAGGAGAGACTGCCGCATCAGGGACGCTCCTGAAAATGAACCAGCAGGTTCCTACCCTTGCCAAGGTGGTAACGGTTGCTTGACGTGCCAAATTCATCAACCTTCCACCACGTTCAGTGCCCAGGCCACCGGCAAGACATACCCAATAAGGCAACACAACACCTGCCAAACCACCAATGTAGTCTACCAACTGAACTGCAACCACTGCCCTGCCGAATATGTTGGCCTAACTAAGAATTCACTTAGGTCACGGATGAACGGGCACAGGCAAGACACAAAAACCTGACCATGGACAAACCGGTGGCTCAACATGCGGCATCCCATAACCTGGCATTCAATGGATGTTTCAACACCAGAGTGATAAAATCACTCCCAGCCAGCTGCAACCCAGGCAAACTAAGACGGTGGGAGTTGGCCCACCAGTGGATCACTAAATCTAGGTTGGCTCCCAACCTAAACATCCGTTAGTGATAGCCCTCTCCCCCTCTCACCTCCCTGCCACCACACCCCCCAACAGCGCCTTGTAAATATTGTACATATATATATATATATATATATATATATTTTAGTCTTGTTTATTATAGTTGTTTAGTTGACTAGAATAGTTGCAGTAGCCATTCTTCTCTCGAGTGAGCAAGACCTCGGTCGAAACGTCTCGTTATATTTTGTATTATGTCTTTTATGTGTACTTCAAACTCGCAAATCCGTCATCTTACTACACGAAGGTAAGCTGTTGGATCCTTTCCTCACTTTATATACCTTTGTCTCCAACAAAGCGGAACAAAGTTTGGCTAGAACTTACGTGAAAATTAGCAGAAAGCATCTGTTTTTCTTTTTTTTTTTTTTTTTCCTTCTTGTGCCAAGATGGCTTTTTCAGCCATTCTTTTGTCTTACTATCCAATATAAAACTGCTTCCTTTTCAGGCCTGCTCATATCATTGGGCAGGGAGTCGATAAAAACCTTGAGGGCAGCACATCTAAAAAGATGTGCCCTGTCTTGTACATCGGAGCTGCACAATTTGCACGTTGCCGGTTCTTTGCTGATGTTAAAGCGGTTCAGGTGATGCTGCAGTACGTCATGGCCTGTTGCCAGCCGGAACTGGGCGGTGGCCGTCTTTCTGGACCAATTCTTATCAGGTCCTCTGTTGATCTCTGCCCACCAGCCTTTGGCTCGTAAGGCCTCTTTATATGTGCTTTTGTACGCCTTTTTGATGGCTGTCTTGATCTTGATTTTAGCACCTCTGAAGGACGTAGCCGCAGCTTGTGGAGGAGCAGCTTTCGTAGCTTTTTTGGCCAAGAAATCAGCTGTTTCGTTGCCCAGGATCTGGCAGTGGCTAGGGATCCATTGAATTTCTAGTTCTTTATTCTGCTGACGGAGACTGGCAAGGGAGTTTTTGAAGAGCAGCGATTGGGGGTGGAGGTTCACTGCTTGAGAGACAAATTGGATTGCTGAAGCGCTGTTGCTAAGGATAACAAATTTTGTCTTGTTGAGTGGGAAGGCTGGCACCTCTGCAATTTTTTGAGCCGCTCTGGTGATGGCTGCAACCTCCGCATCGAAGTATGTTGTGCCGACGCCCATCGGAGTGGCTTCCTCGAAGAAAGTGCAGTAGATGCTGTAGCCGGTTCTGTGTGTGGCTGAGTCGTAGGAGCCATCCGTGAAAATGTGCACCCACTCTTTCAGAGGAAAATACTTTTTCAAGTGTACCTCAGTTAGCGCTTTCAGCTCTTTCTTGTCGAGACCTTCCTTTTTCTCAATGCCATCTATTTTTATTCCTGGTATAAGCTGATTGGATCTATCTGGAAGGGAGGCCGGCAGTGGGACGTCAAAAGGTTGACGTACCGCAACCAGGAGCTCGGGGCAGACTTTTTCTTTCAGCTTAGTGACCGCTTCAGCAAAGTTGGTGTGAGCCATTACTCTTGAGGTTGGGTAGTTGAGCCATTTGTCAGGGTCGAGGCGTGCCAATTTTTCATGCAGCTGGATAGCGCGCTGTTCTCTACGCAGCTGCATAGGCTCGATTTGGCTGTACCATTCCATGGCGTCTATAGGGGTGGTTTTCACTGCACCGGTGATGAGTCGGAGGGCTTGATTTTGGACTCTGTCGATGAGACGGGCCTGGGAGGCGGCGGCTGCAGGGAAAATTTCGGTGCCATATTCGATAGCTGGTCTTACGTAAGTAGTGTATGTCAGCGTTAGGGTATCTAATTTGGCACCCCAGGAAACACCACAGGCCCTCTGCATTAGACGTAATCGTTTTTCACCCTTTTCTGCTGCCTTTTCAAAGTGGAGCTTACCGGTCACTTTTTTGTCAAGGGTAACGCCTAGGTATTTCATCTCATCAGTCTGTTTAATGTTTATACCGTCAAGAGGAATGTTAAAATTAAAAGGTTTATTGCTCATCGTGAAGTGGGTGCAGAAGGTTTTGCTGCAGTTGATCTTAAAACCATGTACCTGGAGCCAGCCTGCAGCAATTTTCATGGCACGAATCATTTTTTGTTCCATGCTGACTGGGCATTTTTCTGTGAAAAATATGACAAAGTCATCAGCGTAAGCTTTGACAGTCAGGCCAGGGATGGAGCGTTTCAAAAGTTTTATAAGCCCATTGATAGCAATTTTGAAAACGGTTGGTGCCGTTATTGTTCCTTGAGCCACCCCTGCTTTTATGGTGCGTGTTTTACTGTGTGCACCTTTGTGGACAACCTTTATTCGCCTATCATTGATAAAGTCGTGGAGCCATTTTATGATGTTATTCGGCACCAAATCATCGATCATCTGCTTGATGGCATATGATCGGTCGGTTGAGTCGAAGGCTCCGGATAGGTCAATAGAGACAGCCAGCGTACTTTTCTGTTTAGAGAAACCCTCTTTCACTGTCTGTACAAGGTAGGCAATTTGGTCGACAGTTCCTCGGTTTTTTCTGTAGCCAGCCTGGTCCTCGTCTATGACAATCTGTTTTTCTAGTTGCAGAATAACAAAACATCGTGCTGCATCTATAAATGTAACATTTTATTCTCACGAAATCGAGATCAGGTGGGTCGTTGGTCCAGTGGTTAGCATCCCTACTTCCAATGCAGAAGAACCCCGGTTCAAATCCCGGTTCCGGCAGAAGTTTTTAACTTTAATAAGGATTTAGTTCCATCACTTCTTGTCTTAGGAATAAGTAAACGGTGACTTTGGAGCTGTCTTAGCAAGGAAGCACTGAATAAAAAAATAAATTCAAAGTTGTTCTGAATCGGCCTTGTTGAGTCTGGCATTTGTTCGCAAATGTTTGCACTGTCCAATCACTGATTCATATGTTTTGTATTTGAAATATTGATCTTTGATTGGTTTTCGCTCACTCGTCGATGGTGTTCGGAGCCTACAGGGTTGGTTTAGTTGCTTTAAATTAAAGTCCCCCACTGCAAATCAGTTTCGTTACTGAGTGGGTAGACTTTAAATGGGAATTTATTTATTTATTTATTTTATTTTCTCTGCAATATGTGTATTTGTGTTACTAGTTCCTATTATGTTAATCAAGCTATATTTAAAAATGAGGTTGGACATTTATCTGGAGACCTACTTTCAGAATGTTTTTGTTGTGGATAGTTGAACCCCTGGTGATCCCGGCGTCTAGGGCTGCCCGTAAAACAAAGAAGCTCCTGGTGACTAGACCTACCCATATAGAAGAGGACCCCACAGTAACTTTAAGTGATCTGTCTATTGACAGTGGTCCATTTCTAGGTTTTAGTGACAATGACATTACTGGAGAGAGGTCGCAAGCCCTAGTTAGACTAGATGCCATAGTGATAGAAAATGAAAGAATAGTAAACAGCATGGAAAATGCCTTGTGTAGCACAAATGAAACAGATAGTGACATTGATTTTTCAGTTTTTAATAGTCCGAACTTGGTAGATAATTACGTAAATTTTCAAACAACTCTGTACCCACTCATAAAGAGATAACATCGCCCCTTAAAAACTGCACTGGACCCAAAAAAAAATAAAAAATGTAGGCCTCCATAAAAACTCACGTAAATCTCTGCCCAATGTCATCAATGTATTCCATCAGAATATCCGGAGCTTATGCAACAAAACCGAACTTGTTGAGCTTTTTTTGGACTCGTTACCTGAAACGATAGACATTCTCTGTCTGGGAGAGCATTGGTTTTTGCCCGACCAAGAAAAGTCTGTCTGTATTAACGATTTCCAGTTGACATCTTATTTCACTAGGGAAAATTCTAGAGGGGGAGGAGTCGCCATTTATACTAGAGAGTCTAAGAAACTAAATTACAAAATAAGACATGATATAGAAGAGCAATCAATAGAACAGCTCTTAGAATTATGTGCTATTGAAGTACTGTTGCCAGATCCTCTGGTACTTGTCACTATCTATCTCCCCCCCAGTAGTTCAAACATTAAACAATTCATACAACAGTTTGAAAAATTAATTAAGATATTATGCCATGAGAATAAAAAAATTTTAATTTGTGGAGACATAAACATAGATTTTGCAGTGGTAAATACAAACAGATCTGTTCTAGAAAATCTACTTGAATTATATAACCTGTCTGCACTTAATTATGATCTAACTAGAGTGACTTGTGATTCTGGTTCAGCTATCGATAATGTTATAACCAATTTTTTATCAGCACATAACATTACAAATGTTGAATCAGGGTTGTCAGATCATAATGGGCAATTAATTACTGTACCACTAGAAATGACCAAATGTAACATAGCTGGTAGATTGAATTACATATTTAAAAGATCCTTCAAACCTGATAGTGTTCAAGATTTTGTTTGTGATCTGGCCAAAGTCGATTGGTCAACTTTATATAGCATACCACCAAAACTCGTAGATGTAAAATTGAACCATTTCCTCCAAAAAATTAAGTTATTATTTGAACAGCATTTTCGTAAAAAATGCTGTCGACCTAAAGATAACTCAAAGGCATATTAAGGATGGGTAACTGCCGAAATAATAGTGTCATGCCAACTAAAACGTGATCTGTATAGGGAGAGTAAAATTAATTCAAGTGAAGAGTTTATTACTTTCTACAATGAATTCAAGAAAGAGTTACACAAAACCATAAAAAAAGCTAAGCGAACTTTTCATTCGGAGCTAATAATAAATTCGGACAGTAAAATTAAAACTACGTGGAACTTAGTCAACCATCTAACGGGAAAGCAAACTGTAGGTAAAAATCTTATAGGCAAACTCAAAATTGACGATAAAGAAATCAGTGTAGAACAGGAAATAGCTGACGCCTTCAACCAATGCTATACTACAATAGCTGATAAACTTGTGGACAGTAAAGTCAACACTGCAGAGCAGTGTAAAGAAAACCTTCATAAACTCAATCGTAGTGCCATTCCTGAACTTACTTCAGGATTGACAACCCTGGTGAAATTATAGATATTGTTAGATAGCGAGAACCTACCGTGACATCCATCCAATTCCGTCGGCTCGGCCTCGAACCCACGGACTCCTAAGTCGACGGACCCGTAGAAGTACTGGGGCGTAGCTCTAGGGGTGGTTCTCACATCATAGGGATCGGGACATACCAATTCAGGCAGTTTAGGTCTTCTTCTTTTTATCGACTCCCTGCCCAATGATATGAGCAGGCCAGAAAAGGAAGCAGTTTTATATTGGATAGTAAGACAAAAGAATGGCTGAAAAAGCCATCTTGGCACAAGAAGGAAAAAAAAAAAAAAGTTTAGGTCTTAGATTGATAAGACTTTGGTTCAAACAATAGAGGAACCGCAATTTATTAGAATACACATTTATCCTACGTGGCTGAGTTATGGCGAATCTGTCTATGGGCATTCCAGGTCTGATGGACTTAACTTTCCTATCCAGAGGGTAGCTGTAGTAACCCCTATACCTTGGCTTCTCGGTGGCTGACTCCGACCCCGTGTTGTGGCTTGGCTCCGTCGTCCAGGTCTACAATCGGCCTCCATGTCCTTCCCTCTGGGTCTTCCGTCGTTCTTTCCACCGTTCTACCTTGGCACAGGTCTACCTCCTCTTCCGTTCCATGATTGAATGCCCCGAATTATACACGTGTTCCCTCGCACCTAGACTCTCCTACGTCATACCCCAGTCACCCCCTCTCTGCCCTACGCTGGCTGTACTAAGTCATAAATTACCAATCAGACTACTCGGTTTGACCCCCTCCAGTAACAATCACGAATGAGTGGGGCCAGGCTCCACTGACGACATCACTCAACCAGCGCCCTCCTGAACCGAGCAGTCAGCGAAGTTGCCGCAATCAATGCCCTCAATACTGCAATAATTATTATTGAAATTATCAACGATCTGGGCTGACGAAATAGCCAGCACAGCGCATACCTTAATAGTGAAAGAAAACTGTAAATGACAAACTGACACAATCAAGATATCCATAAATCACCAAGAAGGAGATTACACCTGTAAAAGTTATAAAGTACCAACTTTTACATGACAATATCATCACAAGTCTTAAAAGTAAAACATCAGCGGGATGGGATGAAATCTCAAATGTACTCCTTAAATGCAGTGGTCCATTCATTGCAGAGCCCCTGTCTCATATCTGTAATTGCTCATTTGAAATGGGAATATTCCCTGACCGATTAAAATATGCTGTATTTAAACCATTGTTTAAAAAAGGGGATGAAACTGATGTCACAAATTAAAGGCCTTTAGCATTGTTACCTACACTATCCAAAGTATTTGAGAAGTTGTTCCTCAACAGACTTCACCCTTTTTTGAAAACCAATAGTATTTTATGCGATGAGCAACATGGATTTAGGGAGAAACATTCCACTATGACAGCTACATTTCAGCTAATCGATGAAGTCAATAATGCATTATACAATAAACTAGTTTTTTTTTTTTGTCCTGTGCAGACTTGGCCTCTTCAACCATTCTTCTTTCTTGCTATCCAATACAGGGCTGCCTCCTTCTCTGTCCTGCTCATTGAGTCGGGCAGGGAGTCAATGTCCTTCTTGAGGGCGGCGCATCTAAATAGGTGCGCTCTGTCTTGATCTTCCAACTCACATAATCTACAGGTGGCCGGGTTCGTTGCTAATGTTGAAGCAATGCAAGTGGAGTTGCAAAATGTCATGACCGGTGGCAAGCCGGAACTGGGCGGTGGCCGTCTTCCTCGACCAGTCTTTGTCTGGCCCTTTCTTGATCTCGGTCCACCAGCTTTTTTGTTGTGCGGCCTCTTCCGTGGTGTTGCTGAAGATCTTTTTCGTGATTGACTTGATCTTGGTTTTCACGTTTTGGAAGGAGAGAGGCGCTGCTGGTGGTTGCGGTGCTTTTGTGGCACTCTTGGCCAAGAAGTCTGCTTTTTCATTCCCCATGATGTTGCAGTGGCCAGGGATCCATTGAACCTCTATCAGTTTGTTTTGCTGACGGAGGCTGACAAGGGCGTTTTTGAAAAGCAGCGATTTGGGATGGAGGTTTGCTGCTTGCGATACGTATTGGATGGCTGAGACGCTGTCGCTGAGGATGACAAATTTGGACTTGTTGAGGGGGAAAGCAGGGGTTTCGGCGATTTTTTGGGCCGCCCTGGCGATGGCTGCAACCTCGGCGTCAAAGTATGTTTTGCCGGCACCCATTGGAGTGGCTTCGTCGAAGAAGATGCAGTGGATGCCATAGCCTGTTCTGTTGGTGACCGAGTCGTACGAGCCGTCCGTAAAGATGTGCACCCATTCCTGAAGAGGAAAATGCCTCTTCAGGTGCTCCTCGGCAAGCTTTTTCAGTTCTTTGTGGTTGTGGTCGTCTTTTTTTTCAATGCCGTCAATTTTTGTCCCCGGGGCGAGCTGATTGAATTTGTCCGGCAGAAGCTCTGGAAGTGGAACATCAAGTGGTTGATGTGGTGCTTCCAGAAGCACAGGACAGTTTTTACTCTTCAATTGGTGGACTGTTTCAGCAAAGTTATTGTGTGCCTTGACTTTCGAGATTGGGTGGTTGAGCCATTTGTTGGGGTCGAGGCACGCCAGTTTTTCATGCAGTTGGACAGCTCGCTGCTCTCTTCTTAGCTGCAGAGGCTCAATTTGGCTGTACCACTCCATGGCGACAATTGGGGTGGTTTTTACTGCTCCCGTGATGAGGCGCAGGGCTTGATTTTGGACTCTGTCAACATGACTGGCGTGCGCTATGGCGGCAGCAGGGAAGACTACGGTTCCGTACTCGATGGCTGGTCTGATATTCTAGTAGTGGTCTAGGAGTTCGGGCAGTATTATGTGATCTATCCAAGGCCTTTGACACTCTTAATCATGACATTCTTTTAGAGAAATTAAAATACTATGGGATAAGGGGTACAGCCGGAGCATGGGTAAAATCGTACCTCACCAATCGGAAACAGCGTGTTGATATAAGATGTGCTGACAACAGCACCATTTCATCAGGCTGGGAAAACATAAGCAGTGGTGTACCTCAAGGATCAAATTTAGGCCCTGTTTTTTTAAGTCTGTATGTTAACGACTTAACAGTACATCTTACTGAAGATTGTAAAGCAGTACTCTTTGCAGACGATACGAGTGTTGTCATAACTGCAAAAAAATTTGATGAACTTATACTTAAATTTAAATCTATTTTAAAAGAGTTAGAGACTTGGTTTACCGTAAATAAAATGAAATTCAACTGCTTAAAAACACAAATACTGAATTTTCAAGCAGGGGGAAGAAAATCTGATACAAGTATTACAACAAGTCATAATGATATCTCTATTACCTTAATTGGCCAAGCTAAATTTCTTGGTCTCACATTAGATTTTAAATTAAAATGGCTATCCCATATTACAGATTTATCAAAACGCTTAAATTCGACTTGCTTCATGATGAAGACATTAGCATCACAATGCAATACCAATGCTTTAAGAACAGTTTACTTTGCAAATGTGCAGTCCCTAATTTCATATGGTATATTATTCTGGGGTAACAGTGCAAATGTAGCAAAAATATTTACACTCCAAAAGAGAGCTTTAAGATACATGGTGCACATGGCACCTAGAGACTCTCGTAAACAAGTGTTTAAAGATATAAAAATATTAACTGTGCCAAGCTTGTACATACTTGAAGTTATTATGTTTGTTAATGATTTCCCCAACCTCTTCCAATTAAATGGCAGTATTCATTCTATTAAGAGGACGAAGGCATTAGCCGCTCCGCGCGACTCTACCCAGAGATCGCGCCACAGTGGAACGGCACATTGGCGGTTGTAGGTGCGATGCGGGGTACGGTAAAGCACTCGAGGGGAGGCAAGGCGGCGTAGTGGGAAAGCATGAGTCACGTGTCCGTGCGGTATATCGTTAGGCGGTGCCGCGGCCGCGCAACCTTAGTTATTTCCTAATCAAGTTACACGGCGGTAAAATGTAAACTCAAAGAGAGTTGTTGGTATATGGACAATAATTGTAAATCATGACTATCTGTGACATACTAAGAGCTATGATTATTATTATAATAATAATTATTATTATTATTAGTATTATTATTATTATTTTTATTTTTTTTTTTATTATTATTATTGCTACTATTGTTTTCACTGATTAATCACAGGTAATCGATCCCTGGTCCGATTGTCATTTCATTACACATCACAGTCACAGTCACACAACAGTATCTAGGTAGTCTAGAACAAACCCGCTCTCCGCGCATCCAGGATCAGGATGCGTGGTCTGGCAGTCATTTCATTTGACATAGTTCACACAACAGTATCTATAGGCTTGTCTAGGACAAGGTCCACTAAATCCCCTGGCGGGGTGTCGTCGAACTCCGAAACAAGATCATTCAATGAGATCCAAAACCGCCATCTTGGATCCAACTACAAAAATCTCATTATTATTTAAATAATCCTCACCAATAATGTGAGCTTACGCGTAAAGTATTTTGTTGAAAACATATTGAAGACAACATCTCATTACAGTTTGTTATTTTGCCTTTTTGGCCCATAATTTGTTTTGAAAGATCAATTCATTTGTTTTTCTGAATGATTCTCCCATTTGAATAACATGTGATTTTTAACATTATAGAAATTAGAAATAGTTTATAGTATTATAGATGACCTTACTTCGCGCGCACTACTAGCGATCTAATGGACCTTGGTCTAGGACAAACCCGCTCTCCGCCCATCCAGGAGCAGGATGCATGGTCTGACAGTCATTCAATTACACATCACAGTCACACAACAGTATCTAGGCTAGTCTAGAACAAACCCGCTCTCCGCGCATCCAGGAGCAGGATGCGTGGTCTGACAGTCATTTCATTACACATCACAGTCACACAACAGTATCTATAGGCTAACAGATAATAGAAAAATAAAATTGAAGTAAAAGGGACAGAAGTATCAGTGAACAGTTTACGGGATAGGGCAATTTGCTAACAATCGAGACAAATAAGACACTTCAGTCCAGGGACACCTTCTCTTTTCAGCGGGGGTTTTATACGGTACTTTTAATAAGAAGTGACGAGGTGACGATAGATAGATAGATAGATAGATAGATAGATAGATAATGGTCTTTATTGAAGGCGGGATTAAGGCCAGCTAGGCCTTATCTTCCATCCAACCTTTTAACAAATAATACATTTTGATACAGACAGTAAACAGTATACAGTAGTACAATAATATTAATAATATAAGGATAAGTGTACGAACATTAAACTATTCAATACATATACTAAAATACAAACTCATAATGAGAAACAAAAAATTAATTGCAATTAAGGTTAACCATTCATTCGAAAACTGTATTATAGTTTAATTTAAAGTTAGCGTCAACATTATAGAATATAATAACAACGCAGTAATTATTTTATCAGTGTCTACGATCATTCATACATATCAATTTAACAAAACAAAAACAAAAGAAGCAGGAAAACAGGAAACAAGCTTATCATTCATACACACCCCATTCATACGGCAACAAAAAAGTTTTACGAAATTTTAGCCAATAATATATAGCTAAACGAGAGAGACAGAGAGAGAGAGAGAGAGATAGAGAGATAGAGAGATAGAGAGATAGAGAGATAGAGAGATAGAGAGATAGAGAGATAGAGAGAGAGATAGAGAGATAGAGAGATAGAGAGATAGAGAGATAGAGAGATAGAGAGATAGAGAGATAGAGAGATAGAGAGATAGAGAGGTAGAGAGGTAGAGAGATAGAGAGATAGAGAGATAGAGAGATAGAGAGATAGAGAGATAGAGAGAGAGATAGAGAGATAGAGAGATAGAGAGAGAGAGATAGAGAGATAGAGAGATAGAGAGATAGAGAGATAGAGAGATAGAGAGATAGAGAGAGAGAGAACGCTGAGCAACAAACATTTGCGCCGAAAAGCAGTCGTGCCACCTGCATGTGTGCAGCGTGGCTGTCGAAGCTTGTCACTTTCCCCTCCAACACGTGCGACGTAGCGACTCCGCGCCCGCAATACAAGTTGCAGGGGCAGCGGTATACTATCCCGCTATACGCAAAACTGGAGATAACTGTAGAAGCTGTAGTTTTAATGTGAAAATTATGAATTTTCTATATGTTTCGCAAGAGAGACCAACATACGCTCCCAGTAACACGAAATTTTGATATCCGATTTAGAAAAATATTTATAATATCACTAAGTTGAAAAAATTTTTAATCAAAAATCGATATTATCAGAAACATTTATAATTTATTTAATAATATAACGCAAAAAAAATAAAATGATTATCTCAAAAACTGCAACATTGGCAATCATCTTTCTGAAGGTCTGCATGCCCGCGTCCTCTTAACACTAGAGGCAACAACAGGTTGCACCACGTAAACCATAGCCTATACTAAAAATGTTAGATAATGACCCAGTAATCATTGGTGTCAAATTATTCAACAAATTGCCAGAAGAACTTAAAAATTATGACTCCAGACTTCAATTTAAAACTAAAATTAAGAGGTTTCTACTAGAACATAGTATAGACTAACCACCGATGATGTTGTTGTGAACCATAATATTATACATTATGCATTAAGCTATTATTATTAATGTATAGTATGTATACAAATTGGATGTACATATTATATTATATGATTTGATTTGGCATTAGAGTAGTTATGGTGCCTTATGTTCTATGTTACTGTATCCATAAATTAGTGAGCAATGTATTATACCTGGCATGGTACCTATATGTATAATGACTATGACTATGATAAATGTATTGTACTCTATCTAACTGTACACCTTGTAATATTTACAGAGTTAGGACAGTAATATTGTACAAACTAGGATTAATTTACTTAGGTTTTCATTTGTCTCTTTAATGATATCAGTATCTAGAACTAACTAACAAATTTAATACTCGCTGTTATATTGACATGCTTATGAGTGTACTGCAAAATGCTAATAAAAAGAAAGAAAGAAAGAAAGTTCAGGAACGGTTTATCAAAACACATACTACGTACGTATAATAATTTGATAATTTATGTCGTGAAGAGAGATAGCATTGTGATTGTGTTTCTAAACTAATGAAACAAATTGAGAAACGTATGCATTTTTAATAAATGTAACTCTAACGTACCACTCAATGATAAAAAGCTCAATCATCCCTTGCTCAGAAATTGTGAATGACTCCCGTTCAGAAGATCTGTTCAAACAGAGAGAGAAATAGGTAGCATCTTATTTATACAACTCAATGTTGACTTGTGGTGAGGGGGGTTCTTGGGCTCCTTTTAACCTTAAGAAGGTTGTGTTTGAGGTACATGGGCAGGAACAGGCTTACTTTGATTTTCTATAAATCTTGTATTTTGAGATTGATTTGACTGTATTGCACTTGTGGGCATTTGGCCTGTTGTAAACAAACATTCAATACTTATAAGAATGTGTTGAATTCTGTCTCAGAGCCACCGTCGGCCCCCCAGAACCTGACCGTAAACTTTGTCGACCAATCCACGGTGATCCTATCGTGGAGTACGCCTTCGTTCCAAGGAGGTCGGCTTGATTCCGTCTATCGGGTGGCTTGTGATGCCTGCGGAGTGGGAGTTTCCTACATGCCCAACACGGTAAGGGTGTCACTAATAGGGCTGGCCAAAAAACGTTACGTTTTGTTAACGTTTATTTTTCTGAAATTTAGGCATTTAAACACACCTCTCCAATTCACAAAAGGAAATAATTGTTCGAATTTTCTCTTATAAGAATCATTCTACGAAGTACTTTGGGTGAACGAATAAACCCATCATTAATGTGTTTGTTTTATAATTTATTATGTATGTTCTTTGTAGATTAATGATTATACCCTCGCCTTTTGTGCCCAACTGCCCAAGTGTAATGTTATCATGTTGTTAACTGTGCATGAAAATGTGGACGTGAACACGTTTAAACTAGGGATGCACACGATAATCAATATTTAGGGATGTACGGGTAGTGATTTTTGAACTCGGGTCAGGCTCGGGTCCGGTACTTCAAGTACCCTAGGACTCGGGCTCGGATTGGGTGGGGTAGTGTAAAAAAAAAGTAATACCAATTTATCAATGAGACAAAATACATTGAAACCATGAAACTCTATTGGAAATAGAAAAAATCAACTGTTGTGAACTGGCAACTTGCCAAAATAGATAACTCATTGTGGAAGGGGGAGAACAAGGGCTGTTGTCAGATAGTATGAATAATATCCACTTTTCTTTATTGCCTTTAACTCGCTTATTATTTATGCACCGAGTTGCAAGGAAGCAACGTTCAGTGATTTTATTCAAGTTCTAATACTTGAGAGCCAAACTCTCAAACCGTTGTAGTGTGTGAATATCAGAGCAAAAATATTGTGGCCATTGCATTTTGATACGCAGTACAGTGAGCTACATTTACATATTTCTAAATAAAATTTACAAATTGTTAATTAGAGCTCACTGTTGGTGAGCAAGATGGGAACCGCTTATAAGGAAGGAGAAAATGAACGCAAGGAAAATTGATAAGGAAGAAAGAAGGGTATACGTGGCAAATTTCCGGATGGACACCGGCCACGACTACCTGCAAGCCCATCTGCACAAAATAGGAGTGGTGGATACGAGAACATGCCCACTCTGCAAAGAACAAGACCAGGACGCGGAACATCTTGCGACATGTGTCTCTTTGACAGCAGAAAGGGATCTAATGGAGGGGCAAAAGATAGCAAGGAGGAAATATGTGGCAAACCTTTATTGGGCAACTAGGCAGAGAATGGCATAAGTTCCAACTCTGGGTGTTCGAAAGAAGAAAGAAGAAAGAAGAAGGTTCTATTATTTCTGTTCAGTTGTACATTTTGTTAACTTATATAAATCTATTTTTAAAAGGTGATCCCTCTTCAAATGTATGAATGAGAAACAACTGTATGTTAAATAGCGGTCATTATGTTCTACTAGGGGTGTGCGAGTACTCGAATCTACGAGCTTTTTCGAGCTTTTTTTTAAGCTCGGTACCGAGCCGAGCTTCATTTTCGGCTCGATATTCTCAAGCCGAGCTGTCTAGGCCAAGGTCTAGGCCTAAAAATGTCAGTCGTCGCGCGGTTTTAATTATATACTTCTATAAACGCAGACTGAAGAATCCAAAAGGCAGAAACGAATATTTAGGTGTCTGCAAGTACGATGAAGTTGGAAAAATTTTGGGGTTTTAGGCCCAACGACTTGAGAGAACGTATGTCTAGGCCTAGGCCTATACTTTTCTGGGTACCCGGCCTAGGCCTAGCTAGGCTTTCCCTAGGCCCCGATCTCGTGAGAATAAAATGTTACATCTAAAATGTTACATCTGTTACATCATCTCAAAGCATCACGATGTTTCGTTATTCTGCGAGTAGAACAACAGATGCTTTCTGCTTTTCACAGTAAGCAATACACATCTAGCTCTAATTTTCACGAAAGTTCTAGCCAAACTTTGTTCTGCTTTTTTGGGGACGAACATTGAGCAATGGTAAGGGGACTGCAACCGTCCACTAAGTACAAAGTAACCCCAACTGTATACGTTATTACAACCAACATTGTGATATGGAATTTCGATCTGTTTGTAGGTTCAGTTGCAATAAAATCAATATTTCACACGAAATTTAGTTTACTTAAGTATGTCCTAATATTCTACTGAAATACGAATGCATTTTAAAAAACAAGTCAAGAAGTTGAAAAGTTGCTGTTACTGTATTCATACACTTTCTAAGATCCCTAATAATGCAACTACCGAGCGATCTATGGTCGGTACTGTGAACTAAATGGCCATCGCTAGCGCAACCCAAGGTCGGTAAAACAGTTCAACTAAACTGTTTTACCAACCTACCGCGCAACAATAACAGGGTTGTATAGGGTTATATCATGTAACCCTATAATAATATAATTATGTAACTTACATATTATGTTATAAACAAAGATGTACTTGATCTTAGATGTACCGAAATTTCGGTATACATACACTTCCTATCGCATTGCATCAACATAAAATGCAGCCGTAAATTTACAATTAACGCTATTTCAGAAGCTCGGCTCGGCTCGGCTCGACTTAAAAATCGTAGGCTCGCATACCCCTATGTTCTACTATGTATCATTTTATTTTGTTGGTGTAATACAATTTAAATATTGAAGTGGGAGGGATACTAAATATTTGTAACTATACAACATATACCATGAGTAGTACCGCAGTACTAAAACCTAACCTAGAGCCTAAAGCCTAGTATAAGACTAACGAGTGCGACCCACCAGTGGCTGGGCCTGCCGTGTGTGAACTTCTGCGATCTAGTACCAGTATTAAAGCCTAGTATAAGACTAACGAGTGCGACCCACCAGTGGCTGGGCCTGCCGTGTGTGAACTTCTGCGATCTAGTACCAGTATTAAAGCCTAGTATAAGACTAACGAGTGCGACCCACCAGTGGCTGGGCCTGCCGTGTGTGAACTTCTGCGATCTAGTACCAGTACTAAAGCCTAGTATAAGACTAACGAGTGCGACCCACCAGTGGCTGGGCCTGCCGTGTGTGAACTTCTGCGATCTAGTACCAGTATTAAAGCCTAGTATAAGACTAACGAGTGCGACCCACCAGTGGCTGGGCCTGCCGTGTGTGAACTTCTGCGATCTAGTACCAGTATTAAAGCCTAGTATAAGACTAACGAGTGCGACCCACCAGTGGCTGGGCCTGCCGTGTGTGAACTTCTGCGATCTAGTACCAGTATTAAAGCCTAGTATAAGACTAACGAGTGCGACCCACCAGTGGCTGGGCCTGCCGTGTGTGAACTTCTGCGATCTAGTACCAGTATTAAAGCCTAGTATAAGACTAACGAGTGCGACCCACCAGTGGCTGGGCCTGCCGTGTGTGAACTTCTGCGATCTAGTACCAGTATTAAAGCCTAGTATAAGACTAACGAGTGCGACCCACCAGTGGCTGGGCCTGCCGTGTGTGAACTTCTGCGATCTAGTACCAGTATTAAAGCCTAGTATAAGACTAACGAGTGCGACCCACCAGTGGCTGGGCCTGCCGTGTGTGAACTTCTGCGATCTAGTACCAGTACTAAAGCCTAGTATAAGACTAACGAGTGCGACCCACCAGTGGCTGGGCCTGCCGTGTGTGAACTTCTGCGATCTAGTACCAGTACTAAAGCCTAGTATAAGACTAACGAGTGCGACCCACCAGTGGCTGGGCCTGCCGTGTGTGAACTTCTGCGATCTAGTACTAGTATTAAAGCCTAGTATAAGACTAACGAGTGCGACCCACCAGTGGCTGGGCCTGCCGTGTGTGAACTTCTGCGATCTAGTACCAGTACTAAAGCCTAGTATAAGACTAACGAGTGCGACCCACCAGTGGCTGGGCCTGCCGTGTGTGAACTTCTGCGATCTAGTACCAGTATTAAAGCCTAGTATAAGACTAACGAGTGCGACCCACCAGTGGCTGGGCCTGCCGTGTGTGAACTTCTGCGATCTAGTACCAGTATTAAAGCTAGTATAAGACTAACGAGTGCGACCCACCAGTGGCTGGGCCTGCCGTGTGTGAACTTCTGCGATCTAGTACCAGTACTAAAGCCTAGTATAAGACTAACGAGTGCGACCCACCAGTGGCTGGGCCTGCCGTGTGTGAACTTCTGCGATCTAGTACCAGTATTAAAGCTAGTATAAGACTAACGAGTGCGACCCACCAGTGGCTGGGCCTGCCGTGTGTGAACTTCTGCGATCTAGTACCAGTATTAAAGCTAGTATAAGACTAACGAGTGCGACCCACCAGTGGCTGGGCCTGCCGTGTGTGAACTTCTGCGATCTAGTACCAGTATTAAAGCCTAGTATAAGACTAACGAGTGCGACCCACCAGTGGCTGGGCCTGCCGTGTGTGAACTTCTGCGATCTAGTACCAGTACTAAAGCCTAGTATAAGACTAACGAGTGCGACCCACCAGTGGCTGGGCCTGCCGTGTGTGAACTTCTGCGATCTAGTACCAGTATTAAAGCCTAGTATAAGACTAACGAGTGCGACCCACCAGTGGCTGGGCCTGCCGTGTGTGAACTTCTGCGATCTAGTACCAGTATTAAAGCCTAGTATAAGACTAACGAGTGCGACCCACCAGTGGCTGGGCCTGCCGTGTGTGAACTTCTGCGATCTAGTACCAGTACTAAAGCCTAGTATAAGACTAACGAGTGCGACCCACCAGTGGCTGGGCCTGCCGTGTGTGAACTTCTGCGATCTAGTACCAGTATTAAAGCCTAGTATAAGACTAACGAGTGCGACCCACCAGTGGCTGGGCCTGCCGTGTGTGAACTTCTGCGATCTAGTACCAGTATTAAAGCCTAGTATAAGACTAACGAGTGCGACCCACCAGTGGCTGGGCCTGCCGTGTGTGAACTTCTGCGATCTAGTACCAGTATTAAAGCCTAGTATAAGACTAACGAGTGCGACCCACCAGTGGCTGGGCCTGCCGTGTGTGAACTTCTGCGATCTAGTACCAGTATTAAAGCCTAGTATAAGACTAACGAGTGCGACCCACCAGTGGCTGGGCCTGCCGTGTGTGAACTTCTGCGATCTAGTACCAGTACTAAAGCCTAGTATAAGACTAACGAGTGCGACCCACCAGTGGCTGGGCCTGCCGTGTGTGAACTTCTGCGATCTAGTACCAGTACTAAAGCCTAGTATAAGACTAACGAGTGCGACCCACCAGTGGCTGGGCCTGCCGTGTGTGAACTTCTGCGATCTAGTACTAGTATTAAAGCCTAGTATAAGACTAACGAGTGCGACCCACCAGTGGCTGGGCCTGCCGTGTGTGAACTTCTGCGATCTAGTACCAGTACTAAAGCCTAGTATAAGACTAACGAGTGCGACCCACCAGTGGCTGGGCCTGCCGTGTGTGAACTTCTGCGATCTAGTACCAGTATTAAAGCCTAGTATAAGACTAACGAGTGCGACCCACCAGTGGCTGGGCCTGCCGTGTGTGAACTTCTGCGATCTAGTACCAGTACTAAAGCCAGTGATAAGACTAAGACATTAAAAAAAATGATGCAAAATTGATTGCATGCAGGAAAATTTGACATTTTTAATAACATCTGAAAATGTTTTTGATTTAAATGTAATCTTTTGAGAGTCAGCTAAACCCAATTAACGTACTCTTATTTCTACATATCTAACAATTAACATCGCAATTAGGCGACAACCTCAGATATCAGACGTATACAAACTCCAAACTACATCTCAAATATGGCCACGTTTATCTCTTGGAACTGTCGTGGATTTTATACATACCGAGAACAACTCCAACTGTTACTCCGTGACAAACATCCCCTCGTTGTCTTTTTGCAAGAAACGTTCTTCAAACCTAGCGATCAACCAAAAATTAAAGGTTATTCGTTATATAGAAAGGATTTCACTGCAGGTGATCGTGCACGGGGTGGTGTTGCCATTTTGGTGCACGACTCTGTGTACGCCACCAGTATCAACGTAACGTCTCGACTTCAGGTCATTGCTGTCTCAGCGTATATCCCAAATCCCACCACCTTTTGTTGTATATACATTCCACCCGCATTCGCTGTTTCTTGGCATGATCTGGAGGCAGTTTTCAACCAACTTCAGGGACCTATGATCTTGGCAGGTGATCTTAATGCTCACCATGTTGACTGGGGTTCATTGGTTTCTGATCCACGAGGGTGTATTGTCACGGATTTCATACAGCACAACGACATTTCCCTTTTAAACACGGGCCAGATGACCCATTTTACCTCCCATTCTGGTAATTTTTCTGCCATTGATCTTGTTATGTGTACGCCATTACTGTGGCTTGATCTTGAGCTTGATGTGTTGGATGATCTGCACGGAAGTGACCACTTTCCGATGCAAATTACAATATTAACTTATGTCTCACCGTACCACCCGGGGCAGGGTTGGCGATTGGCGCAGGCCGATTGGGGAAAGTTCCAGGAACTAAGTGAGAAAGCCTTGTTAAAGGTGGACTTTACTTGTTCTCGTGACCCCAACGTCCTTGTCAGTAAAGTCAGCAGATGTATGCTTGACGCAGCCTTTGCCAGTATACCCGTGACTAGCTGCAAGCCACGTCGACATCCTGTCCCGTGGTGGAACAAGCAATGCGAAGTTGCGATTAAAGCCAAAAAAGCTGCATTTAAGCGCTTTAACATCTATCTGACGGCATGTAATTTAGAAATACTTCGACGCAAAAGGGCTCAGGCCAGACATACTGTCAAGCACAGTAAAAGGCGTTCCTGGAGTGAGTATGTGTCCACAATGAATCATTGTACTTCTTCCACCATTGTGTGGAAGAAGATCAAGGCGATAGCTGGCCGTCAAGTGAATACCATCCCCGCCATTCGGGATAATGGCCAGCTTGTCACCACTCCATTGGATGTGGCATCGGTGCTAGGCACTCACTTTGCTTCTGTCAGTAGTAATTCCCGGTACGATGTGGATTTTCTCAATCGAAAGAAACGATGTGAGTCGACGAAACTGAATTTTCGTTCGGAAAACACAGAACCGTATAATCGAGCCTTCACATTGTGGGAACTCCGATCAGCCGTAAAGTGTCTCCGACCCACGTCTATGGGTGGGGACAGGCTGCACAACGACATGTTTGTTCACTTGACGGACTCGTCGCTAGAGGTTGTTTTATTGTTTTTTAATTTTTTATGGTTGTTTGACACTTTTCCTGATGAATGGCGTAGTGCCATTTTGATTCCGCTCCTTAAGCCTGGTAAAGACAAATCCATGCCGGTATCGTATCGACCCATCTCTTTAACTAGTTGCTTTTGTAAATTATTTGAGAAGATGATAAACAAACGTCTCATGTGGGTCCTTGAAACACGCGGATTGTTGGAGAACGTCCAGTGTGGCTTTCGTCAGCGTCGCAGTACCATCGACCACTTGGTGCGTTTGGAAACTTACATACAGGAAGGATTCGTGGCAAAGCAACACGTCGTAGGTGTTCTCTTTGACATTGAAAAGGCTTACGACACCACTTGGCGTTAGGCCATAATGCAACAACTTCACACGTGGGGCTTCCGAGGGCATATGCCCAAGTTCCTCGAGAATTTCTTAAAAGACAGGCATTTCAAAGTGCGGGTTAACAACGTGCTTTCCGCTCCCTTTGATTTGCAAACGGGTGTGCCGCAGGGTTCTGTCCTCTCAATATCCTTGTTTGCAATAGGTATCAATAGCGTTATTGCATGCATACCAAAAGCATTAATGTCGTGTTTATTTGTTGATGACCTTGGGGTTTTCTACAGATCTGTGAATCTCTCGATTGCAGAACGACAAGTGCAAAAAGGTTTAAATAATATCAGTGAATGGGCTCGAGCTCGGGGAACTAGATTCTCTCCCGAAAAGACCCAGTGCATTCGCTTTTGTCGCCTTCGAGGACTTCATAATGATCCAAAACTGACCTTCAACGATGTTGAGCTTCAGTTCAGGCCCCATGTCCGTCTTCTCGGTATGGAGTTTGACGTGAAGCTCAACTGGCATCATCATATTGTCCAATTGAGAAAGCGTTGCATGTTAGCCCTCAACATTTTAAAAGTTCTGAGCAACACTAAATGGGGTGCAGATCGCACCTGTCTGCTACGCGTGTATGGAGCGTTGATTAAATCAAAGATGGATTACGGTTGTTTTGTATACTCTTCCGCTCGTGATACGACTCTTAAATTGCTCGATACCGTCCATCATAGTGGCCTTCGCCTTGGGCTAGGCGCATTTCGAACAAGCCCCGTCGTAAGCCTCTATGCTGAAGCAGGAGAGTCCTCTTTGGCAGAGCGACGAAACCACTTGATGGGCGCGTACGTAATGAAGATCAGAGCAATACCAAATCATCCATCACATCAGATTCTTTTTAACGACAGATTTGTCAGACATTTTGATAGTAAACCGTTGGCTACATTACCAACGGGCTTGCGTGTTTTACATTTATTTACATTTTTAGAATTTGATATGCCAAATCTTTTCAACTCGGTTTTTGGTACTAATCCACCTTGGATTATACCGGAACCGGTTATGAGATTTGATCTTTGTCGTTTTGATAAATTTTCTACTTCGGATTTAAAATTCAAAATTCACTTTCTGGAAATTTGCCATGAACACCGTGGGTTTACCTTGGTGTTCACAGATGGCTCCAAAATTGACAACAAGGTAGGATGTAGCTTTTATTGCTCCGCCTTAACTGAACAATTCAGGTTACACGACATGTGTTCAGTTTTCACCGCAGAGTTGGTCGCCATTCGCGAAGCTCTGAAATATATATCACGTTCTCCAAAGGGTAAGTTTTTAATTTGTTCGGATAGCATGAGTGGACTTCAAGCAATTTGTATCATGTATTCCGTCCATCACTTGGTCCAAGACATTCAGTTTTATCTGGAGAAACTCAATTCGAGGAATTATACTATCGAATTTTGCTGGGTACCTGGACACGTGGGTATCGAAGGAAACGAATTGGCCGATCAGGCTGCAAAGGCAGCCTGTCAACATCGCCATGTTGACTTCGATATCGTCCCTGTTCCAGATGTCAAGAGTGCGTTCAAACAAGTCATTTTAGATAAACGACAAGCTGCTTGGGACCAAGTGCAACTGAACAAGTTGCACAGTGTGATGCCTAAATTAATCAATAAAGTGCGGCCTCCATCTTCCCGTCTTTCTCGCCGGGAAGAGGTTGTGTTGGCACGGGTTCGCATTGGCCACACTCGTTTGACTCATGGCTATCTCCTCACTAGAGAGAAGGTTGTCCCTAAATGTGACACTTGTGACGTCACTCTGACTGTACGTCACATATTGTCAGAATGTACCAAACATGATGTGTTGAAAACACAATTAAAGCTTTCCCCGTTGTATGAAGAACTTTTGTCATACGAGAATTGTGATAAACTTTTAAAATTTCTTGTCCGCACACAGTTTTTCCAACAATTTTAAAAATACATTCCACCACTTATAAACATAAAATAATATAAATCAAATTCATATAAAATTAAAACATACTTACTACTTTCATAGTTACTTAATTACTTAGCTTGCAAAACACTATCTTGGTGGCGCAAAATGACCTAACTGGTTGAAGCGCCCTTAAACCCAATAAATTCAAATTCAAATAAATTCAAATTTAAATGTAATACTGTACATTTTAAATCCTTTATTCTTAAGGTTATCTTCAGTGTTGTAAACGCTACTGTTTTAAAGTAGCATGCTGACGCTACTGCTACTTCCGCTTAAAAAGTAGTGTGCTACCGTTCACGCTACCGTATTGACCCGAATATAATACGAGGTTTTTTCCCCTAAAAAAATAATCTAGAATCGTATTCGTATTATATTCGCGGTCTAAGGTTTTCGAAGCGTGAATTCAAATTTCCCGCGCGCGTATAGGCCTACATGCGTACTGTCGCAGATTGACGAATCACGGCTCCGTGGCGAGTGCTCGTGCATATCGCACTCTACCGGAGAGTTTATACACCACTCCAGCGCTCCGCTGCGCAATGTCTCCGCTAGAATGCGTTGTCGTGTTCTGTGCGAGACTGCTAGCACCAGCTCAGGCGGGGCGGACATCGTTCCATGTGTGCTAGGCGGCCCCGATCGAGCGTTCGTAACAGGTTTACTGTGGCGCGGGGCTGCCTACCTCACGGGCGCTGGCCATCTGGCTCGCAGCGCCGGCAAGGCGGCAGTAGCTGACGTGCTATATTGTTGTTTTTCACGATCGTATTATATTCGAGACATATGATATTTTCCCCACTGGCTGCTCCAAAATCCACACTCGTATTATATTCGAGGCCGTATTATATTCGGGTCAATACGGTACTTTTTTTAAAAAGTAGCGCACTACGTTTTGCGCTACTTTTCGAAAACAACAAGTATGACATATCACGCAAAGCTACAAACCAAATAAACACCGTGGTTTCAAGTTTCTGGGAGTATCACACTATTCTAAAAATAATTGTATGCAACAAAGTTTATGCTCATATTATAGTAATTTATTATTGATGACTGTGTAGAATGTTGATAGATCAACCTAGTATACAAAAGCAGTGCCTTATAATAGTTATATCTAGGGATGTCAAACGATTAAATTATTATAATCGATTATCGAATTCACTTTCACCTCCATAATCGATTATTAATCGATTTTAATCGTTTTGTTAAATGTCGGTATAGTAGCAAGTTTCTTCCAAACTTCGGTCTGGTTTCGGTTAGTTTGAATTGCCCGCGCAAGCCACGAGTTCGCAATTCGACTTCTTTTCGACTATCGATATATTTTACGTCACGGAGTATTTTTGTTATGTTCTGTCCAAGATTTCGACGATAATTTCTGTCCTAGTTAGGCCTGAAGGGCTATAGTTATTCACTTCCCGTTTTTTTTGAACCAATAAGTAATTAAGTATGCTGAATATGCGCCGTAATATTATTATTTTCATGTGCAGCGTAATTAAAATTTACGTGATGTGAACTAAAAATCGTAGCGACTTTTCTAACCTTACTTCTCTTATTTGTGAACAAACATACCAACTCGTATTTTTATAGATCGTAGGCGTCGAATGCTGGGTCTAGGGTAGGCGACTAGACACAGCTATTCAAAATATGACTGGAAATTCGGCTCAAATTATGACGCAAAGTTATGCTGTTGCTGTTCTTAGGCCTAGGCCTAGGCCTACTGTAAATGAAACTGAGCAATAGCGATGCTAGCGCTAGCGCTCGCGCTCGAATAGGCGGCAGATCTTGAGAACTAAATTTAAAAAAGCGCGAAAAATTAAAATCGATTTTTTTTTTTAATAATCGATTAATCGTTTTCGATTGATAATCGATTAATCGAATCGATTTAATCGTAATCGTTGACATCCCTAGTTATATCTGTAAATATTAACTTATTAATCTAGAAGGTAAACAGACATTGTAAAATAAACAGAAAACTTTCAAACTCGGGACCATCCGCCCGACCGTAGTCGGCCGTCCGAAGTACTCAATACTCGAGTCATCAACAATTGACCCACGAAGATATTTACGACCATGTCAAGTTGGGGTAGGTTTTATGAGTTTAGTATGTTAGGTGACGGTCAGTAAGTGTTAAAAAAACATGAGCCAGGGAAGGAATATAAAGTAGCGGCAATTTCCGCTAACGCTACTTGAAAAATATAGCATGCTATTCGCTACGCTACCACGTTTTTTAAAGTAGCACGCTACCATCCCGCTACTGAAGAAAAGTAGCATGCTACTGGTAGGGCGCTACTTTTAGCGGGCTACTTTCCAACACTGGTTATCTACAGATGTGTAGCCTATAATATCTAGCCCCTCATTTTCCAAAACTTTTATACAAATTGAATCTCATTTAAAAATACGAACAAAAATCCTCAGAAGTCTCGCGCCTTTCAAGTTATTTGTGTTAAACACTTTTTAAGATTTTGTAAATCCTTACGAAAAGAAAAAAAATCCAATTGGTTCCATATCGGTGAATATATTCACGTAACAAATGCAATGATGACACACTGTTGTTCTTTCCAGGAGGTTTTCAACGACACGAAGGTAACAATCACCGGTCTGAACCCGGTGACGACGTATCGCTTCCAAGTGTTTGCGGAGAACGGTATCACCGACCTTGCCGGCGACGGCGACTACGTAGACATGACGGTAACCACGGAGGCTTCGGTACCGTCGTTGGTCACCAACGTTCGAGTGACCGGCGTCAAGTCGTCCGAGATAGCGCTGGCATGGGACGTACCCGTCACCAACGAGGCCACGGATACAGAGAGTGATATGGTGGAGATGTACGAGGTGAGGCCTGTGGATCTATCTTGTCATTTGCATTTTTCATAAATTAGGTTATGTTTGCTAATTTCTATTAAATGGTGTAAATTTGTGATACTATTCATAATAATTGTTGCTTTTAGTCTCATTGTGTGGAAATTTTTTTTAGAAATACAATTTCTAAAAAATCTGATGAAAATTGAGGGGTAATTTCCAATATAACAATGTACAACAAGTCAAAATTTGTATTGAAATTTATCGTTTTTACCACGATCTACTATTATCAGGTCTTGCAAGGCGCTATGCTCGCCCGTGTCTTTTGTGAAGCCAATAGTGTTAGAAGTTCCCCTAGATACAAGACTGGGAGCGACACTCGCATGTGGCCCAAATCCTAGATCAGACTAGTCACTGCTTTACTTGTCTTCGTGGGAGTGGGCCGAATTGTAGAGGAATGGCGCTTGCTGTATGTAGCGGTAAATATAGGCGTAGCCTAGCAAAATCGTTTCTTTAATTGGTTATGGGGTTTTATTAATTGAATGGTATAACGTGTTTTTAGGTATATAGTGGCTTTACTGTCAATGTGGTAGGTATTTTATATTGATATACTAGCGTATTTGATATCAAAGTGGTGAATCAGATTTGACGTCATACCCTACAAAACAAACAAAAAAGCTGTTTTACATGTGGGAACTTTATTAGCGAAACCTTTTCTGGCAACTGCCATACCCACGTGCAAAACGGTACAGAACATTTCCTCCCCATTAGATTTAATGCAAGATACAATGGTGGGCAGTCGGTAAATTTGGATTTATTTAAACGTGATTGTGAGCCCGCTCTAGGGAGCGAGCGAACCTCTTATGCACTCTATCGTAGTCTTTCCGCACCGCACCGGCCCACTGCACTCTAACGCATTCTGTTGGTGATGGCGGAACTGCCAACACAGAACTTTAGCTTTTTCGCCTCGTTTCAAGACCTGATCGATGTAGTAGACTGTGGTTTTTATCAATTTATTTATAAATGCTAAATTTGAAATAAATACTAATTCAAGTTTTCTTTGGTATACCCATGTGCATGTAAATGTGCATTGAAATGATTTCATGTCTGTTTGACAGGTGCGTTTGTTTGCTCGACACGATGACTCAAACACGACGAGTACGCTGACGAAAGAACAGTCCACAGTATTCACCGGCTTACGACAAAGAACCGAGTACGGTTTCCAGGTTCGAGCTAAAACCACGCACGGATGGGGAGAATTCAGTCCCACCATTTTCAAAACCACGGGACAAGTTCTGGGGACTGGTGAGTTATGTGTTTTGTTCTTGGACATTTCTCACGTTCCTTTCACTCGTCCGTCCGTACATTATAAGTTACAAGTAGGGTTGTGCGAACGTTCGAAATTCGAACTCGAACTCTGGGAACGTTTGGTGCGGGTTCAAATGGTTTAATTTGAGTTCGAGTTCGTAAATGTCAAAGGTCGTCTTTGAAATTCGAACTTCCCGCGCGACATTGAAACTCTACTATCGGCCGCCATGTGCGCTCTAAGCGCTGTCGACCTATCGATATATCACCGACTCAAGGTCGAACGTGAACGAGAGCAGTGCAGTACAGCCAACATCGTTCATGTAGACCTACTTTTTGCATTAGCATTCAATTGCATTCTTATTCAAGATTTAGTTGTATTCACATCAAAATCGACGTGCGTATTGTGGCTCAATTTAAAACAATTAGGTAAAACTGCTTTTATTAACGAACTTTGTTCACAACAATAATTCCGTAACTTTTCGTTATAGGGATAGTCAGGTGAAAAACTAAAAAACTACCATTTGTAAATGTCCACCCTCAAGTATGGAAAACATGACTAAAAGATACCATACTTCAAAACCAGGCGGTTAAAAAATGAAAGAAAACGCGATTTTTTGGCTTGTTGCTACCAAGTAGCACTAAGCAACTTTTCTCATGGTAATTCCCATTTAAAGAAAATGTTGCCTCGAGATAGTAAAACCACCGCTAAAATAGGGCACATATCAAAAATCGATCAGGCGATTTAATGTGCATCCTTTCTCTACCGATAACATGCTTCTTAGTATGAACGTTTACTTCTACAAAATGCCCTGCAATTAATTTTTGTGTGACTTGATGTGTTAAAAAGTTGCAATCTGTTTTGAGCGGCACTGTCCGCAGTCGCCGAGTGTTTTGCGGAGCGCTGGCTGGTCTCGTATAACACAATGAGTGCTCTGTTTATCGGGAAGGCGCTAGCGAGGTCAGAACCGATACAGCTGTACTACGCTTTAGAAGAAAAATGCAGCAGAGCTGGCGAAGGGAATATATTAGAATAGCTAAATGTTCACTATTTTTTTTCTTACATTGAAGCATTGAAGCAACCTATATCAATTTTATTTTACACATAACTGAATTTAATGCACTTATGACTCATTGGTGATTTTTTAGTTTTTTACCTGACTATCCCTTTAAGTTGGCACTTTCGTATCAGTAAACCGACGAGCGACTAGGTTTCTAACCTTCCCACTAATTGTTCTAAACTTTCTTTTCGTATTGTGGTTTCTTGTATAAATCGTAAAATGGATTTTGAAGAAGAAGATGCCGATGATCCCGGGCCGTCCATCGCAAAAGGTGCAAATATTTCTAAGAACTAACGTTTTTGCATGACTATCTATCTCACAAAGAAGTAGCATATTCTTAGGTTAGACAAGACCGCTCACGCGGCCTTGAGCCGCTGCTGACACGTCACTTATATCGACAGTCACTTGTTCCGACAGTCACTTCTTCTGCCGATGTCTTGAAAAAAGTTTTCAAAATCGGTCGAGATATGGCCGAGTTGTGGGAGTTTTTCTCTTTGTTTGTGTGTTGGTAAACATTCTTCCTAAATGGATCTATATATATATATATATATAAGTTTGTGCATTGCAAGTGTTGTAAGATGATGAAAAGTAGTGAAAAAAGTGAAAAAAGTAAAAAAAAAAAAAATGTTGGTGTAAAAAAATGTTGGGCAGTTTACTTCGTGTGACACGGGCGTGTATGCAGTGCAGGCAACAAACATCAACAGGACCCCCTAACCTACCTTATTTTCGAGGGATGTCAGGCAGGTGGGAAAGTCATTCAAAAAAAAAAAAAATTAAAAAAAGTTTTGAAAAAAGAAAATTTTCGTGTAAAAAAACAATGTTGTGCAGTTTACATCGTGTAACACGGGCGTGTATGCAGTGCAGGCAACAAACATCAACAGGACCCCCTATCCTTCCTAACTTTCGATGGATGTCAGGCACGTGGGAAAGTCAATTGCTTGGAAAGTCATATATCTTTGTTTGGAAAGGGTCGTTTCTATTTAATGCCAAAAAAAATTTCAAAATATGTCGAGATATGGCCGAGTTGTGGTAGTTTTGTCTTTTGTTTGTGTGTTGTAAAAATTCTTTTAAAATGTATCTATATATATAAGTGTGTGCGTGGCAAGTGTTGTAAGATGATGAAAAAAAAGTGGAAAAGGTGAAGAAAAAGAAGAAAGAAAAAAATCGAAAGAAAAATGTTGATAAACATTTTTTTTTTTAATTTATAAAATTTTAAAGTAGGAAGTGATGACAGTGCACAGTCACATATTTAAATACTAGCTTACCCGTCGCGCGTTGCTGCAATCTCAGAAGAAAAGTAATTCAAGGAATTGTGGTTATGATATCATTGAATTAACGTGATGTCATCTTTATTGAAAGTTATTCATTTCAATTAATCATATTTTGAAGGTGTAGTTTTAGTTATATTGAAGTATATTATAATATTGAAATTACTTTTAAAGAGTATTAAATTAAATGATTGTTGAAGTCTTTATATTAAAAGTTTACGCCTTTATTCTTGTTATCCGCTTCGTGTCTGGTGCAGTGCTGCCAATGTAGAAACTAGAAGGTAAAGATCGAAAAAAGTGCGCCATGATGAACCACATATCAATCAGACCCAATATCCTTCCCAACTTTCGTGGGATGTCAGGCAGCTAGGCCAAGATCGACCAGATACAATAACCCCCCCTAACCTCGGGCAAAGTCACTTTCGGACGCAAATCTAGGTTTTTTCATGTATCTACATCGGTAGATCACACTTTCTGTATGCTCCGAACAGCTGCGCCCTCGCACGTACGCCATATGGCCATATTTAACGTGATTGTGTTGTCAAATCGATGCAACTTCAAAATGATAATTTTGAAGATGAATTTTGGTGTCTCAGTGGGGGTGGGGGAAAGGGGGGCTGGGAGGGGGTGGTAATCATTCAGAAACCTTAGCGGGCGTGCATTCACTAACTCACCAAAGTTGTATTGCAATCGGCTGAATGGTTTAGGAAAGCATAATTGCATGTTGGTGTCTCAGTGGGGGTGGATGTTGGGGGGGGGGGGGGGAGGGTTGGTTATCATTCAGAAACCTTAGCAGGCGTGCATACACTAAGTCACCAAAATTGTATCGCAGTCGGATGAATAGTTTAAGAAAGTATTATTGCATATTGGTGTCTCAGTGGGGGTGGGGGGTGAGGGGGGCTGGGAGGGTGTTGTAATCATTCAGAAACCTTAGCGGGCGTGCATTCACTAACTCACCAAAGTTCTATTGCAATCGGCTGAATGGTTTAGAAAAGCATTATTGCATGTTGGTGTCTCAGTGGGGGTGGATGTTGGTGGCGGGGGGGGGGGGGGGGGGTGGATATTGTGAAGGTTTCTATGCAAGTAGAATAGACGGAGTAACTTTTATCCATATTTATTGTAACATAGAGAACCCATGTTATAGGCTACATGATATAAGGTAACACACAAGGCATCGACAGACTTACGTATACCCATCGATGCTCCTTCTCTGGCTGGCGAGGCTCAACAGACAGCCCGTGACAGACCGCTGTTCCAACTACGACAGTGTAGGCCACGCCTACATACGTCACATGCACCGCCTTATAACTATGTACATGTCACATCTCTCCTTCTTTATGGAATGAATATAATGTAATATTGATGTATATAATAATTAGGGATGCACACGATAATCGATATTATCGTTCGATATTCGATATGCAATAAAATTTCGATAATCGATAATACAAATATTATCGAATGGTCTGATTTCTAAAAAAGCGGGTTCGTAAAGCATTATTTCGTTCTTCTCGGACCTTTCTAGTATTGAAATACTCAAAGATACTGCCAAAATACTAGGCCTCGGGCCTCGTAAAATGTGATTATACTCTCAGCAGTGTCACGTCAGATGTATCCAAGTAATGTTGCCATATCCTTATGTGCTCGATTAGGCGACATATCACTGAAACTGTAAAAGATTACTTCAATTTTGTAAATTTATTATCGTTCGATATTATCGATCGATAATGCAGTCATCTTTTCGATTATCGATAGTTTTTATTTTATCGATGTGCATCCCTAATAATAATATGTAATAACATAACATAACTGTATTAACATAACATAACTGTATTAACATAACTGTATTACCATAACATTATTGCTTGATGTAAATACAGTAACAAATTATTATTATTCTTGTAAATTACAAATTTAGTTTTTCGGGAGCTCGAACCATCCGTCCGCTTCGGGTGGTTAGTGTTTGAGTCTTGGGATCAGCCGTTGGACGAGGGCTGCTACCGCTTGGGTGATGCCTTGGCTTCGTACCTGGGTTGTCCGGTACGGACTGTCCGCCTGGACTGCTTGGACTAGTAACACCATGACGTCGCAGTTGTCCCCACTCCGGCTCTTGTGAGTCTAGAACAAGCTCAGGAGAGGTAGTAGTAGGTGTAGGGATATGTTGTACTGGAATCAGGTGGTATCGATTCCTTCGTATAGTTCCCTGGTTCGTAGACACTTGAAACGATCTTGGACCTTGGACTCCTGAGACTCTTCCGTATCTTTTTAAATCGGTAACGAACACTTTGTCACCTTCATACAATCTTGGCAGATTGCCTACAACCCGATGTTGTTGGTCGTAATACATCTTTTGTTTTTCTTTATTAATATTATCTTGGTCACGAAATGATTTATTCACTTTTTCTGTACTGAAACTTTGAGGAATAGTAGGAAGTGTTGTTCTTATTTGTCTTCCCATTAATAACTCAGCAGGGCTGTGTCCTGAATCTAAAGGTGAGGCTCGATAAGCCAATAATCCTAAGTACGGATCTGAGGATTTCTTCAAAATTCTTTTCATCGTTTGCACGGTTCTTTCCGCTAGTCCATTACTTTTGGGATAACGTGCACTACTGGTACGGTGCTCAAACCCATAATCTTGCGAAAACTGTTTAAAGGCCATAGATTTGAATTGGGGACCGTTGTCGGAAACGACCTTCTCAGGCACTCCAAACCTTGCAAAAATGGACCGTATTTTGTCAATCACGAAATCTGTTTTAGTTGTTGTTAGGTGGATCACCTCTGGAAATCTCGAATAGTAGTCTACTACAACTAAATAATTTATTCCTCTTATTTCAAACAGATCCATTCCTACTTCTTGCCATGCGCGATCTGGTAACTTAGATGCGATCATAGGTTCTGGATGATTATTGCGTAGCTCGATACATGCATTGCAATTCGTGACTGAAGTAGTGATATCGTTATTTATTTTTGGCCACCAAACTGATCTTCGTGCTCTTTCCCTGCACTTATTTATACCCAAATGTCCCTCATGTATTTTACTTAAAATCCCTTTCCTCATGGCTACAGGAATGTAGAGTTGACGATCGTGCACAAGAAGACCCGATATGACCACAAGCGAGTTTTGCTCAGAATAGAATGGTAAACAATCATAGTCCACACTATATTTTTCTGGCCAGCCCTTTAGCACATACCGTTTTAGTTTTTGTGTTGTTGCATCTTCATCTTGTCCCTGTCGTATTTCCTGTAGTTTGGGGTCGGTTAGGGGCAGTTCGTTACACAGCTCCATCGCTGCAATTTCTGCTTCTTCTGCTAATGTCTCCTGGTCCGCCGATGCTTCCTGGATCGGTGTCCTCGATAGCGCGTCTGCTGCATATAAGTATTTGCCTGGAACGTGTGACATGGTGTATGAAAACCGCATCAACCGCATTCTCATTCGTTGGATTCTTGGAGTCAGTGCATCCAGTGGTTAGTTACACAAAAGAGATAACAATGGTTTATGGTCAGTACATATATGAAATGTTTTTCCTAATAAGTAGTGTTCGAACTTAGAACATGCCCACTCCATTCCTAAGCCCTCTTTCTCGATTTGCGCCCATCGAGCTTCTGTTTCTGTGAGAGATCGGGAGGCATATGCAATGGGTTTCCAATTAAATGCGGTCTGTCACGGGCTGTCTGTTTCTGTGAGAGATCGGGAGGCATATGCAATTGGTTTCCACAATTTATCGTCTTCTTCTTGCTCTATTAAAGCTCCCAGTCCGAAAGAAGATGCGTCCGATGTTACTCGATGGTTCTTGTTGGGATCATAGTACCCTAGGGTTGGTGCTGACGTTAAACGATTTTTTATTTCCGTAAACGCTGATTCCTGTAGTTTATCCCATACGAACGTGTTGTCTTGGCGCAATAAATCTCGAATTGGCTTTGTCACTTCGGATAGGTTTGGTATAAATTTCAAAACATAGTTGGTCATTCCCAACAGTCTTTTCACTTCCGTTACGTTTGTTGGCGGTTTCATCCTCCTTATAGCTTCTGTTTTGTCCGGATCGATATGTATGCCATCCTCATTCAGGACATGACCTAAGAATTTCACGGTTTTAGTTTTGAACATGCATTTGGATTCATTTAAGGTAAGTCTTGCTTGCGCTATTCTTTTGAGAACGGTTTTCAAACGTTGGTCATGTTCATGTTCGGTAGCTCCGAACACGATTATATCATCGATCAAACAAATAACTCCTTCTAGTCCTTCCAAGATTTGCATTATTCTTCTCACAAATACCTCTGGTGCTGAAGTAATCCCAAATGGTACTCTTTGGAACATAAAACGACCAAAGGGTGAAAGGAAAGTTGTTAATTGGGCCGATTCCTCCGATAGTCGAATCTGCCAAAAACCCGCGTGTTTGCGTCAAGTTTCGTAAAGTATTTAGCACCTGTCAATTTGGCTAACGTTTCATCTACCGATGGCATTTGCAACCTTTCTCTTAGTACGTGTTTATTCAACTCCGTTAGGTCTACGCATACTCGAACTTGGTTACGCGCCTTCGGAACCACGACCATCCCGGCACACCACTCTGTTGGTTCTTCAACCTTGACGATAACTCCCAGACTCTCCATCCTTTCTAACTCCTTCTTTACTCTGGGTAGTAATGGTAAAGCTACTCTTCTTGGTGTAGTTATCGCATATGGTTGTGCACCGGGTTGAAGTTTGATCTCATATTCCCCTTGTATTAAGCCTAAACCTTTAAAAAGCTCAGATAATTCTTCATTTATTTCTTTTCCTACAGTTCCTTTAGGATTGACTGACTGTATTGCGTTTATCCGGGATAACAAATGTAACTCTTCTATTTCTGGTCTTCCTAACAATGGATCTACCAGTCCCTTTACCACAAATATATTCCGTTCCGTTTTATAGGCTTTGTATTCTATCTTAGCTAACACTTGACCCTTAACCTCCAAGGCCGTTCTGCCAGGCCCCGTCAGTCTTTTGGATGGCGGTAAAAGTTTTGTTCCCTTCATGTGTACTAAGTACCTTTCCGGTATCACACTGACGTCTGCACCTGTATCGAGTTTAAATTTAATTGGAACCCCATTCACCAATACTTCTACTTGCCATGGATTTGATCTTGTCCCTCGATCGGTAATTGATCCTAGGAAGGCTTCGGCCCCTTCTTCCTCCTCAGCATCTATAGCTCTTATATTTTTAGAGTAACACTGGGATATATAGTGGCCCTTCCTATTACACTTATGGCATGTAGCATCCTTAGCTGGACATTTTGAGACTGAATGTTTAGGAGAAAATCCACACCTTGTGCATTTATCTTTGTTTCCTTTCGAGGAATATTGACTATTGTCATTCTTATTAGAACCCCTATCACTGGATTTATTTCCACTTTGTGGTTTGTTCCTAGACCAAGTCTTCTTAGGCCTACCTTGGTGGTTTGTGCCTATTGCATCCAAATTTCCCTGTCTATCCCGCTCTGGGCGGAGTTCACTTTGTTGGGCTTTAATTGTTTCACTATGCCGAATCCTATTAATAGCTTTCGAAAGAGTGAGGTCGCGATCCATTTGTAACTGTTCTGATAGTTTATCATCCTTGATCCCTATCACGAGTCGATCGCGTATCATTTCCTCTTCTACTGCACCATATTCACAGTGTTCTACTAAACAGTATAGGGCCGTAATAAACGTTTCTGCTGATTCTCCATCTAATTGAATTCTTTTATTGAATTTTGCACGTTCATATATTACGTTCCGCCTATCAACGAAGTGATCGTGAAATTTCTTTATCACCACGTTATATGTTGCTGCGTCCCCTCCACTAAGTTTGAATGATTTCAGGACGTCTTCAGCTTTATCGCCCATTACGTATATTAACGTGTCTATCTGATCTCTATCACTTTTAAGACCTAGGCCTGAAGTATTTTTAAATCGCTCGAATCTTCTAGACCATTTCGGCCAGTCCGACGGATTATTAAAATCAAATTCTTGTGGAGGTTTTAGTGCATATTGCACTATAGTTTGCGAATGCAACCTGACTTCATCGGTATCCGACATGGTCGGGGGGCGGTTCCCTGACCTTGACCTACTTGCTGGCTAGGCCTAGACAAACATTTCTCCGGAATTATTAGCCTGGGTAATTCGTTACCGCGCTGCCACCATGTGAAGGTTTCTATGCAAGTAGAATAGACGGAGTAACTTTTATCCATATTTATTGTAACATAGAGAACCCATGTTATAGGCTACATGATATAAGGTAACACACAAGGCATCGACAGACTTACGTATACCCATCGATGCTCCTTCTCTGGCTGGCAAGGCTCAACAGACAGCCCGTGACAGACCGCTGTTCCAACTACGACAGTGTAGGCCACGCCTACATGCCTACGTCACATGCACCGCCTTATAACTATGTACATGTCACAGATATAATTCAGAAACTTTATCGGGCGTGCATACAATAACTCGCCAAAGTTTTATTATTATAATCGGATGAATAATAATATAACGCATTATTGCATGTTGGTGTCTCAGTGGGGGTGGGTGGTTAGGGGGTCTGAAGGGGGTTGTAATCATTCAGAAACCGTAGCGGGTGTGCTTACACTAACTCACTAAAATTTTATTGCAGTCGGATGAACGGTTTAGGAATGGTTTAGAAAAGCATTACTGCATGTTGGTGTCTCAGTGGGGGTGGATGTTGGGGGGAGGGGGGTGGTTAAGTTAACACAAAGTCTGTAAGTCATACCGGTCGCGCACAATAAGCCATCAAAGACAAATTTGAGTGTCGAAATTGATTGTCTTCAGATTACATCAATGTACACGGCACCCCCCCGTTGTCGTGTTTTGAGCTTTTTCGATCAATTAAAAGCTAAACATATTTAATAAAGAATAGGGAAAAGTAATTCCGACGAAAAATTCCGAAAACTTTCAAAATAAATTCCTACTTTGGGCGGTCAAAAACCAAAAAGTTGAATTTTGCACGTTCAAAAGCTTCCCGGTACGTCCCGGTAAGTGTGTTGTCAATAAAATGCACATGTACAGAAAGGTATTGAAACGCACTTTTCTATGATACCAAAATGGGATGTTCGATTTCATAACGGGACATTTGGGGGACGTTCAAAAATGAAAATTAAGAAATCAAAATTACACATCTAGTCAATGACATACAAAAATGTCAGAGATGGTACGTGCCTGGTACGTCCGGGTACGTTCAAACAATAGTCAATAGTCTCGGATAATGCACAATTGAGTTAAAAAAACTTAAAAAAATTCCAACATGCTTTTTTAAGACATTGAAAAACCCCCATAGACAAATACGGGCAAAAAAGTGCTACGCATGAAATCCGTTAAAGCATCATAACTCGGACATCCGTAGAGTCTAATTTTTGAAAGTAACGTTTTCGGATAGACAAATGTCCAGTTATTAATACTAATTACAACAATGTATTAGATGGCATTTTAAACACACTTTTAATATACAAATACAAACATTTTGTATGCGTGTTTTTATATCGCCGTGAAAAGTGCGTTGCGAGAACGTCTGCCATTCGGTGAGGGGGAGACTTTTCGAAAATGTTTTTTCATGCCCCTGTACGGGCAAGTGTTCAGCATCGGACTAAAGAACAAAAACCCATTTCGAAAGTACCAACTTGACGCAGAAAAATAAAAACTGAAACCGTGTAGAAAAAAGTGAAAAGTGCCCATAGCTCAGGAACGGGGACGAAATTTAAAATTCCACGAGTATTTCTCCAAGATTTAGTAAAGCTCTTTAAGATGAAAAAGTCGAGAAAGTTCGCAAACAAAAAATGTGGGAGGAAATCTGTACTAACCGATTTTATCGGCACACGGTACCAAATGTACACGATCCGTGTGCCGAAAGTTCCGGAACGAATCCAAAAAATTTCCAAATCCTAGTTACCCAGATGGTAACCGACGGTAACAAAACAAAAACGAACTGTATTTCTCGTTTGGTTCGACGGGCAGAGCCGTTTGAATGTGACTAGTTAGAAACGTACCAAATCTGGCCTCCGTTCCCGGTCTCAGTTTTCGTACAACGTTCGTGTTTGGGTGCCCGTAACTTTTGAACGGGACAATATATATTCTTGTGGGGTACACCAAAAGATGCGCCATTCAATTGACTTTCGATCAAAAGCTTTGAAAAAATTCTCAAAAAACATTTGAATTTGTTAAAATTTTTACCGCAAAGCGGGAGCGCCGAAATCGCACACTTTTAGAGATAAAACACGTCAAACGGGGGTGAAGGGGTTGACGGACAGACTCGAAAAAAATACCCACGTGTAGCCAAAGAGCTAGCGCCAAATACTGTAGCGACAGATCGTGGAAAAAGGCACGTGCGGGGGCCGGAACGAGCGCGGGGCCAACTCGAAAAGCGTCGCCAACTCGAAAAGCGGGGCTTACCAAAAGATGATATATAGAAAATAGAAAAATAGATAGGTTACTTATTTAGGTTATGTTCTTTGTTTTGGCCTAGTTACTAAATATAAGAACATTTAACACTTAGTTTTATATTACATGAATAAAGGTTGGGCGGGCACCACCTTGGTGTGGGTTGGTAGTGAGATGGCGGTGGGGGGTTTGTCAGTGTCAGCTGTCAGTTTGCCAACCAGTGTGTTTTCGCCCGTTGAAGAGCTCTGATCAGGGCTCGAAATATTGCGATTTTAATTGTTATCTTGACAAGAGACAGTGTACAGTCCAGTTAGTAGGTCTTATTAACGTTTTACCTGTCCTATGTTTCCGTTTTAATTACATAGTATTACATATGTTTTACATGTTTTTTTTTTTACGTGTTTTATAATATGTTGTAATACAAGACCGCTAACGCGGCCTTGAGCCGCTGCTGACACGTCACTTATATCGACAGTCACTTGTTCCGACAGTCACTTCTTCTGCCGATGTCTTGAAAAAAGTTTTCAAAATCGGTCGAGATATGGCCGAGTTGTGGGAGTTTTTCTCTTTTTTGTGTGTTGTTAAACATTCTTCCTAAATGGATGTATATATTTATATAAGTGTGTGCGTTGCAAGTGTTGTAAGATGATGAAAACCGCTGACGCGGCCTTGAGCCGCTGCTGGCTGTCCTTGTTTGGCTAGTCACTTTTTTTTCCAGTCACTTTTTGGAAAACTTGAAAGTTGGAAAAAAGAAAAAAAAAATTTGCTAAAAAATAAGTGTACCAAAAAATAAAATTAAACAAAAATGTATTAAAAAATTAAAGTTCCAAAGAAATTGAAGTAAAAAAAATTAGGTAAAAAAAAAGAACAAAAAAAATGAGCCCATAAAAGTTGAAGTCCAAAAAAAGTTAATTGCGAAAATAATGAAAGTACCAAAAAAATCAATTATCAAAAAATGTAAGTCCAAAAAAATATAAGTCCAAAAAATATAAGTTCAAAAAAATATAAATACAAAAAATTAAGTACCAAAAATGTAAGTCCCAAAAAATGTAAGTACAAAAAATTTGAAATACAAAAAAATTGAAGTACGAAAAAATTTAAGTTCAAAAAATTTTACGTACAAAAAATTTAAGTACCAAAAAATGTAAGTAAAAAAAATATAAGTACCAAAAAATTGAATTTCCAAAATATTTTAAGTACAAAAAAATTTAAGTAAAAAAAATGTATGTACAAAAAATTTTAAGTACGAAAAAATTGAGGTTCAAAAAATTTTAAGTACAAAAAATTTTAAGTACAAAAAATTTGAAGAACAAAAAAATTCAAGTTCAAAAAATTTAAGTACAAAAAATGTATGTACCAAAAAAATTAAGTACAAAAAAATGTTAGTACAAAAAATTTAAGTACCAAAAAATTTAAGTACAAAAAAATTTAAGTACAAAAAAATATAAGTACAAAAATTATCAAAGTACCAAAAGTACATACATTCTACATCGTGTAACATGGGCGTGTATGTATTTGCAGCCAACAAACATCAACACGACCCACTAACCTACCAAACTTTCAAGGGATGTCAGGCAGGTGGGACTTAATTATTTAAAAGTACACAAAGTACATACATTAATATAAAATACATTAATAAAATATAATATAAAATACATTTATATAAAACTGTCGTATATACTCTGTGTTATCGGGGACCCTTTCAACACCGAACAGTGGGTGTTAGGACACTTTGATTTGAATCTGGCGGTACTAAGCGCGAGCGCTCATTGGTTGTTTAATTAAAAAAATTTCGTTTCTTCGGACGCCGTTAGATAGCATTACATACTTCTTTGGAATAGCTTCTAGTCGATAAAGGAGTTGGACAACAATAATTGATTATTATAATGGACAAAGTTTAAATTTATCCATACGCATCATTTTACACGGGCGTGTATAAAAGCTGTGGATTGAGCTTTTCCTGTGATTTAAAGAGCTCGTATATTTAATATTGAATCAACGTTTCCAAATATGTTGTCATGGAGTCCGTAAGATATACCATCCGGTCACAGGTAGCTTTCAATCACAAATGTGTGTTTTGAAAAATACGGAAATGGGTGTTTATTCCGATTTCTTTTATGTACACGGCTACCTCGTGTCGTCAGGTTTAAAGCTTTTTCCATCAAGTAAGAACTAAACATATTTAATAAAGAATCGCCAAAACTTATTCTATCATCAATTTTTTAAAAAGTTGATAATAAGTTCGTACTTTGGTCACTTGAAAAAAACATAGTTGAAATTTCGGCGCATCTTGGATCGTTCAAATGCTTCCCGGTACGTTCCGGTACAGTTGTCGTCAACCAAAAGCATATCATCAAAAACATATTGAAACGAGCTTTAAAATGATACCAAAATGGGCTGTCCGATTTCAAAAGGGAATTAATGGGGGAACGTCCAGAAAGTGACGATCGAGAAATCGATTTATACATGTAACCAATGAAGAATTAATATGTCAGAGACGGTACGTGCCGGGTACGTCTGGGTACGTTGAAACAATAGCCAATAGTCCCAGGCACTAGATAATTTGGGCTTAAAAAATTACAAAAAATTCAAACATGCTTTTTTTACACATTGAAAACACTTTTTCCGACATTCCCCTGGAAAAACACGGCAAAGAATTAAATTTAATTAAAAAAGTCCCAAGTTCGGGGGCCCGTAACTAAGTCCAGGGACATTTCTAAATAAAAATGCCTGTCCTCAAAGTTTCTAAATTTAGTTAAATTTATTTAAATGTAAAATTCATTTCTTTAAAAAAAATTTTGAGTGTGCTGAGCCAAAAGTCGCAGAAAGTGGTCGATTATTTTCGTCGTTTTTTTACACATTGAACAATTAAAAAACTCGTTGGGGGTAAAGTTTCAGGCAGAAAAAAAAAACATTCAAATTAAGTCAGATAAATTGAAAAGAATACTGTAGCGACAAAATTTACGTACCCTTATTGGGGTGGGGGTGAGAAGAGTTCAAACCCAAAACACCTAAAAAACTGAAAACTTGAAAATAACTTTGCGCATCTAGCCATGTCAGGTGAAAAATCTCGTAAACGGTACGTGCCCGGTACTTGCGGGTACTGCTAATACGTCTTCAATACCTTCGGACATCTGCCATTTTTGTAAAAAAAAATGAAAGAATTTTTCGTAAGTGTTTGTTTCGACGTTTAATAAAATGTACCGGGAAAAAAACGGGCGCATTCGATCGTTCAAAACACATTATCGGGGACGCCCGTGAAGTTAAAGTTTTGAAAATGGTGTCATCGAATAGAAATATGTTCACTTATTAACATAGGGTACAACAAAGTTTTGGATGTCATTTGAACAACACTTTTAATACGCCAAAACTAAAAGATTTTTTTGAATGTGTTTTCGCCGCCGTCGAAAAACGTTGCGGTAACGTCTGTCATCCGGTGTGGGGGTAACTTTTCGGATATATTCTTTCATGCCCTTGTACGGGCAAGTATTCAGCATCCATAAATGGTAAAAGAAAAAATATAAAAAATCTCTAACCTGACGAAAAAAAATAAAATCTAAACCCGTGTAAAACGAAAATGTAAGTGCCCATAACTAAGGAATGGGGACAAAATTCAAAAATCTGTTCCCTGATGTTCAAGTTTTTGTGGAGCTCTTTGCGATGAAAAAGTCAAAAAAGTCCGAAACCCAAAACTGTGCAAAAAAAGTCTTCTCGTCCACTTTTTTCGGCAAACACTACCAAATGTACACGATTTGTGTGACTAAAGTTCCGGGACAAAATCAAAAATTTTCAAACTACCGGAAAGCCAGACGATAACGTAAGGTAACGAAACAAAAACAAAGGGCATAGTTCGTTTGGGTCGACGGGCAGGGCCGTTTGAACGAGAAATTTAATAAAAGTAGAAAATCGGCCAAAATCGGGTTTCAAAACTTTGCCGACTTTGGTTGCCCGTAACTATCGAACGGGACGCCGGTATTTAAAGTGGGGTGTATCAAAAGTTTTGCAATTTAGTTGTGTGCATTAACAAAAACAAAAGAAATTTTTTGAAAAATTCTTTGACCTCGAAAAACGAAAAGCCGCACGTCGGGGCGGAGAATTTTCCGCCGATTGCCGGAAAAACCACTCCACGGCGGTAGGTAAAAGGGGTGGAAAAAAATCGCGACTACCACCCTTTTGTGGTGAAAGGGCAAGCGCTTCCGAATACCGGGTCGGCGGGTGGAAAAAGTTGACGGTTTGGGCGTGACGATTTTTCTAAAAAAAATCGCGATTATCTCGGAAATCCACACATTTCCAGTTTCCACGCGAAGAAAGGCAGGAAAAATGTCGAAAAATGGAAAATCCAAAAATACCATCGGAAAGCCAGGAAAATTTCCGTCGTGGACATTGTCCAGTATGTTGACGTTTTTCACTTTCCGCGCCGCCTAGGGGGTGGAAAGTGCGACGCGCGTCCCCACTAGAGGGTTTCGCCTGTACCGTAATACAGGGTGGGTAGATACTGCACATATGTAATGTAGGCTATGTATAACAAACATGACAACTTCAAATACTCACACATCCTTGAGATGTGTATATGAGTGGAATTGTAGAAGGCTTATATTGAAATATATCTTCTTCTTCTTCTTTCGAACACCCAGAGTTGGAATTTATGCCATTCTCTGCCTAGTTGCCCAATAAAGGTTTGCCACATATTTCCTTCTTGCTATATTTTGGTTGTGGATGAGACATCGTGTCAGCATGCTAACTATGCAAATTTTGGATCGCGAAATAACGCAATTTGAAGTTTTAACCACGAAATCCATGAAATATCCATGTATTTGCAAAATAAAACTGAAATTACGAAAATGTATTGAATAGCTATTGCCCAAAAATAATAAATGTTTGTGTAAGAAAAAATGCACACCTGAATTAAAATATAAAGAAAATAGTTAACAAGTAGGCCTACTTTTTATACACAGGAATGACTCGTGTTCATTTGATTGATATTCCTAAATTGATTATATATATAAGGTTTTTTTCTTGCTATGCGCCTTACAAAAATAACATGGCCAAAACGTTTTCTTGCTATGCGCCTTACAAAAATAACATCGCCAAAACGTGAAATTTACATTTTGAAAAACGGAATTTGGGAAAAAATAAAACCATTTGTGTATGGCTCTAATACTCATACATTGAAACACTTGCCAGGGAGGTAGCTAGTGCTGCAGTGGATTGTGAAGTGTATGTATGGTACCGGTAATGAGATGCAGCAAGAAGCTGTCACATTCATCAGTAAAGGCACATCATAGCACAGCAACCAAGAGGAGAGTGCAAAAAGAGTGGATTGATAAAGGGAAAGGTAAAGCATGGCAGAAGATAACTACTGAAAATATCAAGAAGTATGGAAATAGACAAACAGCTATTAAACAGTTTATACATCAAAGTAAAGGAAGGAAGGACTTCAAAAACAATCTATGTTTAGTGTATATTTGGAGAGGCTAAAATGGCTGAGTTAACTGGAACCAAGGATCTGGCCCGGCTCGGCTTGGCCCGGCTTGGTTGTATAAAGCCCGTTTTTTTACGCCGGCTGGTTAGCTTGGTTTAGCGCGGATCGCTTTCTGAGCCCAGCTGGCTAGCTAGCTTGCTTTGGCTCGGCTCACTTTTCAAGCCCGGCTCGGAAGCTTGGCTTAGCCCGGCTCGCTTTCTGAGCGCAGCTGGCTAGCTTGCTTTGGCTCGGCTCACTTTTCAAGCCCGGCTCACTTTCTGCGCCAAGCTAGCTTGTTTTTGCCCGGCTTGCTTGCCCAGCTTGATTTGGCCCGACTGGCTTTTTAAGCCCAGCTTGATTTGACGCGGCTCACTTTCCACGCTGAGCTTGCTAGCTTGATTTAGCCCAGCTTGGCTTGACCAAAGATTATAATCTTTATAATCTTTGGTTTGACCCAGCTCACTTTTGACTTAAAGCTGAGTTGGGGATTGCAGATTTGCTACCTTCACCATCAACATTTTGACTAGGCCTAGCAAATGTTTGTTTAATTAATCTGTAATTGGTAAGTAAGAGGAACAGTTCTGCTTTCTATGTTCACTAGTATATAGAAGTAAGCGTACTTCTCAAAATGCATAGATGATAGCGACATGAAATGAGCAATTGTTATCATCATATTATCGTGGCCATGCGCTGCAATATGCCATTACGCCAATTCTGTTTCACTGGCGACAAGTTGCATTCTGTCTGGGCTCTACCGCGCGCACGGCATCATCAACTGTATGTTATCAGGGGGAGGGGGGCGTGGGCGAACAGTGACAAGCGAACAGTTACGAGAGGGTGCAAGACAACCAAAGTGACTAGCTCACAGCACCAATAGAGGTTGCTCAGCGGTAAGACGCGAGAATCTAATTCTGGAGGTCGCCGGTTCGATTCTGGCCACCGGCAGTCCTGACTGAAGGTTTTTTCCGAGGTTTTCCTCAGTCGTAAAGGCAAATGCTGGGATTGAGTCCTACTAATAGCTATCGGAAATTCCTTCCCAGCTATCCAAACACCCAAATAACCTAGTTAGTCACCAGAAGAAGGGCACATCAGGTAAACCTAATGTGCACGATATAACAGGTATTCCTACGAACGATTATTATTTATTATCTCACAGCGAGAAGCGAGCGTGAGACTTGGCAAAATGTTCTTGCAGACGGGTATTGGCGGGTATTCGGCCCGGCTTGGTTTGGCTTGGCTTGGTTAGGCTCACTTTCGGCCCGGCTTGGATTAGCCTGGCTTAGTTCGGCTTGCTTTCAGCCCGGCTCAGTTGAGCTCAGTTTTGGCCCGGCTTGGTTTGGCTTGGCTTAGTTAGGCTCGCTTACGGCCTGGCTCAGTTTCGGCCCGGCTTGGTTTGGCTTGGCTTAGTTAGGCTTGGTTTCGGCCCGGCTCAGTTGAGCTCAGTTTCGGCCCGGCTTGGTTTAGCTCGGCTCGTTTATGGCCCGGCTTGCTTAAGCCCGGCTTGGATTTTGTGAGCTTGCTTTCGGCTGGGCTTGCTTTGGCATTGTGTCGAAGCCACGGCACAGCTTGAAGCCCGGCTTACTTTACTCAGCGCCGGCTTGACTTGGCTTGAGCTTGGTTTAAAATAAAAGTGAGCCGGATCCTTGATTGGAACTCAGAACAAGATAAACATGTTCTAGTGAGGGAAAAGGGACAGAAGGACGACAGCTTACCTGAGAAAGTAGATAGGTCGCTTTGAGAAATATATAAGTGAGAAGACCAATAAATAAATATACCGAGACGTTTCGGACAACTAGTGGTCTTGATCACTCGGCATGAGTAGAAGTAAGAGTGCCAGATAGAAGACCAGTGCTAACAAGTTGCAACACTATTCTAATAATTATGACTGAGGAACGTACATTACCATTCTGTTTCGATAAGGAAAAATAAAAATAGTTATTAAAATTAATATTTGAACCATATGTTTGAAACTCACCTAGAACACTTTGACAAAATATTTTTAGATACAGCTGAAACGCTTTTCTTAAAATGAGATCTGTCTGTTTCAGCATACGTTGGCGACGAGGACAATATGCAGGTTCGAATCATTGCCGGTGCCACCGTGGCCGTCGTGGTGCTTCTGGTCATCATTATCATCATGACAGTCTTGTTCCTAAGAAGGTAAGTGCACCTTTGTGCCATCTCTATGATCCTAGAATATAGAAGAACATGATTTTTGTTTCCAAAAATTAAGGTTTAACCCTGTGTGGATCAATTATCTTGTTTAATGTTCTTGGTACGCAATGTCCTCATTTGTTTGTCTACAACAATTACTTGGGTTCAAGATGGTAGCCAAGATAGGTCAAGCACGGACACTGTAGACTAGGCCGGGTAGGAGACTGCACCACCTTTTTACTCTATGACACGTATAATGCAGACTTTCCGATTTTATTTCTTACCAAACATCCCGTCATCCTTTGGCACGGTCTTCTTTATTATGTATAACCTATCCAGGCACTACATCGCTATATGTCTTTCCGGCTACAATAAAGTTAACTGCTCCCAAATTTGGGATGTCAATACCCAGAAATAGTTGTACCCGGGTACCCTCGCGCCGTACCCGGACTACCCGGGTAGTAAATAATACTAAATACGCGTTTTATCGTCATGGGTGTCAAATGATTCGCAAAGTTGTGGAAAGAGACAATATATTGTTAAATGGTATCAGGTTGCATTGTCCGATGCAAAACGATCGCGGAAGTATTCAACAAAGCTATGAATTCGGTGGTCGGCCGCGTCAAAGCGATGACGTCGTAGTCCAAGCTCGAACACGAGAACATGATTGCGGTAAAGCTACGACGGGCAGGTGCGCTCCCTCGGACTCGCAACCGTTCCGCAGCATTCTTCCATAGGCCTACAGAAGATGATACTAATTGGGCTTTACGTCTCATTTTTTTGCGACGATGACTAATCAAGACGTTGGGGGGGGGGGGGGGGGGGGGGTGTCAAGTTAAATGCCGGCAAATTGACAAGCGCGGCTCGTACGCTTGCACAAAGAGGTCAGTAAGGGAAAAATATCCGAATGTTGAATTGATTTCGTTTTGAACAGAAGAAGGGAACGGGTAATATCAGGTAACGGGTATTAACAAGTTGGAACCGTACCCGTGTGTACCGGGCGGGTAACGGGTACCCGTTGACATCCCTATCCCAAATGTTGTAGGCCTACAATGACGTACCCTACAGAAAATGATGTGAGAAGAGCGTATATTGACAGCGGCAAGGTACTAAAGCAAAGACCTTCCCTGACCGAGAGTCCAGAAAGCTTCGTAGTTCTCTCACCGGTCATCTTTTCAAAAATGCCTATAGATGTTGTGTCGCCCATTGGTCGAACGTTGGGAGGGAATTTTCATAAGTGATCAATCGCTTTGCGAGTGCTAAGATATGCGGCTATGAGGTGGGGGGAAACGGTTGGGACGCAGGTTCTTCCATTTCAGGAGGTTGCTAGGAGGGATCTTAAACATCTTAATAGGATATATCCTCATTTAAGCACTTGCCTCCTAGTTTTAGTACATGCATCCATTTTTAGGAGGTATCTAGAACATCCTAAACATAATAGGATATCCTAATTCGAGCACATACTTCCTAGTTTTAGTACCTCCTAACTCCTCTCCTGTGTTTAAACATTGGGGATCTATGTTTTGATATGTATTACACTGCATGTAAAAATAGCAAATGTGTGCTATAGTAAAACTTGACTACAACTTAGTGTACGGGATGTTGGCCGCTATGTGTAAAAAGTAGAAACCGCAATACCTAATGTATGGCAGTGTGCTCGACGTCACGTGAACATCAGTAATAAGTAGCAGTGGCTTTGTTGACTTTCAACAAGTAGGCTACATTTTGGACTGAACTAGGAGGCCACCACAATGGGATGTGTTGACTTTCAACAAGTAGGCTACATTTTGGACTGAACTAGGAGGCCACCACAATGGGATGTGTTGACTTGTAACAAGTACATTTTGGACTGAACTAAGAGGCCACCACAATGGGATGTGTTGACTTGTAACAAGTACATTTTGGACTGAACTAGGAGGCCACCACAATGGGATGTGTTGACTTGTAACAAGTACATTTTGGACTGAACTAGGAGGCCACCACAATGGGATGTGTTGACTTGTAACAAGTACATTTTGGACTGAACTAAGAGGCCACCACAATGGGATGTGTTGACTTGTAACAAGTACATTTTGGACTGAACTAGGAGGCCACCACAATGGGATGTGTTGACTTGTAACAAGTACATTTTGGACTGAACTAAGAGGCCACCACAATGGGATGTGTTGACTTGTAACAAGTACATTTTGGACTAAACTAAGAGGCCACCACAATGGGATGTGTTGACTTGTAACAAGTACATTTTGGACTGAACTAAGAGGCCACCACAATGGGATGTGTTGACTTGTAACAAGTACATTTTGGACTGAACTAAGAGGCCACCACAATGGGATGTGTTGACTTGTAACAAGTACATTTTGGACTGAACTAAGAGGCCACCACAATGGGATGTGTTGACTTGTAACAAGTACATTTTGGACTGAACTAAGAGGCCACCACAATGGGATGTGTTGACTTGTAACAAGTACATTTTGGACTGAACTAAGAGGCCACCACAATGGGATGTGTTGACTTGTAACAAGTACATTTTGGACTGAACTAAGAGGCCACCACAATGGGATGTGTTGACTTGTAACAAGTACATTTTGGACTGAACTAAGAGGCCACCACAATGGGATGTGTTGACTTGTAACAAGTACATTTTGGACTGAACTAAGAGGCCACCACAATGGGATGTGTTGACTTGTAACAAGTACATTTTGGACTGAACTAAGAGGCCACCACAATGGGATGTGTTGACTTGTAACAAGTACATTTTGGACTGAACTAAGAGGCCACCACAATGGGATGTGTTGACTTGTAACAAGTACATTTTGGACTGAACTAAGAGGCCACCACAATGGGATGTGTTGACTTGTAACAAGTACATTTTGGACTGAACTAAGAGGCCACCACAATGGGATGTGTTGACTTGTAACAAGTACATTTTGGACTGAACTAAGAGGCCACCACAATGGGATGTGTTGACTTGTAACAAGTACATTTTGGACTGAACTAAGAGGCCACCACAATGGGATGTGTTGACTTGTAACAAGTACATTTTGGACTGAACTAAGAGGCCTCCACAATGGGATGTGTTGACTTGTATCAAGTACATTTTGGACTGAACTAAGAGGCCACCACAATGGGATGTGTTGACTTGTAACAAGTACATTTTGGACTGAACTAAGAGGCCACCACAATGGGATGTGTTGACTTGTAACAAGTACATTTTGGACTGAACTAAGAGGCCACCACAATGGGATGTGTTGACTTGTAACAAGTACATTTTGGACTGAACTAAGAGGCCACCACAATGGGATGTGTTGACTTGTAACAAGTACATTTTGGACTGAACTAAGAGGCCACCACAATGGGATGTGTTGACTTGTAACAAGTACATTTTGGACTGAACTAAGAGGCCACCACAATGGGATGTGTTGACTTGTAACAAGTACATTTTGGACTGAACTAAGAGGCCACCACAATGGGATGTGTTGACTTGTAACAAGTACATTTTGGACTGAACTAAGAGGCCATTACAATGGGATGTGTTGACTTGTAACAAGTACATTTTGGACTGAACTAAGAGGCCACCACAATGGGATGTGTTGACTTGTAACAAGTACATTTTGGACTGAACTAAGAGGCCACCACAATGGGATGTGTTGACTTGTAACAAGTACATTTTGGACTGAACTAAGAGGCCACCACAATGGGATGTGTTGACTTGTAACAAGTACATTTTGGACTGAACTAAGAGGCCACCACAATGGGATGTGTTGACTTGTATCAAGTACATTTTGGACTGAACTAAGAGGCCACCACAATGGGATGTGTTGACTTGTAACAAGTACATTTTGGACTGAACTAAGAGGCCACCACAATGGGATGTGTTGACTTGTAACAAGTACATTTTGGACTGAACTAAGAGGCCACCACAATGGGATGTGTTGACTTGTAACAAGTACATTTTGGACTGAACTAAGAGGCCACCACAATGGGATGTGTTGACTTGTAACAAGTACATTTTGGACTGAACTAAGAGGCCACCACAATGGGATGTGTTGACTTGTAACAAGTACATTTTGGACTGAACTAAGAGGCCACCACAATGGGATGTGTTGACTTGTAACAAGTACATTTTGGACTGAACTAAGAGGCCACCACAATGGGATGTGTTGACTTGTATCAAGTACATTTTGGACTGAACTAAGAGGCCACCACAATGGGATGTGTTGACTTGTAACAAGTACATTTTGGACTGAACTAAGAGGCCACCACAATGGGATGTGTTGACTTGTAACAAGTACATTTTGGACTGAACTAAGAGGCCACCACAATGGGATGTTCAATGAAAAAAAATTTGAAGTTGCACAAATTGATTATAGAAGCAGACCAGAACATTATAAGTTGCATAATTGTGTTGAAGAATCTAGAATGCTTATGCTTGTGTTGTGTTTAAGGATGATAAGGGTGTAGAAAGATTCAACACCATGTCTGTTGGCTCACTTATTTAATTAACTACATAGTTACATCTCGCTACTTGTTCACTTACTTGAGCCATGTACAACAACTTGCTAACCAAGACGTCACATGCGGTTTGGACTGCTCACCGTACCACAGAAGGCAGTGTAGGCTTAATACATAACAATTAGGCATGTTGGCTATAACGTTGTGAATGTTATGTTGTTACAGCCGTGGCAGTGACGAATGCAACAAGAAGCAGCCCAGTGACTGTGATACACTGGAGTACCGGAACGGAGAAGGTATTTGCAACGCATGCTTTGTTGGATATATATGTTAGCACATCTGGACATTTCTGTGTTAGAGTAGAAAACCTTCCTTTGAGTGCATTTTGTTATCGGGGTGACATAAAGCCGACATGGTATTACCGACGTGTGTTGCTCGCACCGCGCAGTAATACTCTAGTACAGTAATGGCCAATGAGTGAGTTCTGCACTAAACAATATTTCACTCGTCGTTTCAGTAGTGTTGGGAAATTTGTATTTTTTCATCCATTTCCCAAAATACCGCTTTATTCAATTTTATACATATATGTATTTGCAGTTTGCACAGTGACAAACAAATTCTGGAGTCCATTTGAAATCCAATTCAAAGTTTCACTTTTTGGTATGGTACTGTAGAAGTAGGCTATGTAATGCTGGTAAAGTGGCCGTACAGCAACCTCTATCGTGATTTCACTCGTGGCCAATTTATTGATCAATTTGGGGGTCTTGTCCCGGGCGATGTTCCATGGTCGGCTACGAGTACCTCTGTAAAGTAATCTTGGGGCGAGTTCATTTATATTCTGTACATAATAAAGCACAAGTTGTCATGGGTAACAGTCTCCATATCTAATCTAATATATGGGTTTGTGTTCAACTTCAGGTATTCCATTAAATGGGTGTTCTCAAATAGCAGGTTTAAAATGTTTGGCTCTAGTTGTACATTACTTTCATAGGCACCACCAGGATATTTTTCAAGTGAGTGCAAAGTGAAATAACAGTTTCCATCTGGGTTTAGGGGAGGGGAAGAGGGGGGGGCAAAAGCCCCCTAATTTGTCCTGCAGGGTGTTTTTTGGGGATTTTCAACACTAACTGGTTTTGGGATGTTAAGTAGGTTTTGAGTGTAATGAATCGAACCACGTACACTAACTACTTCGTACGTACCGTTACTGTATGATATGTAAATCATCAAAACATAGGAACAATATCTTGTGAGATGTAAATAATGGTAACTAGCCATGATTGACTATAGTCACATATTATATAAAATTCCCATTAAATTGTAATATAAATACTGAACAAAACATAAGAAACAGTAAAATATTATAAACACATAGGTATAATATTATATGAGATTTAAATGGTAACTTGCAGTGATTGACTAGTCACAAGAAGTAAAATACACAACCAAATGTTATATAATAGGCTAAGATAAACAAATCATAAGAAATAGTAATACAGCCGTAATACAAACGAATGTAGGAAGTAGGTGGGAACAATATAGTTTGAGATATGAACGGTAACTGACCCGTCTGGCCGACACAAAATGCATACAGTAGTTAAATGCAATGTGTCCAAAAAAACGTAAGAAAGTGTAAAAATAAAAGAGTAGGAAGCTACCTAGCGAGCACTGGACTAGGGGTGCTGGGGCCGCGAGGTGGCCTGGTCATATTGCCCCCGCTCGGAACAGTCAGTCAGTGGTGCCTTGATTTAACTTAGCGGATTGCGTTGAAATTAACATATTCGTGAAGGGACGGATTGACTATAGAATTTAAATTATTTTTGTTTTTTTATTTTTTATTTATATATATGAAATGGTACATATAGCACGTATCATATAAATCCAGGGAGGCAAGTGCTGGGGGCTTGCTCCTCCCCCTTGCAGCGCTCATGATTACTTTGTGTGCAGCACCAGCCATGGAACAAGTATAACACAATTGGTTGTGTATGGTTGGCAGAAGAGATAGGCGGATAGCCAATCTAGTTAGTTCTGAAAAGTCGCAAGTAATAAAATGTTTATCGTACATAATATCAAAACAGGGCCGGCTCTAAACATTTTGGCACCCTGGGCAAGCAATTTTTTAACCCCCCAATACAATAAGGTGTTTACCTTTACGTCTGTCGACAATGGTAGTATGATACCTCGAAAAGTCTTTATTCTTTCACAGAAGTTGATGCGGATGGTTTAGAATTGGGATGTCAGATAATTGAAATATTTGTTTAATCAATTGAATATTCATGTTGATCAACAGAATTGAGCAGCTCTTTATTATAGTTCTATGAATGAAATATTTACTAACATTGTTAGTTTGAATTTTAAAACATTATTCCTTTTAAGTTTTAATTCTTTGTTATGCTTATGTAGGTACGCTGATCAAGACAAGAACTATATCACCAGTATACACTTGTTGTTTTATCAGTAATGTAAATCTCAACTGTGATTAGTGTATTGAAAATGTTAATAGATTCAAATGGCATAAATAAAAGTGAAATAACTCCGTTTCAAACTGTAATTTAAAATCTATGGAAATTGATGGTAAATTTTACCTTTACGCCGACAGAAACGATTTAAAATGAATGCACCTGGCTTTGATTTCGGCAAACACTTTCACTAGTGACGCGAGATCTACACGGTTCGTAAGTGACGGTTAGTCCGCGGGTTAGAATGTGTGTTACACAACCTTATAGCAGAGAAAACTTTTTATGTGGGTTAAACACTCGTGGATATTTCAACACATAGCTTGTGGGATTGTTAATCAGTTTGGCAAACTAAAACTTTTTGTATGGGAAATGGTTACTCCTGGGAATGCTGTGGTAGGGTTTCTGTATTTAAGTTAATTGTCCAGCCTAAGGAGAGAAAGTGTGAATCTGATATTTGGAGTAGTGTGTACGTAATATCGGAACATCTTTCTTGACTTGCTAGATAGAAAGATCTTTACTGTACTTGTATGTTGCTATATGTGAACCTGACCAAGTTGTTCACAACAGAAACCCAAGCTTAACCCATTTACTAATTGTTAAGTGTTGCTTGCTGTTATCAAACACAAAGAGCAATGCAAATGATTTATTTTACATTCAACATACTGGGAGGCATGTTCACAATATTGGAATGATAGAACGTTACTTGTTGTCGACGTCGTGGACCCAAGAAACAACGGTCGGGTGTAAATAGAAAACGCGTTCCTTTCGCTGGAAAGTGACCTCTTGAATGTGAAATATGCATTTGTGTTGTGATTTGTTTGGCATAAGGTGTTCATTTCTGTAGGTTTCCTTGTATGATGTACATTGTAATGGGTATACAATTAATAATAATTTATTATCACTTCTACACGATCACAGAAGTTGGTGAATTTAGCACTACAACTAGGCCTAAATCGTTTTTGTTGCAAACATAAGTTTTAACCTTCAATAAGTAAAAACACATTTTCATTTCAGTTTCTTTCCAAATTTAATACTAAATGAAACATTATACTTATTGGTGACCACTGTTGTAAACTACACTACTGCAAGTGTGGTCTTAATGTCTGTGAGTGTTGCATAGTTAGTTATCTGCAGCAAGACTAGGCTACTGAAATTGATTGGCATATGTCTTGATTCTTGAAGAATTAATATTATCAAATTATCAAACATAGCCCATTGTTGCTGAACATGAACATGTCAAGTTCTCCTCATTTACATTCAATAATCAGAGATCAATGAGCTTGCTTTTCATATCCGAATTTATGTTCATTTTCTTATTTTCTGTGCTCATTGCACAATAAATTAATATTAACTTGTTTGGCATCGGATATGTTTTGACTTTCATAATTTAATTCCTACCATGTCTAGTTATTGTATTAATTATTGTATTAGTTTTATATTATTTTTTAATATTTACTAATAACAATTATTTTTTTAATTATTATTTGATTAATATTTTTTTTATTATTAATAAAAATTATTAATATTTCATATTATGATAATATTAATTCTTACTACTATATTATCTAGAAAGCCAACAAAAGGTTAAAACCTGCCTATATTGCACTTTCTCGCACTTGTGTCATTTGTTTGAGTTACTATGTATAAAATAGTGCTCGAAACAATATCTTGCTTGCTCTTCTGCAGCGATGGGTCCATCTATATTGACACTAGGTAGCGTGGTTACAACACTGACGCTCATTCATTCACATCAAATCATCAGCTAAAATCTGATCATCTGATGTCGGTGATCTTGACATATATTGGCACCTACACAATGACGAATCGTTAGAAAATTGCACTGCCAACTGGATATTTTTTTATTTTGCAATGTGTTGTACTTAAAAACTTGTATTTTGCAACACTTGCAACGACACACATTGTCCTTAATTTTGATGCAAAATTCACCAACCCACTTGTGAAATATTGATGACACAAATTTCTTGATCCTGATTTCTAAACCCCACTAACCAGTTCTTATCTCTTTCTCTTCCTCATCACCCTCGATGACTAACTTAACAGGACTAGTTGTCACTTACAGTAAGTGTACATTTCATGTAACAAGCACGTTTTCTATTGGAAAAACTCTCGTATCTGTTATCTCTAGCTGTGTAGAAATACGTGGTAGGATTTTTGAAAGTGAATGAGTTTTAGGCAAAAGGACAGTTCTGATATTAAAACCATTAGAAATACAGTAAAAGGTTTTCAAGTTATATCTTAATGAATGCTACAAAACATTTAACAAGTGTGAAATAAAGGTGTTGTGATTTTGTAAGAAGTACAAAATGCATTAAAATAATTTTAATTATTGTAATGTGTATTGTTGTAATTTTGATCATTGCCTGATTAAAAAATTAATAAGTAACCAAACTTACATCTTTAGTGATTACAATATTGAAATGTTAACATGCAGTTTTAGTCCTTACAAAACCTCATCCCTATTATTTAACTCGCAGTTTTACAATTTTGTGTAGCATTCTTAAAATATTACAAACAAGAAACTCTTAATTTTGCATGGTTTTAAAATTGTTACCTCCTTTACCCATTAACACAGATCTTTTTGTTCAGTACTTCTCTAGAGCATGTGTAATAGGTTACTGCAGGGCTGCCACTCTTTCAAGCAAAAATATCCTGTAGGAAACATGAAAATATCCTGTAATATCCTGTAAAAAAAAGTAATCATATTTATAGTTAATTTAACCAATTGAATAATAAAAAAGTGTACTGTAGCCTACCGATTGATTGTAGGTAGGGCGTCTTACCGCGAACACAATCATTGCTTGAGGTTGCGCGCATTACATCTGTAGGCTGGAAGTTTGCACCAGCCTTCCTCAAAGAACAGTGCATCAAGGCATTAAGCGTTTCAGAGGACAGAGAGTTTCTATGTGTTGTTTTAATGTTTGTGAGCTTACTAAACATTCGCTCCACATCAGCATTTCCATGTGGCAGAATAAGCATAGACTTGGCAAGTCTACCCAAGGTCGGAAATCTTGGCTTGTCATTTTCTTCTATTCGGGCAACTGCACCCCAGTAGGCATCAATGCGATCAGATGGCAGCAACTCTGGAGACAATAGTCCATGTATTCCATTTGTAGTATATCCCGATCTTCAGTCACCACATTAGGAAATCGATTTAGCAGATTTCTACTTTGTTCCAGTCACCATTCTTTCTCTCACTTGGGTCCAAAACAGTAATGTTTTTTAGAACTTTGTTGTGCAAGGGCAACAAACGGTAGAGTTCACTGGTTCCCTTCACATAAAATTGCCTAACATTGGCAAAAAATGCTGACCTCTCTTTATCATTAATGGTTCCTACGTCTAGTAGTGTTTTTGTTTTGTGGCCTACAAAGAGGCTTTCATCATTCATTTGATTGCACCGGCTGGTGTTTATGTCCGTAATATCGTCTCGTTGAATAACTTCAAACTTTATAAAGCTCAAGATAAACCTACGCAGCAGGGAACGAGTTTCATTGTACAGCTTGTGGATGAATGGTTCCTCATGCTGCATCATGGTGTTGAAAATCGTGAATCGGGGCAGGTTGGCTTGTAGAAAATAAAAATAAAGTTTTGCTGCATCGGAATGCAAGGTTTCCTTTATTCGTACAACTTGATCTAACTTACTTTCTTTTGCATCCAATTGTGTGTCAAAATATTCTTTGAGTGCACGCCACTGTTCAATTAACCTTTCCACACACTGAAGTGTGCTAAGCCATCTTGTTAAACTTGGCCTCAGAATTTTTGTGTTTCAACATCCAACAGAGTTTGTATTAGCTTGTAGTCATCTTGACGCTTGCCAGAAGTTTTAAAGAACGTATACACATCCCTGGCCAATTGCTCGCACACATCCGGAAGCTCTGAGCAAGCATGAGATGCAGCAAGATGAGATATGTGGCAAGAGCAGTGCAAAAACCATACATTTGTCTGTTCTTTTTTTACTCTTGACAGCACTGAGTTAAACTGGCCAACCATCGCCTTGGCACCATCAGAGGACATGCTGATACAGTTCGACCATGTAATTCCATCTTCTTTAAATGCCTTATCAACGATATTAAACAATCCCTCGCCAGTAGCCCTTCCTTCTTTCTCTACGATTTTATATAGAAGTGTTTTAACTTTATCTTCACCACTGCTGAAGACCCTAACCATAATTACCATTTGTCGAGTAACTGTAATGTCGGTTGATTCATCAATCATAAGGGTAAAAAGGTCCGATTTCACTATTGCGACAATTTTTTCTCTCAACGGTTCTCCAAGAGCTTGTTTTATAATTAAACTAGTCTTTGTTCTTGACGAACGAAAACTCGTAGCGATGTGGCTATCAGGAAACATCTTCGGGACCAGTTTGGTAAAGTTGTCACTTAACACCACGGGTAAATTGTTCTCAACTGTTCAAATTGTTGCTACAAAATTGGCTCACCGCAGCTCTGCATCGACAACGCCGTAATTTTCTCGTGAAAAGTGACTCGTTAGAGAACTGCTTGAAGAAACATCTTTCTCCTTGCGTTGGTGATTTTGGGTGGATGCCTGACGATCCAGGTCCTTCTTTCCCCCTTTGCTTATCACTAATTCCATGTTACAGTACTTGCAAAATGCAGATAAGTCGTTACTTCCCTTTTTTAGCCACTTTAATTTACTCTCCCACTCACTTTTATACCGTTGAACATATTTATTACGATCGCGATCGGGCGAAAACTTCCGTCGCTTCTCCATTTTAGAGAATAATCACACCACGAAAATAGGCCCGCTTCTGCAGGATGGGAACGATATCAATTTGATATACTCGCGACGTTCGACCTAATCGATGTTGGTTTGCAAGATGGCAACTCAAAAAAAAAAAATCTAAATGTAGACTTTATTTCAGTGTTGTAAACGCTACTTGTTAAAAGTAGCATGCTAACGCTACCGCTACTTCCACTTAAAAAGTAGCGCGCTACCGTTCACGCTACTTTTTTTTAAAAGTAGCGCGCTACTTTTCGCGCTACTTTTTGCGCTACTTTTCGAAAACAGCAAGTATGACATATCACGCAGAACTACAAACAAAATAAACATCGTGGTTTCAAGTTTTTGGGAGTATCACACTATTCTAAAAATAATTGTATGCCACAAAGTTTATGTTCAAAATGCTCGTAAGCAGGCCATGGAAGCTTTAGATTCTCACTTTCACACTCACTTTTTTCTGCTGATGAAGGAGTAGACGTCATTGTAGACCTACGAACTCGAGCTCCAAGCAACGAATGGTCATAGCATTTTTTTGAATCGCCGATCACATAATAAAAATCAGGGGTAAAAGTGACCAAAGGAAGTGTGACATTTTGATTTTGAGGGGTGGATCTTGTAAACTTTTGTGCGAGAGAAAGTTTGGGGCAGGAAGCGGTCCGGGACCATCCGCCCGACCGTAGCCGGCCGTCCGGAGTACTCAATACTCATTAAATAAACCACTTACCCTCGAAGATATTTACGACCATGTCAAGTTGGGGTGGGTGTGTGTCATAAGTGTTAGTGGCGGTTAGTTACATATTGAAAAGAATGAACCAAGGAAGGAAAATAAAGTAGCGGAAATTTCCGCTCACGCTACTTAATGTAGCATGCTACTCGCTACGCTACCACGTTTTTTAAAGTAGCGCGCTACCATCCCGCTACTGAACAAAAGTAGCATGCTACAGGTAGCGCGCTACTTTCAGCGCGCTACTTTCCAACACTGCTTTATTTCGACATATCAATACATTATTTCAAAAGTGCCAACTTTTGAAGGAAAAAAAAGAAAAAATGCGTGAAATTTGAAAATTTAGTAAATATTCGTAAAACTTGTACGATATCCTTGTATCCGTAAGGAGACGCAAATATCCGTATTTACGGATGAAATCCGTAAAAACGGCAGCCCTGGGTTACCGCATCATGAACTTGGATAGACAAACTCAGGCTTGCTGCACAATAGCCAGCAATGCACTGTAATTGGCATCAGTGTGCTCCAGTTCATACCATATCAACTTCCAACCCTGATCCGCCATCCCGTAAGGACACTGCTAAACTCGGGGGCTATTTATTATTCATTTATTCATATTGTTATGTACCACGGCAGTACCAGGCTGGACGAACGATCATCGTCACGATTACCCCTGTAATCGTGACATGGGCGTAGCGATACGCTCCCAGCCCTGCCGTGCCACTAACGGGGATCGTGTGGTGGGATTGTTCACAATGCAGTTCATTCAAAGGAATACCATGATTCATCAACAAGGATTACGTTTATTCAATGACGGAATTATGCACAATAACACAGCCAAGACCTGTGAACATGAGGCCTGGGCTATAACCCGTACATACCGTCAAGGCCTGCCAATCAATCCCAGACTCACCCGAGTCGTAGCCCCGGCTTCCCGCCCCGAGGTGGTTGGTGACTGGCTTCCCGGCTCCTGGGTTTCCTCGACGTCCGATTATGTCCATGGGCGAAGGGTGAAGCCCCGTCGCCCAAGATCCACACTTCTTCCTCTCTTCAGTCGTGTTACAGCTTGAGTCCCCCACCGTGTCCACACACCTTGGTTATAAACCCCTTCCTCATGACGTCACGTCTCTCTACGACATCGCTTGCCACGGCGAGGAATTGCCGACAACAATAACATCGTAACAATAATGAGTCAATAATTAAACAGATAATGTTTTAGACAAAACCGCCGACTTCGTACATTATGTAATGAATTCCGACGCTTGTCCCAATCATCTGTTTACTTAACTAGCTAGGCCCGCCGACCATGCACAATAACTGCATAGCCAACTGACCCAGTTACAATACTCAAAACATTACGACACCAGTTGTCCAAACAACTCCATGGAATCTCACCGATCAGAAAGGGCTCAAATCCATGAAACCCAGTCTTTCATGACAATATATACAACTGATTCCGTCATGTAGTCACATTGAATTTGAATTAAAACATTTTGTTGAGTATAATAAAAGCTTGTAAGCAGTCAAAAAAATCAGCCCCTTCATTATTAGACTCAATTAATCAAATACTCATTGAAAACCTTTAAAACAATAAAGTGATTATCTTATTGTAAAATCGTTCACAGCTAATATATGCACTTCGTTTAAAAACGTCTCAATTTTATCTCTGTAGGCCTACATGCACATCCTTGGGCATTATGAATGTATGAATGTATAATATAAATTTGTATGAATGAACCTCGTCATTGATTACAAAACTATTGGGAAGCTTTTTAGCCCATTTGACAGTATTTAACATGTACAAGTTATAGGTACAATCAATCAACCTCAATTTACTAAATGTAGGCTTACGAAATGTTTTTTTGGCCAACTACCATCATTTTGCTCACCATTCGTTTCTGGGCTTTAAAAACTCTTATCAACGTTTTGTCAGTAGCCCCAAACTATGTCACCGTGTCTTAACATAAAATCACATATTTACCACTCTGTGCAGCTTAATTTCGCATGACTGTCCACGAGGAGTAATTCACTTCCCTCAAAAAAGTCATGCCACATTATTTCAGATATCTGATCACAAAAAGGGCCGAGTGAACTCACAGTATTTGCTGAGAGTAACACAAGTGAGGACTCAATAGGAAGTATCATGGAAACTGAGAGGGAGGTGCGACTCGAAACGTTATCTAATGTAAATTGAATTGCTAATATTATTTATATTGTGGAATTATTTTTCTTGCTCGAAAAAATATCGGAAACAACTGAGGGGGCAAGGAAGCGGGCCAGGCAATTTTCAGGTGGGCCAAGGCCCACCCTTACCCCCCCCCCGTAGTGCCGCCACTGCGTGGACCGAAGGTATATATTATAATGTTTGGAGACAACATTTCGTTACAGAGCGACGAGAATCAACATTTTTGAACTAACATACACGCTCAGTGAAGCCTGATTTGAGCAATATTTGTGATTTCGAACAAAATCATCCGATACCAACATTTCTTTGTTAGCCGTGTGACGCTTGATTGGGAAAGTCCAACGGAAGTCCTGTGCGGCGATACGCGTTGGAATGTTTAGACGTGTTTACTGTTTCTTGAATGGCATGTGGCGAGGAATGGCGGGTCTCACCTCCCTCTAAGTTTCCATAATACTTCCTATGGAGTCCTCACTCGTGTCACTCTCAGCAAATACTGTGAGTTCACTCGGCCCTTTTTGTGATCAGATATCTGAAATAATGTGGCATGACTTTTTCGAGGGAAGGGAATTACTTCTCGTGGACAGTAATGCGAAATAAGGCTGCACAGAGTGGTAAATATGTGATTTTATGTTAAGGCACGGTGACATAAAGTGGAGACCACTCGGACAACGAAGCAGTCGATCCGACCGACGAGCGCGCGTCGATCTTGAATTTACCTGGTTAGTAAACCCGTTGAGTGAGAACGGTAAACCCCTCGTTAGGGGGGTAGTCGGGCCGACTCGTTCCCGCTACATTCCATTCACTCATTTCCTAGAATTTCATAATTGGCTACACAAACAACTGTAAAAGCTAAATTCCAAATTTAAATTAATGTTTTATTTGAATTAATGTTTCGGAAACTTATTTTCTAATATAGACCAGACCACCACGAGCTTGAAACTTTTTTATATTTTCTTGTAGCCTTATTATTAGATGCATGCGAATCAAACGATTTTTATACTGTATACAAGAATTACATAATACGTTTCTTCAAAATCCTACTACAAAGACAATTTAAAGATGACAATATAATATGCATAAATGTATTAAAAAAACGATTGTGATAATTGAAAATTACGTAAACCCAGAAGCAAAAATAATAAAACTAGCACGGGGTATTTAATATTTATCAGAATCAATAGCCCGCAATCTGATTTAACGATCTCCTAGCTTTGAATATTGACGTGAATGCGATGCATCCCAAATGGTTGTACAAAATATGATCATCGCTCAGAACTGGTTTTCCCCGGTTATTCTGCTCCGTTGTCCGAGTGGTCTCCACTGTAGTTTGGGGCTACTAACAAAGAGTTGATAAGAGTTTTTAAAGCCCAGAAACGAATAGGGAAACGATGGTAGCTGGCCAAAAAACATCTCGTAAGCCTACTTTTAGTCAATTGAGGTTGATGATTGTACCTATAGCTTGTACATTTTAAATACTGTCTTATGGGTTAAAAAGCTTCCCAATAATTTTGTAATCAATGACGAGGTTCATTCATACATTCATAATGCACAAGGAGACAATTAGATGTGCATGTAGGCCTACAAAGATAAAATTTAGATGTTTTTAAACGAAGCGCATATATTAGCTGTGAACGATTAACAATAAGATACTCACTTTATTGTTTTAGAGGTTTTCAATGAGTATTTGATCAATTAAGTCTAATAATAAGGGACTGATTTTTTGACTGATTTTAAGCTTTTATTATACTCAACAAAATGTTTTAATTCAAATTCAATGATGATTACATGACGAAATCAGTTGTATATATGAACAAATGAATAATAAATAAGAATACAAATAAAAAACGTTAGGATAACTCAATCTAGTTCTGGGTGCAAAACATCGTTCTCAAGTTTATTTCCAATTATAACGATCCTTCAAAACACAATGTGTGATCAATGGCTCTTGGACCTGGCTGCTCTAGGAATAGAGGAAACTCAGGCAAAATCACTTCACACGGAGAAGGTGGTTGTCGCATTGCATTCCTTCACACCAATAGACGTATTCGACTTTTATAGAGGCTAACATACACGCACGACCTAAACTCTACACCATAACAACAATTTCCAACATCGCTCACGGGCTAGACCCCCGAGTTTAGCAGTGTCCTTAAGGCAGATTCACAATTGAAATAAGAGTGAAATAGCAATAAGGTTTAAGCGAATTGGAACATGCAATAACAATGCTGTGGTTCACAACTGTCACAGTGGATTGAAATAGTCAAAAGAAATGAATCAATTCCATTTCTTATTTCAACTTCCCATGATGCACCTTGTGACGAACCAATCAGAACGCAGAAGAGCCAGAAGAGAAGGCCTACTGCGGAGATCAAAACAAAAACAGTGGTGCCGGATGTGATAGTTGATAGTTGATAGTTTATTGTACATAGATCCACAGGGATATTATACATAGTCAAAATCTATCTATTCTACGCTACCATAATTATCTATGGCGTACAGTTAAGATGCTGTTGTTGATGTCGTCAATGAAAGTAAATACATATTAAAGCACTGGCTAGTTGATATGGTATGAACTGGAGCTGTCAAATACGTCGAAAATAACAAACTATAAAAACACAAAAATTCCTATTAGTATTTCCAATTTCCAATTTATTATACGGTTATTTACTTATTGATCTATTAATATACTTATTTACTGATTGACTGAATATAATATACCTGTAGTAGGTAGAACAGTTTATCTTCAGAGAATCGATGATTTAAAATTATTTTTTTTATTATTTTTTTATTAATTAATTAATTAATTTATTTATTAAGGCCTATATTTTATTTATTTAATATTTTGGGGTGATAATAAAATAAATCAATGTTCGAGAAGAAACTCACCAGCCTGTATTTATTAATTAAAAGCATTCATCATTAGATGAGTTTGAAATATAATATGGCGTCATTATTTGTACTTATGTTTTTACATAGAAATAAGTACTGCCAGTAAAATAATGCAATATTATTTTTATTATACCTATTATTATTTTATTGAATGTATCACAATCATACAATCTCGGTCAAAACCGGTGTTAACATGTTATACGGACGTAATGTCAAGTATTTCCATGTGTCTACCTTATTTAACTTCACTAATCACATGTTACTAGTGTAAACTAGGAATGTCGACGATAATCGCATATCGATAAATATCGAATATATCGTATATCCATACTATCGCGATATGGCTAGCCATATCGCGATAATCGTACGATATCAAATTCTGTGCGATATCCATATAATCGCGGCGCCTTGATTTCATATTTGAATTTGGCGCCTGCTCAACGTTAGCCGAGCGACCACCGACCACCGCCGAGTGCCATCCTTCGATGTAACCGCTGAAAAACTATTCGCCACTATCCTCCCAGCCCGTCTGGGCCCAAAGAAGAATAGGCCCAGAGTGACTCTGCTAGTCGACGAAAGGAGACCCTGTCCCTTTCTCCCCCCACTGTCCCATTGAATATTTCTCCTCCTACTTGACCTTGCCCTCCCTTGCTGGACTCCCATATGACGATCCACGCGACGTACAATGGATATGATTCGGATGTGGCTTTATTCTTCATCGTCATCTTTCTCATCTTTATTATCACCCACTCATCGTCTCGATTAGCCATTGTTGCACAAATATGAGACGTTAAGCCCCATTAATCAATCAATCAATCAATCACTACCCTCCCCCCCCCAGCCTCCCACATATGACGTAATGTTAAAAAGAAGTAATAGGGCTTATTTCATAATATCGCGGCGATATATCGCGATAAAAATTGAAAATGCAATATCGAGACGATATTTTTTTGCGCCGGTATTATCGCGATATTTCGCGATAATTTTTTATTGTTGTTGCGATTATCGATATGGAATTTCATATCGTTTGACATTCCGAGTGTAAACAGTCATCAATCTCGGTCAAAGCCGGTGTTTACATGTTATACGGACAATACAGATGTAATGTCAAGTATTTCCATGAGGTACCTTGTTCAACTTCAGTCGTTACTGTCTTATCAGTACTTGTTCATAGTATACACTGCATAATGATATGATCTTATTTGCGTTGTCTTCGTGTGTGTCTTCTTTGCTTCGTGTTATTGTGTGTACGGTCATGGCCGATTTCTCGATGCCATCCTAGTAATTCTACTCTATGGACAATGGAAAACCACGAAAACCATGTCAGGATGGATGTTGTCTCGAAGGATTCACTCTCATAAGTTTAAACTAGTTCTAAATGTTCTTCGGTACCTATGTTAATGTTCACGTCATGTTCTGTCAAAATTATTTTCTATAACAGCTGTCAAAGTTCGTTTTGTTGTTTCGAAAAGTCAGTGCACTCAGTCGATACACTTCCCAGTTTGATCGAAAGTCCACTATTATTTCCCTTCAACGTCCTTGATACGAGTCCTCTCGCGATTCCCCTGGTGAGGTCTCGTCGAACTCCAGAACCGCGCGCGCTGTTAGCGGCAAATTTGTGGACTGCCATCTCGTAAATTTCCAATTACTTCTCAGATTTCAAAGACGAAAAGTCCTCTCAATTCTGAAAAGATTGATAAGTGCTTACGTACTACAGCTAATACATCTAACTGTATTCATATAATCTTGGTAAATTATGTGTAATGAATAATATGAACTAAATCTACGCCCATATTGACCTAATTTGTCTGCCAAAATTATCTACCTTCATTTGTTCGTATGTTAAACAAAACGGAGTCCCGACTATCTCGGAACAACCACTTAAAACTAAATTTAACTATTATTTATTTGAATTTAAATGCAAACTAGTACTTCCCTTCAATTTCCCTCGTAGTAGACATCTTATGGAACACCCCTATGTCAAAGACTGGGACCGATTCTTCCTTTTATCATAGAAATTACATTTTTAAATAAGGAGCAAATTTTGGCGTGACTCTTAGACCCGGTTCACACAGGTTATTATTATTATTATTATTATTATTATTATTATTATTATTATTATTATTATTATTATTATTATTATTATTATTATTATTATTACTATTATTATTATTATTATTATTATTATTATTATTATTATTATTATTATTATTATTATTATTATTATTATTATTATTATTATTATTATTATTATTATTATTATTACTACTATTATTATTATTTTTATTATTATTATTATTGTACAATATCGATTAATTACTACCAGTAAAAGGACGATGTTATATAATTACTCACTCAACGGCATACGTTCAAATTGCGTAGAAAAACGGACGTGCCCGTATCTACTAAAAGTGCTCTCATATTGGATTGCAAGACGGTACCAGCCCCACGATAAATTCCATTGAAATCGCGCGCTCGAAATCAATTTCCGCTCTACCGATGAGCCGGTAAAAGGTCACTACCATTTAGTTCCGTGGCGATCGGTAAGCGCACCGATCAGTGCACCGTTATTAGCGCCATCTGTGTTCGCGTCAACGAACTAACTGACTTGCGAGGGCGTGCCGGTGTAGACAGATTTCCTATGCCGTCGGGCCTCTTCCCTATATTTCTCACTCAACGCTGCTGTTCTAGCAAAAGGTGGCCTGAGCAATAGACGTCTACCAAATTGGGCACTAAGATTACAGGCTTGCAGTCTTACATTATGTTCTATATGTTTAATGAGTAGATGTTGGTTTCGTGTGCCTCCCTCCCTCCTAAGTGTAGGCCTACTTCACCCCTAACAGGTTGCAGGAAAGAGGTGTACATCGCAGTGACAAGTTTGGTTGCAACAGAGCCCATAGTTAGCGGAGACTGGTAGTCAACAACAGTCTGGTGTGCAATAACATGGGCTGGACAGTAAATTTGACATTTGAAATTTGAATTAAAAGAAAAGTGTTTCTGCAGTATTATTAAACTATCTCAATTATCCCAATATCCTACATGTTTGTAATGTCTGCAAAGATGCTCTTGAAAATACTGCATGCATTAGCTGGATAGATAATATGAAGGCTCCTGACAAAGGACAATATTACACAAGTAACGTGACGCAATCAAGCACTTTGTTTTAAACCTCAGAATGTTAAAGATAAACCCATATTAGTTGTACTGGGGCGGTATGCCCATGCTTTTTATGAAAGGGTAGAAAGCATTTTGTATTTTTGGCATGTTGTGTGCTTTGTTGTTGCATTTTGAATGACTGCCTGGGGAACGTATGTTCCAATATGCTTCTGCTTATCGTTATTGCATTGTTTGTTTTGTTGTTATTTTGCATTCGTTGTTTTGTCCATAGTGCACTGCAATCTGGATAATCCACCCATAGTTACGACACATACAAGTGGCAGTAAGTAATTTGTACATACATCATCCCTTAGCTAGAGCTCACAAGTGGGGAAGAGTGCATTCAAACAACTGATCAACTGGTGTCCCCAGAAGGTTTACGAGTAATTTACATCTAAGTGACTTTTACAATCGCTATTTTAAGTTTGTCGTGTTGGGAGTTTTGGAATTGCCCCCTACGTATGTAGAGCGGCAACTTTAATGGAAGATTCGAGTTTTCTTCTTTGTGCTCACTGGTAACACTAGTTGGTCAGATCATTTTGAATGCATAATTTACTAAAACGTAGTACTTAGATTAGATCTTGTAGAAGACAAAATTCATGTATGACTGTAAAATAATTTCCTTTATACCTTTAGTTTAAAAATGATGTATGAACAAATTTTGATACCATCATCATTCCCTTCCATTGGCAGCGAATACTTAATGATGTGACTGCATCATTACTTAGTGTGTGTACATAAGGTATGGCATCATATACACTCACTATTAACGTAGTTGAGCAATTGCGGTGAATGAGTGTGCTATGATAATTGTTATGCATATGTCATTTTTAACCAAGTGTATTAATGGATAATCCATAAAATATAACTAATGAATGTATTTGATATCCTGCAGTACAACAGATCTTGTTTCCTGCCCCTGCCTTAGGAGCACATATGCTTAATGGTTTGGGTTCAGCAGTCGCATTCTGAGCTGAGCACTCTGTTGTTATTTTATAGTAGTTGAGTTTAAATAATACAGCTCAAACTAGCACTTCAATGTATAGTTGTTAGCTTTGTTGATGGAAAGTAGGGAACCCGTTTACAACACATCTAAAAACAGAGACGTTAATATTTCAATTCTACAGAGAAACTGTTAATTGTACACCAAACCGTATGGGATAAGAATATTATTTCATCACAAATAATATTCTTATATATATATATAAGGATTGTACAATGCAATTGATAAGAATGTTCTGAATCCTCTAAACCGTTTGTTGTATAGTCTAGATTATTTAAATACATTTTGTATTTACATAACATAACCTTTATATTAAGAAAGTTGACCTGTAATTTGTTTTTTCATACTCAATTGTTAATGATTAGTTACCGGTACTATTATTTAGAAATTATATGTGGAAATATTCTCTACTTGGTGAGCAAACTAAATATTGAGCTCAAAATAAGGAATCCAATTATTTTCACAGAATAACCATTATTATGAGCAGAAACAATGCAAACTTCTTTACGACCAATTTTAATTTGTTCACAATTGAGCCAGCATATTAGACTTGAGATTTTCCTAGTTTGACTCTCCCCTGTTGCTCCCCTCCGTCGCTATGTGACCACCCCTTACCACCACGACAACTCGACAGTCACATAATTAAGCGAGCGTCTCCATTAGACTTTTATGGCACTCGTTCTGTTTGTTTGTTATTGTTTGTTTGTTTTTTTGTGTCTGTCGATAGCGGTCGAATGGAGAGTCCGATCAAGTAGAAATGTGGACCATCCACAAGCCTTGATGTGGATTGAAGGTGTATAGTTTTGTGGCAAAATTGTTCGAAAAATTACATGGTTATACCATAATTACTGAAAAATATTTTTCTGAAACAAAATGGCCACAAAATGTGAGACAGCCTTACTTCTATAAAGATTTTTCCGAACACGAATATCTTAATTGTATGGCGATCTGATAAGTATTGGCAAAGTTACACAAAAGTTACTCTGGAATATTTTTCTGAAACACAGTAACGGCAAAATATGAGGTGGCTAGGTCTATTTATAGTAAATTTTTGTCCGGTCACAAATATACTAATTTAAACGCGATCTGATACATACAAGAGACAGAAATTACATATCTATTGTTGTCAATAAGTTCGGGCCACATATTTATGGTAAATAAAAACTCACTATTTTGTCATATAAAATGCAAGATTTTGTTTTAATTCGTGTCAAATAACGTACATTTTGTCACAATAAATGAATTTAGCCAAAAAAAAAAGCTTAACAGATTTAGATTTTTGTGCTAGGCCTATTGTTGGATAAGATTTTGTGGTACGTCTAGGCCTAGGCCTACAAATTAGCCTGTGCAACTATGACTAGGCCTAGGCCTATCCAACAGTAGATTAAGGCCTACATTTACTGTGTTCTAAATGTTAACCTTACATTAACTCAACATTCTTTGGTTTAAGGCAAGCTCTGTTGTCCAAAAGAATGTTGCCATAACTTGAAAAACCCTTGATCAGGCCCTAATCCAGTTCTTTCTGCACATCCACAACACGAGCGAAGAAAACCTAACCTCCAAAAAGCGGGTAGCATGGGCGACGCCCACAACGGATGTGACTTCACATACTCAAATGTGACTCACAAACAGAAGGCAGTGGAATGTCGTATTTACAGTGCCTGCAGTGCGCAAAGACAACCATCTTGGCTTTTAACTTGTTTTGGAATTGTGACTTAGTAATGGCGGGTAACTAGAAAACCTGAAAATATCCTAAATATATTTAGTTTTTTCGTGATTTAGTTACTTATATAATAGAAATTTGGAATTTTCGTTTGAAATTCGCGTGATAGAAGAAAAATGCCAGATTTCGTGAGATGACTAATTTTTCGCGCCAAATCGCGTCTAAATTTTCGTTTTTAAGGTATCCCAAAATGGTTCATAACCTAAAATATACTAAAAAAAACATGTTCTCAGCACATTTCGTGAATTCGCGCTTCGCAAAAATTCGGTGGCCCTATCAATAAGTGTTAATAACGGTGGCGGACCACCTGGAAAACATTATACGCAATGACAACGAAAATTCTTAGCAACGCACATTGCACATTATTCAACAATGTCGGGAAGTATAATAGCTATGGAAATTAGAAACTTGTTTGCAATGCACAATCTTGAATTGTTGTTAGTTGCTGTTTTTATTAGCTTTCAGAGCTTTTCGTCAGAAATTTCGTAGGTATGGACGCGCTCGCTTATCAACGCATTTTTTTTTTTTTTTTCCTAGTATTTATTCATTTCATATTATGTATATCATGTATAATCAGTCATATTTGTTATGCTGGGTGGTGATCAGACATGGGCAAAATACTCAAACACAATGTATTTGAATTAAAAAATACAGATACTCCAATGTTGGGTATTTGAAATACAAAATACAAATGTATTTTCCAAAATTCTTTTGAAAATACAAAATACATTTGCAAACTTGCATGATTAGTTGAATTTTACAAAACTGTAGGGCCATGACTGATGTGCAAATTTTGAAATGACCGAAATCAGAAAGGTAACTGCATTATCAATCAATAGGTTAATAATACATGTTTGAAGTTAAAGGTGTAGGTCTAATTATTATTGTTTGTCTAGACTAACAACACAAATCTAACATAGACAAAAATCAACATTTTACATAGAATTGGCCTAGGGCCAGCCAAAACTGATTGGTATAAGGAATAGTAGGACTGTAGGACTCAAGTAAAAGTAAACGTAGGTATATAAAAAAGTAGGTAGGCTATGCCTAGATATTAATGTAAAAAGGTAATAAAAATTGTAGGGCTGCCCAACGATATCGATAATTCGATACGATATCGATAATAGAAAAATAATTCGATATCGATACAGAATTAATATATCGTACGTTTCGTGATATCGATCAAGTGTCAACTATGGTAAAAAAAAAATTTTGGCGGTGTTGTGCTTCTGCATCTTTGTGATACATACACTGCAACATTCGCGTTGGTACCTACTTGCCCTCATCGCCCGCCGGCCGGGAGTCTGTTGCGCCCGCGCTCGTTCTGCCAGTCTGTCACACTCACGTCACGCCACGCCAATCACAACATCTCTGTTTTGCGGATACATTTTAAATAATACATCACACAAATTGACACACATAGTAAAACATTTCGACGTTAAATTATTCATATTAAATTGTTTAAAATAAATGGTCTCTGGCTGGTTTGAAAAAAAAAATTACGATATCGGCGGTATCGATACCGAGTTAAAAAAATTCGATATCGCGATACGATATTGATAATTACATCCGCAATATCGATATGAATTTTTTTATCGTTGGGCAGCCCTAAAAAATTGTAATTGTGTAAAAATTGAAATTTATGTCAAACTAATTTATAATCATGACTCGAGGTGCGAGCATCGTGAGAGCATTGAAAGTTTGACAGTGAATTAAAAAAAGTATTTTAAGTATTTTAAGTATTTTGAAAATTACAAAAATACTCGAATATAGAGTATTTGAAATACAAAATACAGATACATTTGGTGTGGGTATTGGAAATACAAAATACAAAATACAAATTTATTTCAAATACGTATTTGAAAATACATGTACTGTATTTCGATACTGCCCATGTCTGGTGGTGGTGATCACATGACTAGGGGGTGGAGTTTCACTATCTGCACTCGACTGGTTGTAATTTAATTAGGGTATAACTCACTATGTCTGGTTTTGGTATTAAATTAATAATGAATATCCTAGTGTGAATTGTCTCTCATAAATATTGGAAGTTGGTATTTTTAGCACGTATAGGTATGTATTAGTTTTGAATCCAGAGTCAAGGCAGCAGTAATCCTATATTGTTTATATATATATATATATATATATATATATATGATAGGTATAAGGATAGACCCCAACAGCTTACCTGAAACAACGGTCTACAGTTCAGGTAAGCTGTTGGGGTATATCCTTCTACATGTCATATTACCAGCCTTTAATCCAGTATATGTACTGTATTGTATATCACAAGCACTCATTAAGTTACTGGATTCCCAATTATTCTTTATCTTATTGTCACTTCTGTTAGATGCTTTTCTTGTAGCTAAAGGTATATTTCATAATATGACATAAGTAGGAATATCTGGGAAATACTTGTGATTGAAATGTATTAAGTAAGGAATATTCATCCTATCAAACTGCTTATACCTCCCCCTCATGCATTCAATAAATTGGTGTATCGGTACTGTGCATTTGGAAACAAGGGGTAATTAATCTACGTTTGATATACAAGAGAACACGCTTTGGCTTCTGGCTGTACAGCTTACTAGTTGCTAGATTTATTTGTAGATATATTGTTTAGTTATGGTATCTTGTGCATTTGAAATCTGTTTTTGCTGTAGAATAAATGCAAACACAAAAATATGAAAATGTTTTTTTAAGCTACATATTAACAGGGCCTAAAAATATATGGGGGGTTTAAAGTTACAAAGAAGTTGGGAGAAAACCTAGTTAGTAATTTGTGATATTTTGCTGATTCAGGCCAATAGTATTCGAGAAATGTTAGTTTATAATTTAACTTTGATGACTTGTTTCTTTTATAGATATTACATCCAGTCGTGTACTTGATTTACCAAAGCTTGGCAAACAGTCAAATACATCTTTCTAATGTCATTACACATGATCATAAATAGCAATTAGTGTTTTATTTCTGGCGAGCAGACTTTGAAAATATAATTGAAATTTAGAACCAAGCAATGTTTCCCCTAATATCATCACATGTCTGCTCATAATAAATTGTTAGCAAATCCCCAAATATATTAGTGAAATTGTTCATGTGACCGTGACATGGTGATTGTAGCCACCACAATAAAGGATATTTTTCTTTGTGAATCAAGTCATTAACTAAATGTGTATCCTGCTTATTTTAGACACAGAACATTCTTGAATGTGTTGAAATAAGCAAGTGTAATTTATGTATGTGAAAACTGTTGGCTAACTGTTGGTGTGTTTGATGTAATCTCCAGTGACGACACCACTTTTCACTGCTGTCGGGGCATCCTCGAGGACCTACATTGATCCTCACACTTACGAGGACCCTAATCAAGCCGTCCGAGAGTTTGCCAGAGAGATTGACGCTTCCTGCATTACCATAGAAGCCATCATCGGTCAGTACAAATATCCTCTAGTTACTGAGCTTTCAAGATGCCAAGTCTCACGTACAAAGCTCACGTACAGTTCACCAAGTTTTAATTCACGTCTATTTATTTTAGTGAAACTTGTAGCGATGGGCCGATTCCGATTCCTATGCATCGGTTTTACCAATTATTGCGTGAATCGGCAAATAATCGGTTCACCTATTCGTAAAATATCGCCGATTATAATTGCGTTATTTCAAATTTTGTGCGAGGTCGTGAATGCGCAGTGCTTGGCGGCAAGCGCATATAGCAGCTCAAAGTTGATTCCTGATCGACTAGTCAACCATTATCGAAAGTCGAACTACTCCACAAGGACTTCTTGATGACGTCACTTTAAGGCCAATCCAGACATGTCTTGCTGGAAATAAGATTTCGGTTATTATAGGCAGCCCTCGAAAAGTCCACTCGTCCGCTCGCCACTGGCGAGTTAACTATTTCATGTCAAAACAAAAAGTCACTTGTAAATTAAATGCATCAATAGTCATTATAAATAGTGTCTCATGTTTCCGTTCGAAGCTTGGCCTGCTCCCACACAGAACCGACCAACAAAAGACAAAAATTTTGTCCCCCCGCCACCACAACTCAATATTATAATTCATATGTTTACTGCCCCAGCAGTCACATTTTATCCACGGACGGACAATCGACTTGGAGGAGATAAGAAGCTCTCAGTTTAAACTAGCATTATATTTGATTCTTGTTTATAGTTGTTCTGTCTTCCACTCCGTTAGGATGCATGGTACCGGGAATATTGGGAATATTAATGTATAACCAATGTAATGGCAAACTGTAGCTCGGCCCGGCTGCATGGAGCGGAAGGAATGTAGCATGTAGGCACTAGGCACTACGACGGAACTCGGTTGACTGGCAACAGGTATGGTGTGGAGGGTAGACAGGTAAACAAGGGGGCGTATGGTGGCGTGACGGGGGATGAGCCAATGAGCGGTCTTTATTGATAACACATGATCATCATCTGATCCGTATGATGTCATGTACAAACAAACATGATTGGTGAACAAAGAAATGTATTACATATGCTACATTCCTTCCCCTTAATTTTTTAACTCATAATCAATTTCTTAATGACATAATATGCTACATTGGTATATATGATGTAGCATTACAAATCTATATTAAACATTAGCATACACTGATTATAGTAACATCAGACATGATATTTTATACAACAGTACATCTACAAATCTAATTTTATTTTTGGACGCCGGTCACGGAGTGGATATCTACGTGTGCCGTCATCATTTATTTTATTTTTAACAGTGTTTGTAGATGGTTGAGACGAGAATGTATTACTCTCTTTGGGTTCCTGTGGATCAGGTAACTGTGTAGGCTCCGAAATTACAGGCTCTCTTAACACTTCATCAACATCAACATTAACATTAACATCTGCATTTTTACTGTCATGATCATGTATTAATGTATCTAAAGCAATTAGTTGATCCACATGTCTTTTCCAAATAATACCTGAATCAAGTTTCACTAGATACGTTACATTGCTTAATTTTCTAAGAATAACACCTTGCGTCCACTTATTTCTAGTTCGATAATCTTTTATAAGTACTGGCTGATTGTCAACAGATTCACGTGTCTTGCTACCACGAGCATACTCCTTTTGCTTGGCTTGCTTACTAGCCACTGATACACAAAGATTTGGACGAATTAAATCTAATCTGTTCCTTAGGTTTCGACCTAGCATTAATTTGGCTGGAGTTTCCATGGTAGTAGCTTGCACAGAGTTTCGATAATCAAATAAGAATCTACTTAAAGCTACTTCTACATTGGATTTATCATGTAATGCACATTTCAGTTTGTTTTTAACAAGTTTAACTGAGTTCTCAGCTTGACCATTAGACTGGGGATGGTACGGAGGTATTAGTGAATGCTTAATGCCGTTCATTTGTAGGAATTGCTTGAATTCGTACGAAGTATAAGGAGGTCCATTATCACTAACGATCAGTTCAGGTAAACCAAATCTGGCAAACGTCTGACGTAAATGCATAATGGTCTGACTAGCGGCTGTAGAGCTTACTTCGTAAACCTCTAACCATTTTGTATGTGCATCAATGATTATTAAATACATTTTTGAATTGAAAGGACCTAGGAAATCAACATGAATTCTAGACCAAGGTTTGTGTGGATAGTTCCAGACATGTAAAACACTTTTGGATGGTTTCTGTCGTTCCATTAAACAAGCTGAACAACTGTTTGCTAATCTCTCTATGTCAAGATCAATTGATGGCCACCATACATATGATCCGGCTAATTGTTTCATTTTAACAATGCCTAAATGGCTTGAGTGTAACTCATCCAATAGTATCTTTCTAAATTTGTCTGGTACCACTAGGTACTCGGTAACCCCACATTAAGATTCCTTGTTCAATGGTAAGTTCATATTTCCTTCGGAAAAATGGACTCAACAAACTGTCTTGATTGTTAGGCCATCCATACATAACATAACCTACAATCTTCCTCAAAGTTGAATCTTTAAGAGTCTCCTTTTTTACATCCTCGAAATTCAAAGGTATTTGAACTTCATTTAAACATTGTAAATAAGTTCCTGTATAAATGTCACAATCATCATCATCATCAGTGGTAGAATGACTTAAAGGTAGCGTGATAAGCCATCAGCATTACCATGCTGGTGTGATTTAACATAACAAATATCAAAATCGTACCCTGAGAGAAACAACGCGTAACGTTGCAGTCTACTAGCTGCAAATGCAGGCAGTCCTTTCTTACTACCAAAAATACTAAGTAAGGTTTGTGATCAGTACACAAGGTAAAATGTTTCCCCCATAAATATTGGTTAAACTTTTTTACACCGTAAACCAAACTTAAGGCTTCTTTATCTATTTGTCCATAAGCTTTTTCACTATTAGACAGTGTACGAGATGCGTACGCTATTGGACGTTCTTTACCGTCTTCCTGAATTTGTGATAAGACACAACCCAAACCATAACTAGATGCGTCGCATGCTAATTTCACAGGCTTTTCTGGATCATAATGAGCTAATACATCAGATGATACTAATTTTTCTTTGATTAACTGAAATGATTTCATACAGGTTTCATCAAAGTTGAATTTAGTGTCTTTTTTCAACAAATTATACAAAGGACCCAAAATTGTTGATGTTAGCCACGAACTTGGCATAATAGTTTATTAAACCCAAAAATGCTTTTAATTGCGTGACATTTTGTGGAACAGGAGCATTCAAGATTGCTTTTATCTTGTCAATAGCTGTTCGTAACCCTACTTTATCAATGATAAAGCCTAAATATTGAAGACTTTTTGAGAAAAACTGACATTTAGATTGGCTAACTGTCAATCCATAGTCACTCAATCTCTTACAAACTTGCTTCAGCCTATTTAAATGCTCGATAAAGTTTGCTCCCGTGATTAGAATATCATCAAGAAATACTACAACACCTGGTAGGCCTAATCCTTGAAGTATAGTTTCCATTATTCTCTGAAATGCGCCTGGCGCTGAGGCGATACCGTATGGTATACGATTATACATGAATAAGCCTTTATGAGTACTGATAGTACAAGCTTTTTTAGAACTGTCATCTAATTTAACTTGCTGGTATGCCTGACTTAAGTCTAGTTTAGTGAATGTTTCTCCTTTTTGTAAGGCTGCAAATAAATCATCAATACGTGTAATGGGATAACGATCAATTTCCAGGTTAGGATTCACCGTCACCTTAAAATCACCACAAATCCTTATCTGACCATTTTTCTTTAACACAGGGACAATGGGTGTACCCCACTCACTACTGTCAATTGGTGTTAAGATACCCTCGCTGACTAATTTATCTAACTCTTTTTCAACTTTTTCCTTGAGTGAAAATGGTATAGCTCTGGGCTTATAATACTTTGGAATAGTATTTTCCTTAAATCTAAGTTTTACTGATTCACCCTTATATTCTCCTAAATTTTCATTGAACAGTTTAGGGAACTCATCATTTAAGGTTTTGACCACTTGTGAAATTTTGGATTTCTCATTTACCACATTGGAGTTATGTAACTCTTGAGGTATACTAACTTTAACTTGCAATGCTTTAATCCAATCTCTTCCCATGAGAGGATTAGCACCATTGGCTATTACATATAATTGAAGTAACTGTACAAAGTTTTGATATTCAACATGCACGTTAATTACACCTAATGGAACTATTTTCTCACTAGTGTATGAAGCAAGTACTAAGTTTGTTTGCATCAGCTTGATTTTACTGAAGGTTTGTTTATAGAACTTGTCTGATATCACAGATACTGCTGCTCCAGAATCTACTTCAAACAACATAGGTTCATGTTCAACTTTTACATTTACTTTAATAGGTTCAATTTTTTTAACATCACATACATGTTTATCATTTATTGTAACAAATTAGTAAGATCGACGAGATTATCGTCCTCGGTAGCAATACTACTGTCCTCATGGACACTGTGTTGGTCTAGACCTTCATCAACATAGTGATGCCTATTTGTTTGACCCTTATTTGAAGCTTTAGGTTTATCATACCGGTTATTTCCTTTAGACACTGAATGATTGGGAGTAACCCTATTATTATTTTGCTGCGACTTACCCCTGCAAACTTTTTCAAGATGTCCTTGCTTACCGCAAAAATTACATATGTACTCTCTGTATCGGCAGTCTTTGGTAGCGTGTCCTTGTTTGCCACAACAATAACACTGACATGCTGCGTTCCCTCCTTTGGAAGATTTGGCACGTCCCCTCTGCGCTTCGATATGTTGTATGCGGTGTTGTTGACCCGTAGAGTAGGCCAAGGTCGCTGCATTCCTCTCAGCTGCTTCCAGTGACGTCGCAGTTCTGACAGCTGTGTCGTATGAGAGAAGCGGTTCGGCCAACAGACGTTGCTTGATCGCGTCGCTTTTCAATCCGCTGACGAGTCTGTCTCTTAGGTAGTCGTTCAATGAAGGTCCAAATTAACAATGCGTTGACAACTTTTTCAAACTTGCGATGTATTCTGCCACACTTTCGTTTTCCAGCTGATTTCGAAGACTGAATTTATATCGTTCCGCAATGAAACTGGGCTTCGGATACAAATGGTTTTGTATTATTTCCACTAATTGTTCGTAAGTCTTAGTAGCGGGTTTTAAAGGTGTACATAAATCGCGTAAAAGAGTGTAAGTTTTAACTCCTACGACTGTTAGCAATGTACTCACTTTTTTGTTGTTGTCGATTTCGTTGCACTGAATGAAAAGTTCAAAGCGTTCAATATATGATTGCCATGATTCGTCTGCACTGTCGAATTGCGTCATGGTACCTATAAGTGCCATATTGTCGATTGTTGCACTTTTTCTGAATACTGTTCGTTGTTGTAACACACCTTACTGCGCCACGACTTATTGATGAACAAAATATGAAATGTAACACACCTTCCTGCATCACAATTTTCATGAGAAATGTTCGAATGACATGAAACACACCTTACTGCGTAACGATGTCCTTGAATCGAAGATCACGATGAAACACACCTTACTGCGTACACCGGTCCAATTGTTAATTCCATTTCCTCGTCGCCACTGTTATGTCTTCCACTCCGTTAGGATGCATGGTACCGGGAATATTGGGAATATTAATGTAACCAATGTAATGGCAAACTGTAGCTCGGCCCGGCTGCATGAAGCGGAAGTAATGTAACATGTAGGCACTAGGCACTACGACGGAACTCGGTTGACTGGCAACAGGTATGGTGTGGAGGGTAGACAGGTAAACAAGGGGGCGTATGGTGGCGTGACGGGGGATGAGCCAATGAGCGGTCTTTATTGATAACACATGATCATCATCTGATCCGTATGATGTCATGTACAAACAAACATGATTGGTGAACAAAGAAATGTATTACATATGCTACAATAGTACTAGAGATTAATGTAAAAATCCATTTTAGGCCATTAAACACAAAATAAGGTTCGAAAAAAATTCAACCTCCGGCGGCTGGGGCTTTGTCCCAGACCCCTTCCATTACCTACAGTCCTGGCAAGTGTACCTTCGTTTTGGCAAGTCAACTTACTAACGACTTTTCGAGGGCCGATTATTGGACCGTTGTATAGAGTATAGATAGGTTTTTAAGGTACTGACAAAAAATGAAAAAAAAAATCAGTGTCCTAATTTACGGGCGTACCAACCATTTAATATTTGCATTCCGCCCTAAAGTTACAAAGAAAACGATCGGTCTATTCTAATTTTCTTACCAGACTTTATTCAACGTTTCGTTAATCTATTGAAGAAGTAACATGACTTTCTGTTAGTTATTTTACCAGTTATGATTTTTTTTAATGTGACCCAAATTTTGATGTGTCTTTGAAGTACTTGTGTGGGTAGTATAATACAAAAAATACTCATTTTAAACGTGTTAGAATAGTTCAGCATTCTTGTGTAAAACTCCGTTTACCATTTTGATTTGAGTACATAGTTTGTGAGATGAACTTGAAATATGTAGTAAGCTGTTGCAAATGTTCAAAAATGGCTACTAGATCGGATGCAACGCAAAAGTAGTTTGCGTGACTGGTGGCGTTCTGCGGGTCTTTGTGCAACCGTTTCAACTGTAACCTTGGTTTTGTTTTTTTGGGGGCTGACAGTAGCGCAGCTAGTGGGAAAGCTTGTTCCTCCTGGCGATGGATTGGCCTTAAGGTTTTGGTAATGGCCGCGGTGACGCCAACAACACTCGTTATTTCGTCATTTATTAATTCACTTTCTGCATTTTGTTGGAGAAATTAGGTTGTCAAATTTTTATATACAATGTTTTTGTCTAATAATAAACGACTCAAATGTACTAAAAGTAGAGGTGCGGGAGTAGCACTTTTACAAGTCGAGTCGAGTCGAGTAGTCTTCTAGATACTCGAGTATCGAGTCGAGCTCGAGCTTTTTTTTACTTTTGCATTTTTAGTTAAAAAAAGGAAATCAATCACACAATAACGTACAGAAACAGATAATCAGTGTATATACATAGTAGCTAGATTGATGCATATTATATCTTGCGGAATATAGCGATTAGTGCAACTGAACCTTCAAGACTGACGTTAATTAGACCCGAATTTAATAATGTGCTGGGCTGTCTGTGCAGTGCAGTGAAATAAAAGTTCCAAGCACTACTTGTGATGTTCAAGAGGCCAAGGCCTAGACTTTGGCGACGAAAAGATGAATATAGGCTAATGACTAGGTACTTATATAGGCCTACACTGGCCCGACAAAGCCTATTATTGCGATTATTATCATTATTACCCCTTATGGAAATTTAAGGTTACCAAAAAGTATCCATATAGTGGCCATATTGTAAGCCAACTAGTACTTAAATCCTTGCCAAGGAGTAACCAAACATGGCAACCATATGTTCACCAAATGATAACCACATAGTATCCAAGTTGTTAACTTTATAGGTTTTCTATAAATCAATCGGACACACGATGAATGTGGATTACGTTTATTGACTGCCACTTCGGCTCGTACATGATCAACTGTCAAGTTCAACAACCGCAACGGAAGTAGGCTTCACTGCCTGCCTAGGATTACACTCAGTATGCAGTGCATAGGAACAACTTATAATAACATATATGGTAGGCAGTGAGATCTCAAGTCTCAGCTGTTAATAGTTAAGTTAGGTTATGACAACATAATATGACATCTCCCTTTTTAAGTTTTATGCATCAAGACTTTAAACATCATCAAGACATAACACCTATGTCAGAAACTAAGAAAGTAATTGTTTATAATGCACTCAAAAATATATTAACAAAAATCCCATGAGAACATAAACCGTTTGTAGTCGGACTGATTACACATGTTCATTTATATAGTTCATAATCTCCAAATTTCACTGGCATAGCTCTTGTCCGTGTTGGTCGATAGCTCGGACTGGGTTCTCCCTGCCGGTTCGAATCACCATCAGGAGATCGCTCCCTGTTAGGTTCGGGCTGACATCCAGAACTGCTATTCTGTGGAATAGCTCGGAGAGGGGAGACTGGATCTAGGTTACTAGGATGTGAGATTTTAGCTCGTGATTGACTTCGTTTGAGAGGAGGCTCACTCACAGGACCGAGTTTGTGGGATGGTTCTGTAGGTCGTATTATAGGAGGAGGATTGGCGGAAAGCCTTAGGTGTCGTCTGTTGCGTCGGTAGACTGCGTTGTCCTCTGTGGTCACTATGTAGGATCTGAGCGACACATGGGCTCTGCTCACAACGGCCTTCATCCACTTCCCTTGTTTCCTCATTAGAACACTGTCCCCTTCTTTTAGTGGTTGAAGCGGATGTGCGTTATTATCGTAGTAAGCTTTCTGTACATTTTGGGGATCCTGTAACCCTCTCTTCACAGTATCCGGTTTTATCGCTTGTGGAATCAGTAGTTTCTTCAATACTGGTAGTTTGGTGCATAGACTTCGACTCATTAATAGCTGTGCCGGAGACTTATTAACGACTTGGATGGGTGTGTTTCGGTATTGCATTAATGCAACGTAGTGGTCTGTTCGGTCTTCCTGGGCTTTTTTTAGCATCCTCTTCGAAATCTGTACCGCTCTCTCAGCCATTCCGTTGGACTGAGGGTAATTCGGACTTGACGTAATTACTTGAATATCCCAATTTAGTGCCCAACTACGGAACTCCACACTATCATAGGGCATATTATCGGCGTGCAAGATTTCAGGAATTCCGTGTCTCGAAAACATAACTTTCAGCACCTTTATCACATCGCTGGCGGTTTTCCCTGTCATTTTCTCAATTTCCAGCCACTTCGAGTAATAATCGATTAGCACAAGGTATGTTTTTCCATTGAATTCGAGAATGTCTAAAGCTACTTTCTGCCACGGTCTGTCTGGAATGGAATGTGGTTTTAGTGGTTCTTTACAGTTTTTATTGAGGAATTTTTCGCACGTTGAACATTTTTGAACGATCTCTTCTATTTGTTGATTCATACTAGGCCAATACATTACAGATCTAGCTTTAGCCTTACACTTCTCGATGCCTTGGTGGCCCTCGTGAATTGAAGCAAGCATTTTCGGCCGCATTTCTACGGGAACTACTAAACGATCATTTTTAAATAACAGTCCCTTAGATTCTGATAATTCACAGCGAATCTTCCAATATGGTCTTGCATGTATACTGACATCATGAATGTAACGTGGCCAACCATCCTTGTGGTACTTTAAAACTTCCTGTAACATTGAATCGTCCCGGGTTGCCTGGCGAGTCTCTTCCTGTTTTTGTGGACTTATTGCTAAATGTCTGGAAACCATATGAACAAGTACGCTCATCTCTGGATCATCTTGAACTGGATCTCTTAAGAACGCCCTGGACAAGGTATCGGCCAAGAATAAATATTTACCCGGTACGTACTTTACATTGACGTCATAACGAAGAAGTCGTAACATCATTCTCTGTAGACGGTGGGTTACCTGGTTAATTTCTTTCTTCATAATCGTCTCTAACGGCTTGTGATCGGTATGGATTTCAACGCGATGACCGTAAGTATACTGGTTAAAACGTTCCAACGCATACACAATACCTAACAGTTCCTTTTCTATTTGGGCCCACCCCTTCTCAGTATCTGTGAGAGTCCTAGACGCGTACGCTATGGGGTGACCTTCTTGAATAAGACATGCACCCAATCCATCCTTAGGTGCATCACTTTGAATAGTTATGGGCTTCTTTACATCGAAAAATTTGAGTACTGGTGCTGTGCATAGATTTTCCTTTAGGGTGGCTATAGCTTTGTCTTGCGGTTCATTCCCGTGCCACTCAGTTTCGTCTTTAAGCAGTAAACGTAATGGAGCGGTTGTCTCAGACAATTTAGGAATGAACTGGGATAAATAGGTTACCATACCTAAAAATCTCCTCAATTCCTCTTTGTTAGATGGAATATCCATGTTGACGATTGCGCGAACCCGATCTCTATCCGGCTTTAGACCTTGGTCACTTATCTCATGGCCCAAGTACTTTACTGATTTCACTCTAAACTGGAATTTTTCAGGGTTAAACCTTACATTATGCTCTCGAGCTCTTTCGAGGACTTTAACTAAGGTATTATCATGTTCGTCCGCGGTAGCCCCAGCTACTATTAGGTCGTCAAACACTATGTTCACACCTGGTATGTCTCCAAAAATTTGCATTACTTTTTTCTGAAAGACTTCCGGTGCTGATTTTACCCCCATGGGAAACCGTTTGAATTTGTATCTCCCAAATGGACTATGGAAGGTGCACAAGTCAGAACTCTGATCGTCCAACTGAATTTGCCAAAATCCACTCCTCATATCTAACGTTGAGAAATATTTCTTTCCATTCATGTGGCTTGCCACGTCCTCAGCTGTAGGAATGTTATAATGCTCCCTACGAATAGCTCGGTTTAAATCCGACGGATCCAGGCATAATCTTATATCACCATTTTTTTTCTCCGTGATTACGAGGCTGTTCACCCACTCAGTCGGGTGATCTACCTTGACTATGACCCCTGATTCCTCGAGCTTATCTAATGTGCTCTTTAACTTGGGTTGAAGACTAAACGGAACTTTGCGCGGTGCGTGTATGACCGGGGTTACACTAGGATCAAGCTCAATATGATGCTGCCCCGGTACTGCTCTCAGACCATTGAATACGTCTTTAAACTGCTCAACAATGTCTTCCTTCTTCTGCAAACAAAACCCCACGCTGTCCGTTCTCTTAATGAATCCCAAATCCATGCAACTCTTCAGACCAAGTAAAGGTTGGCTATCAACTTCTGTAACCACAAAGTCAAGACTATCAACTTTGTTTTTGTAACTACAGCGAAGCTGCGCTACTCCAATTGGTTTTATTTTGAACTTGCCAAACGACAGAAGCACTGTAGCGGTATCTTTTAACACAGCTTTATCTGGTAAACGATTAAACTCCTTCAATGGTAGCACGTTAACCTGCGCCCCTGTGTCGAGTTTAAATCTTACAGATTTCCCTTGCACTAGCAATGTTTTGTACCATGCCTCAACACTATTTAGAGAGTAAACAGTCTTACCTGTGATCTCCTCGACTACATACTCATATGGCGACGCTTCTTTCTCCAGTTCTTTCACTTGTCTTTCTTTGGTTTTGGGTTTTTTGCACATTTTAGAAAAATGACCCTTGCCTTTACAGTTGTGACATACTTTGCCGAAAGCGGGACATGACCTTGGTTTGTGCCTGTAACTACATTTCTTACAATCATACTCCTGAGTTGATTCGTTTTCTTCGGACGTTACCGAACCCTGCTTATACGTAGTAGGCCTAGATTTATTCGACTGACCTGTCTTTATCTTACGTACAGCATGCACTTCTTGATGCTTTTCTTGCAGTATTTTCACTTGCTGTTTACTTATTTCACTCGACCTGCATATGGAAACTGTTTTCTCTAAACTGATATCGTCATCTTCAAGTAATCTCTCTTGTAGCTTCTTATCTATGATACCAAATATAATTCTATCCCTAATGAGACTGTCTTTTTGTTCCCCGAAATTACACGTTGCCGCTTTGGTCTTCAGCTCTGTTAGGAAGGAATCAAACGATTGTCCCTCACGTTGTAGCACGTTTACGAAATTGAAGCGTTCCACCACCACTTTTACTCTGGGTAGGCAATATTGTTCAAATTTCTCTATTACTGTTGTGTACTGAGATGATGTTTCTTCACCCACGTAAGTGAAATTATCGAACACATCTTGGGCATCCGTTCCCAGCAAATTTATCAGCATCGCGACCCGTTGATCTTCCGGCTTTTTAGCAAAGCCCGTGTTAAGCATGTATAACTCGCTTCCTCCACTTCACCCAATTTATGCTTAAATTACCTTGCATGTCAAGGGTCTGCGGCTTATTAAAGTCCGTCATATTTGATTTGATTTACTAGGTTTATCGTATTTATTTGATTTACTACGTTTATCCCTAATTTCTCGGTATCTCGTGGTCTCATAGTGAGGTTATGTGGCTAGGCGATGAATTGACCTTACTAGCCATTTCACGAAATAATTGCTCAAACCTTTCTTCTTGCGGTAGATGATAGCTAGTCTGTTTCTTCTGACACCATGTTAACTTTATAGGTTTTCTATAAATCAATCGGACACACGATGAATGTGGATTACGTTTATTGACTGCCACTTCGGCTTGTACATGATCAACTGTCAAGTTCAACAACCGCAACGGAAGTAGGCTTCACTGCCTGCCTAGGATTCCACTCAGTCTGCAGTGCATAGGAACAACTTATAATAACATATATGGTAGGCAGTGAGATCTCAAGTCTCAGCTGTTAATAGTTAGGTTAGGTTATGACAACATAATATGACACAAGTAGTCGTTTTTGTGTCAAAATACGACTACTTGGATACCTTGGATACCTAACAACCTCATGCTCAAGTATCCAAGTGGTTAGCAATGTTGAGCATTTATATCACCATACGCTCATTTAAGGTATCCATATGACACTGAATTGCTCACCATATGGTTAACTAAAGTATCCATATAGTGGCCACATGGTCACTGTATGGTTGCTAAAGATAGCCATATGGATGCCTAATGTTGACCATATGGCAGCCAAATGGTCACTAAAATATGTATCCATATGGCCACCATATGGAGGCTAAAAGTAGCCATTTCTATATGGCTATAAATTATAGTTAATAATTACGAATAATTATTAATTAAAAACGATATTTAATTAAAAACGATTATTATTAATTCTTACGAATTATTAATTATTGGAATAATATTTTCCAATATACAAATATATTCAGTATGGTATATCTAGTAAATGTAATTTTTGGTTGATTTAAATTTGAGAAAGCTGAGTTTGATTTGAATTCTAGAAATTAAAAAATACACGTCCCTGCCACACAGGTATTATAATGCACAAACACCAAAAATTTAGTTTGCCAGTCCCGGTGGCTCACGATTAGAAAGGTGCCTGCCAGCAGTGGGAGAGCTGGGCTCGATTTCCAGTCAGATTAATTTTTTAATTGCTGTAATTCAAAACAATTTCATTTATAAAAGGTGGGTCATTCAAGTACAGTAGATAAAATATAAACAAGGTATGCATACCTCAGTACAAATTGTGGTATGAAATAAATCATTGGACAAATTGACAACACAGTCCTTAATTTTAATTCAAATACAGTCGAGCCCACTTTTAAAGAACTCATATTTAACAAAATTCTGGTTAACAAAGTAATTTGTATTCACCACAAACAAAATTACAATAAAGATGGTTATTGTTTAACACAGTAATAATCAGTTACCTTCAAGGTTGTTAAAGTAGGCTGGACTATAAGTAAGTATGGAATGGAACAGATAATTGAGGATTCAGTGGGTATTACTTAAAAGAATAAAATGTTAGTTCCACGCTTTTTAATAATACATATTATATTATAAACAAGTTGTAAATTTCAATCATTTTTTAAAATTTAAAGTGCAATACGATTAAATTATAAAAAGAAAAAATATGTATAAAATAGTTTTTACATTAATATTACAATGTAATAATATATCAAACATATTCTGCACTAATAATAAAATAACGAAAGTACAATGTTTGCCCCTCTTGGCACAATGTTGACCATTCAAAGAAATACTCTTTTTCGTGATTATTCGATATTATGGTGTATTAGAAAAATCGCTTGATTTTGCTCTTTAATTTTACTTTCAATGGCTGTGTATGAGTAGGCCTAGATTTGTCCAATACATGTACAAAATAAAAAACGAAAATATAATGCCTCTTCAACAAAATTGAAAATTTAAAGGAGATCACTCACATAGCCTAGGTCATACCATTACACAAGCATCAACCTTTCCAAGAAATTAAATTCCCCTCTATTGGTTGGACGGGATCACTTGCTGGTGCGGGCTGGGGTGGTGTGCCTTGTGCTGCATTTGGGTTAGCAGCATTCTGTCTTTTCGATGTGGGTGGCATCCTGAAAAGTAACATACAAGGTACGATAGACAATGGGGTGCAAGTATTGAACAGCGGAACTTCAGTGTTGGGGATTAAAGGCACCATGATTATGTCTAAGCTAGTTCCCCTTGTGAAAATGTACTATTGAGATTACTCTTGATATCACTATTGAAAAATTACGTGCTAGTAAATTTGGACAAACTATTCAGATTTACTATTCATAATTGCTATTGAAAATTAGTGAATTTACTATTGGGATTTAACATGGCAACTAAAAGGTCAATATTAAATTAGTAAATTATTATTGGCTGCTGCAATAGTTAACTATTCATGAGATCAATAGTAAACTATTGGCTGCTGTAATAGTAGGCCTATATTATTGGATGCACATAGTACAGAAAACATACAGAAAAAATTAATAATTAACTGGCTGCCCTAATGACAACCGTCATGATTGCAAATCCAGATTTTAGTGTCACGAAAACAATTCCCTCATTTGACACTTTTCCAATATTGCGTGGTGTTCCCAAAATATAACTAAAGAACGTTAATGTGGTGTAGTTTTAACAGCAAGACTATATCCTTAGGCGTTTATGAAATGGTAAGACTAAACCCTACTGTTAATCATTTCGGGCTAGTGTATTAGGAGGATACTCACTCGCGCAATGGGCGAGTGCTAAAAAGTACTTAAAATTTGAGCCCTGTATATTGTATAAGGCTGTGTATAAAAAATATACATATATCTATCTTATTTGCACTTACAAATTGCATGTAGACATATACTCGCAGGCATGTAAATCAATGCTTGTACAGGGAAGCGTTTGACTGTTGCCCGACTGAAATATACTTTTTAAGTAACTAGGTAGATATTTGGTGGTGCAGATGGAATAAGCTGTCTAGCAGGCTACTTTAGGCTTTTATCAGACACTTTTATGCTGCTAGAAACATGTTTAAGGTTTGCATACATTTTTTATTTCTTTTGAGTAGCATATTTACTGATATCATATTTTTATTTTTAAAGTCTGAAACCAAAGTAGGTGATTTGATAACTTTTCAGTTCAAAATTAAAAGTAAGTGGTAAAAACTAGTGGTACCCGTATTTAAATTCTTCTACCAGTTACCCTACATTGTTAGATCTGAAGAGAAGTAAGATTACGGGCAGGTAGGCCTAACGGTGGGTTTACAGCTAAGCGTTGGTTAGCTGTAATCGCACTATAAGTGTAATACTCATATGGCATGGTTTTACAGCCTTGGCTACACCATACGTGCATAATTAACTAATAAAGCTAGTGATAAACACCTTTTAGACTTAAAAAATGTATGCTGTGAGCCAGGCCAAGTCTAAGACATTTTAATAAACTTTTAGTTGCGAGATGAGCTGTTAATGAGAGATATGCTCCGAACAAATATAGCCCAGGCTGCCAGAAGATACCATGGACTTTGTATGTAGGCATGTGTTTGTTGAAACCATTATAACAAATCAGAGATTATCAAAGCTGTAAATTAAAACCTTTGGTAAAATTGGACCTAAAGAACCAAAAAATATGCAAACCTTAATCATCTTGGCCTCTGAGTGCAATACATGCTCCTAAAGCTGCCGTTACTGCAGAACGTTGCTCGCGACGTGTTAGCTGCGTCGCTCGCGTCGAAGTGTTTACGGTAGCGCAATCTTTCGTAGACCTAACGCGAGCAAACAACAACAAGACACTTGTCATAAAATGTGCATAACCCTGAAAACTATAGGCCTGTGGGCCAATGGTATCTGTCACAGTAATGCCAACTTCAGGAAAAATAAACTCCATCAGGCATCAGGCCTGCGGGAATGGTATAATGTATTCTCATCACAAGATATAGGCCTAGGCCTAACAAGTAAATTTGCGTTATGCTTACAATTGCAGGAGTAATGACAAGTCAGGCCTACTGATATTGTTACCCGGGACATTGGGTTTGAAATATTTCAAACCCAATGCCCGGGACTCAGTGCATCGGCATCAAGGTGCAATGTATCATAAAGGAAATGTTCCTTGTTCACAATAAACTGTATTGATTGTAGTGAGAACGTACATTAGGGCCTACGTGTATTTTGATGAACAGAGTAGGGACTGCCAAATATGCGGCATGAACAGGGCCTGCCACTAGGCCTAGGCAACAGTGAGGTTAGGTTAACCTATGCAACAAGGGATTATTGTAACAGTTATTTACAGCTCAAGTCTAGAGGTTATTGTGTAGGATTCCACTACAAAAAGCTTGGCCCAGTACAATTCAATTATAATATTATTATATAAACAACAACTAAATGCTGTACTTACCGAAATATCAGATGATCGACCGTTTCAATCTCGATGCAGGCAGGCATGGTCAACTACGCAGTACGCACTCCGACTCGGAGGCGCATCCGCGGAGAGTGCAGACGCAGTTCGCACAACCACTGAACACCAGCAGTTCCGTCTGCCGTTTTGATACGCGCGCGTATTCAAAGATCATGTTCAAATTTGAAAAGATTACTCATGATAGAAAGACGATTTGGTGAATGGAAAGAAGAAGATACGGCTTAAGGTGCATTCACAATCTTTACTAGTACTATGGTTTAATGATTAAGACTAAGCCACAGGCTTCCTTCATTGGCTGGGAGGGAGAATACTGCGCTCTGATTGGCTGTGACTAAGGTTTGTCTTAGTCTTAATCATTCAACAATAGTACTAGTAAAGATTGTGAATGCACCTTTATGTATGATGTGCATACTATGTATTAATTATAGCTTCTTCAAAATTATATAATTACTACCTTCACACAAATCAACGTTGACACATTGATAAACGAGTGAATATTAGATGGATTGCAGTGTGAATTGTGATACGTAAAGATAGATATTTTTGTAACTTGGCTAATCGAGACAACGAGTGGTTGAAATATGAAGATGAAGAACTCGTATCAAACTCGAATTGGACTGGATGCCAATTTCGTTACTAGTTTGATATGTTATGGAAAGCAGATGGATAGCAGTACGATTTCAGAACCTCTCCATGTGAAAGGCGTGTACACACTCGTGCCTGCTTACCCAATAGTGTTGCACGTGAATTAGGGTGTAGTAGAAGCAAAGAACGGTTTTGATCCCCACAAATTGCAAGAGTTTTGTTTTTTGTGTTCACATATTCTAAAAAATGTGCTGATTACGCACATATAAAGTCTACCACCGAAATCTGATGGGAAATTGCTTTAATTTACAATTTAATTACGCATAATTAAAATTAAAATTTTTTTTTTTATTGAAACTGATTGCCAAATTACAAAATGTTTTCACCTTAATGCACGAAGAGTTTATGTTTACATCAAATACATTTTAAAAAATTTCAAAAAAGGAATTAAATTGGGATAAAATTACATTTTAATCTAATTTACATAAGTTTAATCAATATTTAATTCTAGGAAAACGAATAAAAAAAATGAGTCTACTTCATTAAAACGTCTTTATTATGAACCAGTTGACAACATATATAACGATCATCAAAAGTCTAGGCCTAAATTACGTTTCAATCAATTTAATTGTGGCCTATAATTTTTTAATCGATAAATGAGCCGTATTGGTCGTTTGTGAAGTCTCATCAACATCATTATGTACCACAATAAACATGCATATATATGTGATATTTTCACATCGTACTCAGGTGTATATCGCTAATTAGTTTGTAATTAACTATGCTAATTAGTAATTATATGCTAATTTGTAATGTATAATTAAAATATTGAAAATCCTACAAAAATAAATTAATGAACTTGACATAAATAGCTTTTATATTGAACAACATTCGAAATTGGCAATCGCTTATCATCAAAATAAAACTCATTGCCTATAATTTAATTGAATACTGATATTAATATTATCATTAATTTTATGCTATGTGTGATGCAAACAACAATACCAATAATCAAATTTTTACTTCATTCTACTATGCCACTTTACCCACACAAGTATTGTGTCATTACGAGTCATATCCGTATTATACATTATTAATTAGTGATATAATTAGGATTGATAACAGATAACGCTGGAAGTAAGGTACACATTTGTATTTATTTTAGGGATGTCATAGGGTATCCGGGTACCCGGGTTACCCGGATCCAGAAATTACCCGAATCCATTTTTAGGATCCGGATCCTTATCGGGTAGTATTATTTGTAAAAAAAAAAAAAAAAAAAAAAAAAAAATACGCGACGATATTTCTGCGGCTACTTTCCTTGAAGCTACAGTGCATTCCTGCTTGTGGGCGTGGCCAGCTGGTCGCTGGTTAGCACGCGCTGTCATTACTGCGGGCGAGTTCTGTGAGACCATACACTCCCCTCCCCCGCCCCCTCACACTTCCCGCGCGCAGCGGCCGCACATAGCCCAACCCACACAGCGGCCGGCAGCTGACACCGACAGAGAACGACCTTCAACCGCGTGGTTTCGGGGGGGGGGGGGGGGTGTAACTAGATATGATGACATAATTTAGGCTTTTAGGATTCGGGTAACCCGGTTCTTGGAAGGTCTGGAACCGGATCCGAATTTTCCTACCCTATGACATCCCTAATTTATTTACATCTTACTAATTACAACGAGCGATTAAATTTGAATTGGGTCAGTTATATTATGTTATTTATCGCAAATACGGGTAACATTATGAACAAAAAGAATTCTGTCACAATCATGATTACAACATAATTACATAATTATGTTATGTTCTGAATCTCGCGTCCACAAGCAAAGTAAGCCAAGTGCATTCAAGTTTTTTGTAGTAGACGATGTTCAATCAGTTGCTTATAATAAACAAAAAATATTGCATAAAACATTTCAAAACAATAATAAACAAACCCAATTTGATAAACAAACAATTTAAATTTTGAATTTGGTAAAAAATAAACAAATAACGCATTTGGAATATTACGTGCATCATGTTAACTCTGTTTGTGAACCAATCAGTTGGAAATTAAGTTACAAGGCTGAACTGAGTAAACAATTATTACTTTGTGCTGGGAAAATAATCAAATTTAGTGAAAATGTAATTTGCACTAAGTTTCACAACAGGTCGCGATAAAACGGAGCCAAGTTCTCGCTGATGTAAATACAATCCTGCGATGAGTTGTGGATCTGAGTTATAACCTCACTTGTCAATTGACCAACTTCTCGTTTCTTACTTACGAATAGGTCTCTCTTCTTCTTACTAGCTAATTGTACAATGATTCGAGGTTGTCGCCGGTCCCGGCCCCCTGTCCTAGAAGGAAGACGATGGGCGGACTCGATGTCCCTCTCCTTCAACAGAATGGCAAGCTCCTCAGCAACTTTCAGAACAAGCTGCTCTACGTTTTCACCCTGGAATTGTTCGATGTTGTCCAGCTCAAAGCTCTTGGCCCGGCTAAGTTGGTCCAGAGCCACTACTTGAGCAGTCAAGTCTTCAATAACCCTATCTTTATCCTCACACTGTCGCTCAAGTTTTAACACTGCGTTTTTTAATTTATCAAACTCATACGAAAAAGACTTTTGGAACTCACGTAACTCCTCAGATAGACTGTTAAAGCTCGCGCGGAATTCAGCTTTAAGATCCTCAACAATGGCCACAGAGAACATCGGGTGGGCGTCCACTGGTGTTGACTGGCCCGATTTTTTTAGATCACGACATTTCACACAACGCCAATTTTCTTTAGCATCCTGAGATTTTGCACAGTATGTTGATTTCTGCAAGCCTGCACAATTAAAATGGTACTGACCACCACAGCCAAAACACTCAATGAAGTCACCATCCGCCGGCAAACTCTGCTTACATTTAGCGTTCGCCCACGACATCACTACAGTTGTACTGTAATACTCTCATGTACGGAGCAAAACAACTGCACGTCCGACCGGTACCGCTCCAAGACTGCGAATGAATAATGAATAATAAATAATGAATAATATAATAATAATAATAATAATAATAATAATAATAATAATAATAATTAATAATAATTAGGGCTGTGCGAGCAGGGATTTTTCAAGTCGAGCGAGATCGAGCAAGATTCAGAAGATATTCTTGAATCTCGAGCGAGATTCGAGATCGAGCGAACCAAAAATTTTCTTGAATATCGAGCGAGATTCAAGATAAAAACATACTTTTCTTATTACCTTCCTAGTACCATAAAGGCCCGAATATAACGCGATGTTTTTTTTTAAACAAAATATTCCATATCTTCGCTCGCGCTAGAATCGGAGACTACAAATTTCCAAACGCATTTCGCGATGTTTGAAATTCCCGCCTAAAGTCGATAAAGTAGTAACTTTCGATACCGGCAAGTCGATCAAGTAGTCCCAGTCTAGCCCCGATGCTAGCGCAACCTCTCATTAATTGAAGAACTTCTAAGGGAGGAACAGGGTGTTGGGAGTGGGGTGATATCCAAGATGGACGTCGTCAATGGAAAGTGATGACTTGGTCTGCGGAATTTTTACCAGCTGACCAGCAAGCAATTTTGCAAAGAGTTAGACTATTTTTGAAGTCCATGGCATATTACTAGAATCCATGTTTTGGTAGTACAATCACGAAAATAGGCCGCCTAAATGTTGTATCTAGATTATACAAAGCCTAGGCTAGAGTAGGCCCAGGCCTAGGCCTAGGCCGAGCCCTCTCGAGCCCGCTCGAGACTCGAATTTTCGAGCAGGTGTTTGAGCAAGTCGAGCGATACACGAGCAGAATTTTTATCTCGATCTCGTCTCGAAATTTCGAGACTCGCACAGCTCTAATAATAATAATAATAATAATAATAATAATAATAATAATAATAATAATAATAATAATAATAATAATAATAATAACAACAACAACAACTGGAAGAGCAACATGCCATTGTGTGAACTCTTCAGTGAAGTATAATTTTATATAGTTTATAAGCTGAATGTTTTTAATATTTTGGGATGAACATATTGGTGAAGCATTTTGCTACTTCTAGCATCGTTATTGAGTGAGTACCTGTTTCATAACAGTATTTTTCCAGTAAAAAGGGTTTTTTGAAATTGAATTTGAGAAAACTGAAAGTGTAGACATTGCATACATTCGTAACCATGGGTACATCTAGATCAAGTTCTTTGTGAAGCCATCATGTAAAAATGATTAGCTCCGCAACCAAAGCTTATAGACAAGCTTATATGAACCTTGTTAAAGTTATACACTGCCTTACAAATACACGAGTGGATGTCAATGTCAAAATATAATAACTAAACTTTTAATGGTTAAAAAAACATGGATCTAGGTCACCATACAGAGGCAACTCAACATGGCCCTAGACCTGTGATAGTAAACACGGTTGAAGATAACAATATAATTAAAAAGAAAAGAACGCCGTGGACTAAGGAAGAGTATGAGGAACTTATGTTTTGTTATTTATTTACTATTGAAACAACGGAAACTGGTATCACAAAAGAATCTTTCAAAATTTGGAAGGAGCGAAACCCAGACGTACGACCAGAATTGGATGCTAATAAACTTGCAAATCAAAGAAGGTATATTGAAAAAAGTAACAAACTTACCCCTTTTGAATTGGATATAATAAAAAGTAATGTACGGGAGTTTATGACAGCACAACTAGACCCCTCAGAAGAGCATGGTGACATAGCAGAAGATGGAAACGAACAAGAAAGATTGGATGAGAGCAACATCATTAATGGCGAGGACAATACAGTAAATACACAGAGCAACACCATATATGATAACAACTTAGTACGACCGGATGATAACTTGTTAGAGGATGAGGATGAGATAACTGTAATTATCCATGAGATCCTTGATAAGTTGGATCTAGTTAGAGACATAGATATGATTGAAAGAAGAAAGCTACCGAAGATCAACAGTAACCGGAAAGCTAATGGTGTTGTACAAACCGTCAATAAAGCCCTTAGCAAAGTAATTGCAGGAAAATCATTAGACTTGAGGCAGCTAAATAATATAATGTATGCATCTGTATTAGTCATAGCAGACCATTTAGAAATTCAAGACCAACAAAATAATGTTTTTAAGAGAGCCACATTGCCAAAATGGAAAGAAAGGATTCAAATTCAAATAGCCGAATGGAGGGCAGACTTGTCTTTATTGAATGAAATAAAATTTGATATTTTAACCAGTAAGCTAGAGCGAAAGAAAATATATTTGTATAAAAAATATAACATATTAAATTATGAAGGTATTGCAGATGTAGAAGAAATGTTAAAGCAAAAGATACTTGCAAAGGCTCAACGAATACGCCGATACGAGAAAAGGACGTTGCAGTACAGACAAAACAAGATGTTTAGAGAAGACACGGGTAGATTCTATAGAGAATTGGGTAAACGGACGATTACAGTTAAGATTCCCCCAGCGAAGGAAGATATTGAACATTTTTGGAAGGGAATATGGGAAAACGAACAAGAGCATAATACGAAAGCTGAATGGATACGTAGATGTGAAAGGGAATGTGAGGACCTTCCTATTATGGAATGGGGGTTAATAACTGCAGAAGAAGTTACTGTCAATGTGAAGAAAACTGCTAATTGGAAATCACCAGGAATAGATGGAATCCAGAATTTTTGGCTTAAAAGGTTTACTTGCACTCATACTATTCTTGCTGATATATTCAACTCAATGATTACCCACCCAGAAGAAGTGCCTCAGTGGCTAACTGAAGGTGTCACCTCTTTGTTACCAAAGACAGAAGAAACTACCCTACCAAAGAACTATAGACCAATCACCTGCCTTCCAACAACTTACAAATTATTATCATCTATCATTACCAAACGTATGGCAAATTTTCTTAATGACAACAAAATATTACCTCTAGAACAGAAAGGATGTTGTACAGGAACATATGGGAGCAAAGATCATTTATTAGTAAGCAAAACAATTATGGAAGATAGTAAAAGGAAGGAGAAAAACCTTAGCATGGCGTGGATAGATTACAAGAAAGCTTACGACAGCGTGCCTCACAGCTGGATTCTTGCCGTGCTTCAGATGTATCATATTAATCCAACATTAGTCAACTTTTGTAAGCAGATGATGAGTCAGTGGAGCACAACAATGAGACTAAACAGTGAACAAGAAACCGTCGTCTCTAACAAAGTTAAAATTAAAAAGGGCATTTTTCAAGGAGACTCTTTATCACCATTACTATTTTGTATGTGTTTGATACCACTAAGTACGGAACTTAATAAGACTGGACTTGGATATACATTAATCAAAGGAAAAGGGAAAATTGAACATCTTCTATATATGGATGATCTTAAATTATTTGCAAAAAATGAAAAGGATATTGAAAAATTGTTAAGTACAGTAAAAATCTTTAGTGATGACATTAAAATGGAATTTGGAATTGAAAAGTGTGCAATAGCAACATTCAAGGCTGGGAAGTTAACATCAAGTAATAATATTGAATTGGACGATCAAACTATTATCCAAGACCTTGGCGATAATTCATATAAATATTTGGGAGTAGAAGAGTCACAAGGAATTCAACACAACACCATGAAAAACAAATTGATTCTTGAATATCGGAAAAGAATAAGATTAATTTTAAAATCCGAATTGAATGCGCGTAACAAAATGTTGGCCATAGGAGCCTATGCAGTACCTGTGTTACACTACAGTTTTGGTATCATAGATTGGAGATTAGAGGAGATTCTTAATATAGATCGTAAAACCAGAAAGCTTCTAACTATGTATGGAATGCATCATCCCCGTGCTGAAACTGAGAGGCTGTACATTTCTAGATCAGAAGGCGGAAGGGGACTCTTAAAGATTGAATCTATGTTTAAAATAGCTATCATCGGATTACGAGCATACCTGGAAAATAAAGAAAATGATAGATATGTTGAGATTATGAATGATTATGATCACGAGAAACCATACACAACATCCATTACTAAAAGAGCGATCAAATTTCAAGAAGAACTTCAGTGCTCACTTCAACATAACAATCAATCCCTAAAAGAACAAATCCGATGTTTGAGAATGAATGTTAAACATCAACTGCAACTTCTTGGTACGGAGAAATGGAAATCCAAAATGATGCATGGACAGTTTCTCCGAAAAATTGAACAAGAAGATTACAGTAAGATGGATACATTCACTTGGCTCAAGCAAGGAGATCTTAAAGGAGAGACTGAAAGCCTTCTGATTGCAGCCCAAGACCAAGCATTGAAAACCAGATATATTGAGAAAAAAATTTATAAGACCCGAACTGATGCTCATTGTCGTCTTTGTAAACAATTTAATGAGACAGTGGACCACATTGTATCAGGTTGCCCAATTTTGGCCAAACATGAGTATATAGAGCGACATAACCGGGTTTGTGCACGTCTGCACTGGGATATATGTCGTTTCTATAATATAGATGTTTGTACTAATTGGTACGAGCATCATCCAATAAGTACAATACATCAAGGCACAATAACATTACTCTGGGATAGTCAAGTCTACACAGATCGATATATTCAGCATAATAAGCCAGACATAATTATTAAAGATCATGAGAATAGCCAATGTATTATGGTGGATGTAGCGGTGCCCTCTGACAATAACATCACAACTAAGGAGGCGCAAAAGAAAACCAAATACAAAGACTTACAAATTGAAACCCAGAGAATGTGGGGGATGCGGACAAAGGTAATCCCGATTATAATTGGAGCGACAGGTGCCATCAGCAAAACATTTCAAAATTATTTAGAAGATATACCAGGACAACATAACACAAGGGAACTACAGAAGACAGCCATTCTGGGTACTGCTCGCATTTTGAGAAAGGTTCTATAATATTTTGATATCAGTTTTTATATTGAAGTCTTTATGTTATGTTTATATAATTGTATTATGTAGAATTTATGACATTGCGTGGTCCTGCGATGCGGTGCGGGTGTTTTGGGTTGGCCCGGGTTCGTACCGCGTCGCACCGCAGGGCCACGCGGTGTCATGAATTCAACTATATTTGATTTATGTGTAATATAATAATCTTTGTGATATGTAAAATCTTTTTAAAATGTAATTATTTTTGTAATGTGTAAAATCTTTGTAATGTCATTTTTTATACTGTGTGGTTGCAGCACCTAAGAGGTGAGGATCACCTTTGGTGCTGTAGACTAATAATGTACCTGCCATCTGGTGATGTGATAAATAAAGATAATAATAATAATAATAATAATTTTTTTTTTTTTATTTTTTATTTACAATATACATTTGTCCCATTACAGAATTAGTTGCATAATATTATCCGGACATCCACAAGTTGCACAAGCAACTTATCTGTGGATTTAATCTAACTTAAAAAACGCAGTATAACACTTCTGAACTAAATAAACTAAAGTATGGTATGTTCCACATATTCGAAACAAAATAGTAATGGAACTGAAAAAAAAAAAATAAGAAAATAAATGCATTACAAATAAAAAAACATGACACTACGCAATATAATAAAAATGTCACTCTTGATTAATTGAACAAGTAAATTAAAAATAACTACAATATTATATTATGAATCAAATACATTTTTAATTTACTTTTCAATTCCACGAACGTGTCTACTATTTTAATCTCCATTGGAATTTTATTAAAATAAAAAGGTAAACAATTACTTAATGATCTATTTCCATATTTGTTATTAACTAGTGGTAACCTATACATACCAGCACTTATTGCCCGAGTTGAAGTATCATGAACAATAGGAATTTTGTATTGTTCTTCGAAAAAGTATTTTAATATTAGCTTGTATATAAAAATTTCTCTTACTGGCAAGACATCAAATAATAAATATAAATCATGTACACTAATACTCCTTTCTGCTTTCCCTCTTGTGCTCATCATCTTTAATATATTGTTTTGTATGGAAATTAAGTTTTTAAGTTGCGAGTGGGAGGCGTCTCCCCAAGCTAATATCCCATACGAAATGACGGATTCCGCAAGAGCGACATACACCATTTTTAAATGTTTAAATGGTAAAAAGTCTCTTAGAGCATAAAGCTGATGAGCACATAATAATATAATAATAATAATAATAATATAATAAATATAAATAATAATAAATAATAAATAAAAAAAAATAAAAAAAAAAAAATAAATAATAATAATAATAATAATAATAATAATATGAATAATAATATATATATATATATATATGTTATTCTGTAGGTTTTCGCGGACTGAAGAAGATGAAATAATAGGTTCTCGGGTTGCTGTCCACGTTGCTTGCTCTCTTGAGACTGGTTGCTGACCCAGAAATGGGCCATTGTCATTGTCTCGACGTTTCGGCAAATACGATTTTGCCGAAACGTCGAGACAATGACAATAGCCCATTTCTGGGCCAGCAACCAGTCTCAAGAGAGCAAGCAACGTGGACAGCAACCCGAGAACCTATTATTTCATATATATATATATATATATATATATATACAGGATTAAAGAGAGGCCAAAAGGCTAGAATATGATAGGTAGAAGGATAGACCCCAACAGCTTACCTGAATTGTAGACCGTGGTGGTATAGAGATAAAGACAACATATATAAAGGACAACACAAGTTTTCCGAGACGTTTCGGTACAAGACCTTGATCCCTCGGGAGTAGTAGTAGTAGGGAGTAGGGAGTCTTCTTACTCCCGAGTGATCAAGGTCTTGTACCGAAACGTCTCGGAAAACTTGTGTTGTCCTTTATATATGTTGTCTTTATCTCTATACCACCACGGTCTACAATTCAGGTAAGCTGTTGGGGTCTATCCTTCTACCTATCATATATATATATATATATATATGGCTCCTGTTTCCAACTTAAGTTAGGTCAGGGGGTGGCTATAGCCACCAGGATTCTAGGGCACTTCAAGAGCTCCTAACACCGGCTTGCCAGGCCTGTCATGTCCTCTTCAAGTTCACTCTCTTTTCTTCCCACCAGCTCACGCCATCCACTTCTGTCTTCCCACAGTCTTTTTGCTTGCACTTCTTGCCAACTTCCACCTCTATCTTCTACATCATTTCTTGTTGATCTTGCCACCTCTCTCTCGGTCTACCAACTCTTCTTTTAACTTGGTCTCCGCTTTCAAATTCTGTCTTTGGGATTCTGTTCTCTCCCATTCTTCTGACATGTCCATACCACCTCAACCAAAAGAATGTCACAAGTTGAAGTTGAAGTACGGGAAAGAGTAGACCTAAATAAGAGAAGTGTAGACACTCATTTTGAATTCTCGGTTTTAGAAATTATATTAACAAACAAACTAAACAAAGGAAATTTGGTAGTGATTAGCATGTACAGAACACCAAGTGGCAGCCTTGAAGTATTCCAGAATGAGCTCTTAAAACTTCTTGACATAGTTCACAAAGAAAAAAAGTACATCATCATGTGTGGTGACTTCAATATAAACCTACTGGAAAAAACACTAGACACGTTACATTTCGAAAACATCATCAGCTCATTCAACCTGCATGCCTCCATTCAATCAGTTACAAGATCACTTAGTAATACTTGCATTGATAATATTATAACAAATCTCAACCCACAATTTTATGAGGTATATAACCTTGACTTGGCTCTATCGGATCATAATGCTCAAATCATAACGTTCAGTACAAAAATACTTCAGAAGCCTAAATACACGCATAAAGTAATTAGTAAGAGATCATTTGACCCAGAAGCTATAGTATGTGTTTTTAATGAGTGCATGCTCAACCAAACCTGGGAAAATATCACAACTAGTAATTCAACAAATGTGAAATATAACACTTTCCTGCATATTTTCAAATTAAACTTTGAATCCATATTTCCTAAAAAACAAAGAAAAATAAAGAATATAAATAAAAATTGGATAACAGAAGAACTAAAAATTATAAGTACACAAATAAAGGAGCAATATTGGATTAGTAAAGTTAGTAATAATGAGGAGTTAAAAACTATATATAAACAAAACAAAAAAATTTACACGAATAAATTAAAGGAGGCAAAAAAATGTTCAAACCATACCTTTATTCCAAATTCAAAACACAAGGCCAAGGCTGTATGGCAAGTGGTTAAAAATGAAACATACACCAATAAAAAAAAAACGTTTCAAATATTGAATTAACATTGGGTAACAATGATTCCACTCTGACCATAGTGGAGCCAGAAAGTGTAGCAAATACTCTTAACCAGACATTTAGGGATATTTACAAGTCTGTTGACATGAATTTTAGCAAAAACAGTATAGATCCATTAACACTGTTTATAAATGATGCTGGGGAAGTAAACTACTTTTTCACATTTAAAAGGGTAACCGAGCAGGAAATCGTAAAAATAGTTAGGGAGTTGAAAAATACTTCTTCCTGTGGGTGGGATGATATACCAATAATTGTAGTAAAAAAATGCATAAACAGCATTAAAAAACCTTTAATGGATATCTTTAATTCTTCCTATGAAAGTGGTATTTTCCCTGATAAACTTAAATTATCTGACATTGTACCACTTTTCAAGAATGGAGATAAGCTTGATGCAACAAACTATATGCCCATATCTCTGCTCCCAGTTTTTTCCAAAATTTTAGAAAAATTAACACATAACAGGCTATTGGAATTCCTAGCAAAACACAATGTATTAAACAAATCACAGCACGGTTTCCAAAAAAATAAATCTACTTTAACAGCATTAACGGACCTCGAAAATTATATTCTTAATGCACTTGATGATCGAAAATATGCATTGGGAGTATTCTGTGATTTGAGTAAGGCTTTCGACTGTATAGACCATAATATATTGTTAAAGAAACTGGAACTATATGGTATCAAAGGGACTCCTTTAAAGTGGTTGTCATCCTACCTTGCATCTAGGAAACAAAAAGTGAAAATAACTCATTCAAATTCAAATGGGAACAATGAAGTATACCATTCAGAATGGCTTGAAGTCGAATCGGGAGTTCCCCAGGGGTCCATACTAGGACCATTGTTATTCATACTATTTATAAATGATCTTCCAGTATATATACAAAATTTAAACAAAAATGTAAGGGAACTAATAAAGATAATAGGGAACATGCATACGATTTTTTTTAGTGTAACAAGTACCTAGTTTTATAGTCTGGTGTCCAACAATTGCATTTGCAAATTTTTTTTTTTTTTAATTATTATTGAACGGGTCTAATAATGAATTGAATATCACATTTATTTGAATTTCCTCTTGCCGCGAAGAAACGCGCGCTGATTGGTCGGCGGCCTCTGTGACGCAGTATGATGGTTTGGCCTGGGAGCGCTCGACTGCTACAGCTGTGTTTCAGTGCACGATGAGCGATCATTCACGCCCAACGTCGTGTTGTTATCAGTAGCTCGTATTGCATGAACTAAAATGACAGACGGAGGCTTTACAAAGGCCAACAGCACAAATTTACCGCAGATAGATGGTTTTATGGTGGCGAATTTATTTTATTTATCTCCGAAGTCCAAACCAAATCCCATCATGATTGATTTTGTTATACTAAATAATATGTAAAATATGTACATAGTAATACGCCCCCCCCCCCCCCCCCCCCCCCCCGAAATTCCATGTCGTATTGAGTGGCATTTCGAAAGGGAGATTTCGTGACGATATCGAGCTGGTTTAGTAGTCCCAACACTTCTTAAATGATCCCTTGACCTTGTACTCCCTCACAGCTGCAAAGAAGACACTTAAAGTCTTGTTGATACTTGAGAGCTTGGATGAATGATAGTCATGGACACTTCCCTGTCCCCCCTCCTTGCAGATGCCCACCCAAAACATTGTGAATGTAAACAATACTTAGTTTATGGATCAAGTAGATGTTAAATCACAATTTTTATTATATTCCTCTTTATTTATTTAAAACTTGAATTACAGTTGCTAACCCTGTGACAAATTTAATAACCTCTAACCCACCACTACACGCTTAAACGTGTATCCTTCCAATCCCTAAACTGAGTTCATTATCTAATTTCAAATAAAATGTCAGTAAATCAGCATGTCAGTAAATGTGATTACGACGCCAGAACTTCTCATATCCAAACGCACACTGTGTTATTGTTAGACACAAATATCTTCTCTGGAGTCTTTACACTTGTGTTAATACACATGGGTACTATGCACCACTTATAAGCGCCAGAAGATGTTTTAGTCTCCATAGTGCACAATGTTCGATGAGCGGTGTGGGCGAACGCGTGCAGTCGACTGCGCGACGCCGGCAGACTACTATCATGTAACGTCACTAGCGATCCATCATGGCGGCGGCCGTTTTTTCGCGCCAAAAAAGTGTACGCTACTAAAACTATTATTTTCAGGGGTAGAATGACTCGATTTTTAAATAGTAAAGACATAATATCAGTTAATATCGTGTACAGATTTTTAAAATCACATTAGAAAGTTAAGTGCAAGTTCCCTATTCTCTATGCCGATGATATAACTGCCTTAATAACAAGTGATAATCTAGCAATTTTAGAACAACTTTCAAATGTAATAGCTGATCAAATACACCAATGGCTAATGGCCAACAAACTGGGATTAAATAAAGACAAGACTAACTATATTCAATTCCATGTTTGTCAGAAAAATATTAACAAAGTTGACTTAAATATTTCTAAAACTAACCTAAATCAGGTTATTACATCAAAACTGTTGGGCATTAAAGTAGACGATACATTAAGCTGGTGTCAACACATAGCAGCACTTGGCCCTAAACTGAGCTCTGCATGCTATGCAATACGTGTTATATCTGAAACTTCCGGGAAAAAGACGGCAAAACTAGCTCATCACGCCTATTTTGAGGCCCACATCCGTTATGGAATACCATTGTGGGGAAATTCATCCAAATCTTGCCAATTATTTTGTAATTAAAAAAAGGGCCGTGAGGATATTAGCTGGAATTGGATATAGGGATTCTTGTAAACCAGCCTTTAAGAACTTAAGTATTCTCACTTTACCATGCCTTTACATTTATGAAGTTTTAGCTCTGACAATTAAAAATAGGAATCATATGCCACTAAATAACTCTATCCACACAGTCACACACAACACCAGACAGAAGGACAATCTACATATACCAGCCATACGTACTACTAAATGTAAAAATGGTTCTCATAGGATGGGAATACAACTCTTCAATAGTCTGCCAAAAGAAATCAGGAACATTTCAGAAACAAACAAACTGTTAATTTCAATAAAACAATACCTAGTTAATAGTGTATTCTATAATGTAGCTGATTTTATTAGTAGTGGTGCAACTGACAAGTAAGGTAGGCTGCTATCTACTGATCTTCTTATAGAACTTTTACTGTATTAAACTTATTTCTGTAAATGTTTGAATATTTATCACTATTATTGTGTATTTATGTACATTTTACATATGCCTATTTTGCTGGAAAGTTTTAATTTTAATTATGTTTTAGATTTAAGTCATGACAAATCCTATACTTTGTACTTATGTCAAGTCAAGTCCTTGGATGCTAATAAAATGAATGAATGAATGAATGAACCTTTCTCGTCCTATTTTATATAACAGCTTTTCAACTCTAACTTTTATCCTGATTTTCTGGCTTCTAATTTTGTCTAAAGTGTATTCCACCGAATGAATTCACTGCCGTTTTTGCACGCAACTGCTATGCGCGCCAAGGGTCTACCCCCACCACCCGGCCGCGCGCTCAGAGTGAGAGACTGCTGCTCGTAAATTATACCTGTCCTGTCCAGTTGTAAATGTCCTCTATTCATACTGTAGTCACACATACAAAATCCACAGATTAATTATTTCGTAAGTTTTAACACGTTATTTGGATTCTTGAATAAAAACCAATACGGTCCCATTTTTGAATCGTCATAATAGGCCAACAGCTTCATAAAGAAGAAACAGTCACTACTTTGCCGTATACTCTCAGTCACTATAAAAATGCATTATTAGGAGTTATTATAAATTATTGTAAATTATAAATACAAATTTATTTGTATTTTATTTAATTATTTAAAACAGGAAATTCTGCGACATGTGTAAAGTTTTAACTCATTTTTTTATTGACTGACAGTTTCCGTCATGGTGTTTGTTATTTAACTTATGTTTTTATCACTCATTTGTTCATTTGTTTATATTTATCTTCAGTGCTTAATTAAACCATTTTTGTATTATTCGTCATTTGTGGGTTCTGTACCTGTTGAGTGTTGATGTTATGCAATAAACAAATAGGCCTAAATAAATAACTAAACTTGGTATACATAACAATTCACAGATCATGCACGAAGGCATTCGCACACTAAAATAGAAACTTGTATTCACTTTATGGGCCATATAGTGTGAATACAAGTGTTCATAGTCGACCCCTACCCCATTGGAAATCTGTATAAACTGTTACTAATTATTTTATACGTGATATTTTCTATACAAAAAAACCCTAGCAAACAGTGTTGAGTTCTAATGATATTAATTATCGACTTTGAATTCGTACGGACTTCAGTCTTATGCACTCTGCTGATACACACCCACGGACGAGTAGATTATTATAATTTAGTTGTTCAATAAACGTTTAATCCGTCGTCTCACGTCGAAGACACAAAATCGTCGACTAATCTTTCCAACAAAAGGCGATTATTTAACAAAAGAGCATTGAAGATGTTGTTTCCCTGCCAGATGTCATTTTTCGATGTCGCCAAGTCAATGGTCTTACAGGTGTATCGCGGGACATTCAACTTTCTTTCAAAATATACTAAGGGGTAGGACGAGTGACAAAAGAATGCGTTGATGAGTAACGGTGATGTGACAATTGTGTAAGGAAGGGTTGGTCATTTAGAGGTGATGAATTGTTTCTCAATATTTCAATCTCAAATAATGTGTTTTTTGTATCAGGCGTGTTTGATTGCATCTTTATTAACAATAATCAATCGAAGCACTTGCCGTTACATATTAATACCCGAAAAGACAGCCCGCGTGGTGGCTCCTACCGAAAGGTGCATGCGTTCGAATCTAGCACAACTAATGTTTTTTTCAAATTGTCTGTCATCCCCATTTATTATAGCAGCAATAGAGACGTAAAGCAACAAGAAACGTGATTTTAATTTTAATTCGTTGTGTATTTGGATGTGTAGGTCATGAAAAAGAATGATCATCATAATTTACGTATTATAACTTGGATCATTTATTTATTTATTTAATATAGCGCTTTTGGTTACATCCAAGAAGGTGCACGAGGCAACTGAATATTTAAGCTTGTCAGATTGGATATAATGGAATATAATATAATATAGAGTAGAATTTAGTAAAATATAAATAAAATATATGCATTCACCCCTGCACAGATGCAAGGGGGATTTACAAGTCAGTGTCTAAAAACAGCTCGTCAAGTGAATAGTAGGCCTTTCCAAGCAAGAAGTCTTCCAAGTTTTTTTTAAACAGCTGTCGAGTTCCACTTTGCACGATATGACTTGGGAGTTTGTTTGAAACTTTGATCCCGAGGTGTAGAGGGCTGTGGTCGAATCGGTGCAGTCGATGTCGCTCTACGATGATCTTCTCCGCTCCTCTGGTGTTGTGGGAGTGTCTTGTAGCTGCTGCGGACGTCAACTGCGGGTTATCCCAGATGAACAGGGCCACTGCCATGATATGGAGGTTGGCTAGCATATGAATCTTGAGTGTTTTGAAGTATTCCCTGCAGGAGTCTCTTGGTCGGAGTGCCGCCACCGTTCGTATTGCTCGTTTCTGGAGAATAAACACGCGCAACCACCCTGTTGCTCCACCCCAGAACATCACTCCGTATTGGAGGCGGGACTGGATAAGCGCAAAGTATGTTGTGCGTAGGGTGGCGGAGTCACATTCTCTTGAAATGGCTTTCAGGCTGTAGCAGGCTGAGCTTAGAGTTTTGCACATGTGGTCTAATTGGACGTTCCATCTCAGCCTGTAGTCAAGCCAAATTCCTAGAAATTTGGCTTCTTTAGAGATTTGTAGGGGGATGTTAGGTGTTGGTTGTTCTCCCCTTACACAGAAGGTCATTGCAACTGTTTTGGTGAGGTTCAGCGCTATTTTATTGGGTTTGCTATATGCTTCAATTTCATTAAGTGTATGGCTTAGCCCAAGTCCAAGTGCTTTGTCTGTCTTGCCTATCACCACCGCACTTGTGTCATCTGCAAATTGCATGGTTTTAGCTATTGTGATGTTTGCAGGTAGGTCGTTTACATGAAGACTGAACAGAGTGGGGCTTAATACTGACCCCTGCGGTAGACCATGCTTGACGGCTTCCCAGTCTGATGTTCCCTTATTTCCGTCTATAAGGACACGTTGCTTTCTTCTGCTTAGATATGACGAGATCCATTGCCCAGCAGAGCCGGTGACACCATAGCTTCCTAGCTTCTTCACTAGGGTAGTGTGGTCTATTGTGTCGAAGGCTTTCGAGTAGTCGCAAAACACAGCACCTACCTCCAGTCTGTCTTCTAGAGCAGTCTCTATTACTTCAGTCAGGCTTCTTATGGCTGTTGCCGTTGAGTAGTTCTTCCTGAAACCATGTTGCTCTTCACTCAATGTATTGGAATCCTCTAGAAACTTGGTCAGCTGTCTTAGGTAGAGCTTTTCTAGTATCTAAGAGAAGCCAGTCAGGAGGGATATTGGTCGGTAATTCGACACTTCGCATTTTGGTCCTTTTTTGAAGATTGGTTTAACAATAGCGTATTTCATTCTGTCAGGAAACTCGCCCGATGTAAACGAATGCGTGAAGATGTGGGCTAGTGGTGCTGCAATGAATACCATACATTTTTTTAGTACGCACATGGGAACCTCAGCCCATCCCGATGATGTCTTGGGTGCGAGGTCTTTAACTACTGCTATGATCTCTTCAGGTGTTACAGCAGCAAGCTGGAACTCACTGCGTTGAACAGGTCTATTGAGTTCGCTTAATTTGCGTAAGCACTCCTCCGTGCTGTCCACTTGAGTGTCAACTATGGTTTCTGCAATGCTTGAGAAGTATCTATTGAAATAGTTGGCTACAACCTCGGGATTTGCTATCTCCTTTCCATCGATATCCAGGGAGATATTATCTTTTTTTTTTTCTTGTTTTTCCCAGTGATTTCGTTCACTAATTGCCAGGTGGCTTTGGATTTGTTAGGAGCCCTGTGTATGATCCTGCTGTGGTAGCTTCTCTTGGCTTCTCTAACTCCGGTTCTCAGTTTAGATGTCAGTGTTCTTAGCTCTTGTGCCTCTTGTGTTCCCGGGTTATTTTTCGTGATGTAGCGCAGATGTCGTTTCCTTTTGCTTGCATTAACTATGTCTTGGGTGAGCCATCCCTTTCTCTTTACGTTCCTTGGCCTAGCTCTGACTTGCCGTTTAGGGAAGCATTCCCAGAAGGCTGGCAGAAAGTCTTGTAGGAAAGTGTTGAATTTACCATCAACAGTTGGCTGGTGGTAGGTGCTGTCCCAGTTCATTCCTGCCAGTTTGAAGGTGAACTCCTCGATGGCACGTTCCGAGAAAATTCTGCACGGTTTCGCCGGACCATCCTGGGACTGTGGGCCCGTTTTGTCCATGTAATAAAGATCGGCTAGCTGACCCATATGGTCCGAGATTCCAGGATCGACGTTACCACCGAAGATGAGTTGATCCGAGTTTGTCATAATGTTGTCAATACCTGTCGCCGATTCGCCTGCTATTCTTGTTGCTTCGTGGATTAGGGTTCTGAAGCCCGAGAGCCTTGCTGTTTCGTCGAGTTTTCTGGAGTTGTGGTTCCTCTGGAGAATATCGATATTGAAGTCGCCAAACAGTAGGACTGGAGGATCTGTTGGTTTAAACTTCGACAGCAGTCCCTCAAGTTTTTAAAAGAAAGTCTTCAGATTTTGAGCTTCTGGAGATCTATATAGTGCTAATACAATTGCTGGTGTGGGTTCTGTGATTTCCACTGCGCAGATTTCGAACTTCTTTTCTTCAGCTTCTAGTGAGATGTCTTTTCTTGCTTGGAAGCAAAGGTTTTTATTTTCGCGCAGGTAGATACATACCCCCCCTCCTTTTGTGTGGGTTCGGGAGAAGGATTCCGCCATGATAAAGTCTTTAATTTTAGATGCTTCTTCCTGACCATGGTACATCCAGTGTTCGGAGATACACAGGATGTCCAGATTGAGGCTAGAAGCATCCAAGAAAACTTCTAACTCTTCTATCTTATTTTTAAGGCTGCGTGCGTTGATGTGCAGGCAATGCAGTTCTTCTGCTTGTGATTCTTGCATTGGGTTGGACTACTAGATATGCCTACCTTTTCACAAGAGACTGTTACGTTTGTTGATTCCTGCCCCTCGGTCTCAGAAAAAACCGCCGAATGGTTACCCCTTCCAGCCAGAACATGGGATCGTAGAGCTGGTCCGAGAGGTCTTCGTCCGCACCTATTTTGTATGAGTTTAGCTCTCCTTTTGTTTCAAGTTGTTCAACTATGAAGGTTTTCAGTGGAAGTTTTGTGGTGAGGTAGTTTTCCACTTGGCTCACAGTTACATTCTTATGGATCCTGCCTAAATGCAGCCATATCTTTCTTTTACCTGCTAGTAGGCCAAGATCCTTGTTTTCAGTGGATTTACCTTGGACGATGTTCGATCTTCTTTTCGAGTATTTCCCAGGTTTCACTTCCCTGAAGTCTTCATTCGCCGCCTGATCATTTGGCGTAGAACTAGGCTCAGACTTATCTTCACTCCCTGCAAGTTCATTTGCACTCGGGTGAGTAGCTATTTGCTGGCGAGACACTCCCTCTAGGCCTAGGCTAACTTCTGATTTGTCATAGTCCCTCCTCAGTAAGATGGTTTCTGAATGTTTTTCATTTTGGCCATGGGTGTATTGCCTGAGTTTTTCATCTTCTTTCTTCTGTTGGGACAGCTTTTCAGTTTTCTTGTCTAGTGCTTGAGCAGCTTGACTAAAGGAGGCGGTGGGTTTAGGCCTAGTCAGAGAATGGGAAACTGCTGCACTCTGGTGCCCGTTTGCTGTATGTTGTTCCTGTACCATAACCCTACTTTTTACCTCGTTGTTTGAAGAGCTTGATATAATACACTTCTGAAGGCTAATTATGTTTTCTAGGTCTGTAATTCTTTTTTCTTTTTCATTGGCCAAGCCATCTTTACTCTCTAGAAGGGCTTGCCAGAGTTGCTGGTTCTCTTGGTTTAGGCCACATGTCGATCCTGGGCTTTGGCCTAGGCCAGGGCCTAGGTCAGGGTTTGCCTCTAGTATATTGATGACTGTTGTAATTACCTTGTGCAATCGGCTTTGGAGTTAACTACATATAATAATAATAATAATCGTTTATTTAGCTGTAGTTAGCTATTAAATTACATTACAGCAATTATACATCATATAAATTTATACAATGTAGAGTGTAGACCCTTATAAATATTTAGATATAATGTAAACAATTAAATGTAGTCTACTCATGAGTGAGCCTGAGCTCTATATATCATATAATTATTCTTAAAACTAGTTACACTCTTAGAATTAACAACTTTAGATGGCAGGTTGTTGTATTCTCTGATACCTGAGTAAAAAATAGATTTACTAGTTACTTTCTTATTACAGGCTTGCAAATAGAATCCTTTAATGGCTCCTCTTGTACTATGGTCATGAATTTCTGTTATTAATTTTAATTTGGATCCTAAATAGTTTGGTAGTAATTTATTGTGAATTTTATAGATAAATGTCATTGAGTTAAATTTAATTTGTTCTCTAACATTGGACCATTGGAGAGCATCCAGCATTACTATAATGGGTACATATCTATTACAACTCAGTATAGTACGCATACCTCTATTTTGTAGTTTTTGAAGTCTATCAATATCAGTTATAAAAGCTTGATAAAAAAGTGTTGAACAGAAATCGAAATGTGGTTGAACAATAGTTTTGTAAATTAACATTTTTGACCATGCCGATAAATGATGTCCAATACGACGTAAATACCCTGTCTTTTTACTAATTGTTGATACAATGTAATCTATAATGGTTCCTAAATGATAATTTATTATCTAATATTACACCTAAATATTTAAACTCGTCCACAAACGTAATAGTGTCATCTTCAATTTTGATTTTGTTAATTAGACTGTCTAGCTTAACATCAGCTAGGTTTGCAGTACCTACTAACATACCTTTACACTTTAATACATTTAGTTTAAGGAAGTTAATGCTTAGCCATTGAGCTACAGTTTTTAACTCATTATTAATTACATCAATCAGTTCTTTCAAGTCTTGGCTTGAGAAAAAGATTACTGTATCATCTGCATACAAGTTTAGGATACACTTTACTACACATGGGAGCCTGCACAGCTCACACCAATTTCAGACAGCTTGCTTTTAATGTCTGATATATCCATATCATCCACTAATTTAGATACTTTTGGCAGAGCTATATCACATGAACTTGTACCCGACGCCATCTTGGACGCAGCATTCCCTCTTCCATCTATAGGCCTATTATGCCTATTATGCCACTTTCCACATCCAATTAACGTATGTGTTGTGATTAATCGGTTACGTCATCTGAAGAAGTTATTCATACCGTATTGAAGTGTCAGTATTATCTTCTTGTGATGTAGTCGGTCTATTTGGACGTTTCAAACATAAAAACGTGTTGGTTTTTAATTTTTATTCAAGAATCCAAATAATTGGTTAAAAGTTAAGAAATTTTGAATCTGTAGATTTTGTATGTGTTACTGAAGCGATTTACTGTATCAATAGAGACTGAATAGAGGGCATCTTGACAGGAATAATTTACGGTCAGTCCCTCGAACTCGCCGCGCGGCCGAGTAGTGGGGGAAGACCCTTGGTGGGGTCGGAGGGGAAATGCGGCTACGTCAGTGAATTCTTTCAGTGGAATACACTTTAGCTTTGATATTCCGGCTATGGCTCTTACAAACTTCATTGAGGCTGCCTGGATCCTACTTGCATCTCTCTCTCCTAGTGTCCAGGTCACTGAACCATATGTAAGGATGGGTAAATAGTATACCTTATATAGTAGCACCTTACATTCTCTAGGGAAATCCTCATTCCACAGTAACTTTCTTACTTGCTGATAAAAAGATTCTGCTTGCGCCACCCTTTTACCAATCTCACTTCCCATCTTTGCCTCCTTTGTGATAATGCTTCCTAGGTATGCAAACTCTTCTGTCTCCTCCAGTTCCTCTTCTCCAATTTTTATTTTGTCTCTAATTGTTCTACTTGTTGCTTTCTTTCTTGATCTTTCCATCACCATAGTTTTACTTTTATTTATACTGATTTTTAGTCCAAATTCCTCTGTTATGAGTTTCCATTTCATCACTTTCCTCTGAACCTCTTCAGCTGTATCTCCCCATACCAGAATATCATCAGCATAAATCATTGTTCTTGTACCTGGTCCTTTTACCCCTGGTTCCACCTTATTTAATATTTCGTCCATGACGATTGAAAACAGTAATGGGGATAATACCCTACCCTGTCTTAAGCCAGAGTTAGTCTTGAACCATTCTGTATTTCCATGTTTTGTTTGTACACAACTTGTACATTGTCGATACATGCTCCTTATTCTGTCACTCATGTTGTTGTTAACACCCTTATTGTTTAGGCACTCCCATACTTTTTCTTGGGGCCTGCGATCATATGCTTTTTCTAGGTCTAAAAACACCATGTGTACATTTTGTCCTGCCTCCCACCTAGTTTCCATTATTTGCCTAACTGCAAATATCAAGTCCGTGGTTGACCTTCCACTAGGGTTGCCAACTATTGAATATGAAAATACGGGAATTTTAAAATTGATTTGAAATGTAGAGGGAAAGAGGACGGCGATGTCCCAGTTGCCGAAGGCCAAATCGCCGCTATCGACGTTAGGTCCCAGAAAATGAGTTTAGGGATTTGATATTAACCTTGCAGGTGTAATTTTCTCATTCAGTTAATGTTTAATTTGGGAGGGTAAATTGAATTAATATGTACCTTCTACATTTTGTCAAGCTATTTTGCATCACGTAAAATCTTTATATCCCGTTTTAAATAATTATAACATTTTTCACACGAAAGAGAATAAATACCAACAACTTGTAACTTACCAGGTTGATCTGTTTCTATTGTCTAACCATTTATGTACCATCATGTATTGTAATGAAACAATTGTCTCAACATAAGACTTTAAGTTCAAAATGCTCAAATGCTGAAAACTGTCTACTGTTAGTAGGCGGAAGTTTACGAAATGTGTATTTTAAAACAAACTGAAAATACGGGAAAACTGATTCCCGTGTAGAGTTGATACGGGAAGCGGGAAATCACAGTGGAAAACGGGATTTCCCGGGAAATACGGGAGAGTTGGCAACCCTACCTTCCACTCCGGAAACCATACTGTTCTTCCCTTAGTTGTTGCTCTACCGATTCTTTTAATCTTACTTGTAATATTCTTTCGTATATCTTAGCTCCTTGACTCATTAGTGTGATGCCTCTATAGTTTGCGACTTCCTTCCTGTTGCCTTTTTTATAGAGTGAGACAATCACTCCTTTCCGCCAGTCTTCAGGAACTGTTTTCTGTTGCCAGGCTGCTTTTACTACGCGATGCACCCATTCACACCCTACTGGTCCTGCTGCCTTGATCATCTCTATGTATACTTCATCTATACCTGCTGCCCTTCCATTTTTCATGCATCGAATAGCACCCCTTACTTCTTCTATTGTTACATTTCCCTCTTCTTTGTCATCTTCCGGTTCTTCCATCGTTGGGGTGTTCATCTCTTCATAACAGCTCTGAGTGTTAGTACCATTTAGTAAGTTGCAAAAATGCTCTTTCCACAAAGTTTTTACTTCATCTGTTTCTTGTGTTAGTTTGCCGTTTTTGTTGTTAAGATATTTTGGACGCTCACTGTCTGTACGTTTATTTTTTATCATACCGTACAACATCTTTTTGTTTCCATCAAAGTCAACTTTCAGCTTTTCAGCCAACTTTACCATTGATTTTTGTTTTTCCATTTTGACAGTCTCCTTTACCTCTTTTTTACTCTGTCCATATTTTAAAATATTTGTCATGGAACGGTCTTCTTCCTTCTTCTTCCATGCTTCTTTTTTCTGTTTTACCGCAGCTTTTACCTTCTCGTTCCACCATGGTGTCTCTTTCATCTTTCTTTTCCCACTCACTCATCCGCACAGTTCTTCTGTAATCTCTACCAACGTGTTTCTTAGTGCACACGATTCATCTTCTACATCTTTCAGCTCCCCTTGTGGTATTTGTTCTTGTATTTTCTTCCTAAACATTTCTCTTAGTTTGTCTTCTTGTAGTTGCCATATCTTCAGCTTCTTATTTCTGGTTTGTATTGTACTTTTCCACGGTTTTTGAACTTTCAATGTTGCTACCAGTAGTCTGTGGTCCCCGTCCAATGCAATACTGGGAATAACCTTAACATCCCTAACTACCGGCCTCATTTCTTTGCTTACTATAATATAGTCGATCACACTCTCAGTCTCTCCATCCCATCCATATCTAGTGATCTTGTGCTTTTTCTTCTTCTTAAAAATATGACTATGACTAGAGATGACTATGACTAGAGAATTTCGGCTGCACATCTCCAACAACATTTCGCCTTCCTTGTCTCTTCTCCCATACCCGTGGGGCCCTAGTACGCCATCATATCCATTTTGGTTTTCACCCACCTTTGCATTCATATCTCCCATGATTATTGCTCTCTCGGAGGTTATTTCCCTTTCTATGGCGTCAACAAAATATGTTTTCTCGTCCATAGACTTCCCGACCTGAGGAGCATAAACTTGGATTATCTCTGTCTGCCTCTTTCCTATTGTTACAGAACTAGGTCAGTGTATGACAGCTGTCAGGGGCAGCCTGTTACCTGTTGTATTAGCGCATAAGTTGGTACTACCTGGTCGGCCATGTGCCTTCTATATATGTATTAAGTTAGCACAGTGATCACAGAGGCTGTGAGTCTGTGGCCTATATATTCTGCTGTCACATTTCCCCAAGCTCTCGTATTAAAGCTGCTCTTCACCAAGTACGTTTGTTTTGTGTCTGCCACCCGAATCCCGAAACATGGTGTCAGAAGTGGTGCGCGTTTTTGGGGGCGTGTAGGCCTAGCTAGGCTAGTGAAAGCATGGTGCAATCATCCATTAACTAGAAGATTGTAAGTATTTAGTATGGCTTCGCTAATACCTACGCCTGAGCCTATGAAGATATTAGGTGATGTGCAAGATAATTGGAAGTTTTTTCGATATTGCTTCGAAAACTACATGATAGCATCAGAATTGGACAAGAAACTAGCACCTGTACAATGTGCGACCTTGTTAGCCATCTTGGGCAAAGATGCCCTACGAGTCTACAAGCAACTACACGTAGCGCCTCAAGACTGCGATACCACGAAAAAGATCCTAGACCTTCTACAGAATTATTTTACGCCAAAAATAAACCCAATATTTGAACGATTTGTGTTTGGTACAGCTAACCAAGAGGTAGGTGAGTCAATCACTGCATATGTCGCCCGATTGCGCGACTTAGCACAAACTTGTGCCTTTGGTGCCAACGTAGATGAATTCATTCGAGATCGCATGGTACTAGGCATCCGAGACAATGAAACTCGTAAGCGTCTACTAGGTGTAGCAGACCTAACGCTTCAACGTGCACTAAACCTATCGCAAACAAGCGAGCTGACTAATCATCAGCTGGAGAAAATCCAGGGCACACAAGAGCCTGAAATCGTACATAAAATGGTTGATAAAACGCAGACACGTCATTACAAGCGACAAGATAAGAAGAAAAAACAAGACAAGCAAGATAAGCAGCAGCACGAGACAACACGCGAGAAATTTTGCAAGTACTGCGGTGGAAAACACGTGAGGAAGAAGTCCGAGTGCCCAGCTTCCGAACAAACATGTTTGAAATGTGGTAAGCGAAATCATTTTGCCAAAATGTGTCAACAGGGAAAGAAAAATGTGCATTCCCTAGATACTACAGCCCAGACAGACTTGGATAGTGAAAGTGAGGACAGTATCTATAGCGTGGGTTTACTGCAAAGCTGCGGGGCCATAAAACATAAAGGTAAGCAACTTTTTGTTAACGTGAATATGAAAATAGGCCACCGAAGTACCACTCTCAAATGCCAACTAGACACTGGAGCTAGCTGTAATGTGCTTAGTCTCGCGGATTTGATAAAGATAACGGGAGAAAATCCCAAGATGCACCACAGTAGCGAGCAACTAAAATGCTACGGTGGAGAAAACATCAAACCATGTGGGCAAGTGAATATAACATGCAAGACACGGCAAGGCAAAAAGAGACTGGCGTTCCAAATCGTAAAATTACGACAAAACCCTCTCCTTTCCGCAGAAGCGTGCGAAACGTTAGGATTAGTTGAGGTTAAGGCAACCCTCTGCTCTGTCAAGGAAGTCGTTGCTCCACCTAACCTCAAAGACAAGATTCTGCAGAACTGGCCAGATGTGTTTGAAGGACTGGGGCGCCTACCAGGCAAATTACATCTGGCGGTAGACCCAGCAGTAAAACCAGTGCAACATATGTCAAGACGCGTACCAGTCGCACTGAAAGGAGAACTTCGCGACACACTAAAGAAGCTACAACAGCAAGGGGTGATCACCAAAGAAACGGAGCCAACCGAATGGTCAAGCCATATGATAGCCGTCAAGAGAGGTAAAAAGCTACGCATCTGTATAGATCCACCAGAACTTAACTCGGCACTCAAAAGATCCCATTACCAATTACCAACGCTAGAAGAAGTCTTACCACAGCTGGCCAACGCCAAAATATTTTCAGTCTTAGACGCCAAAGATGGTTTTTGGCAGGTGGAACTGGATAAGGAAAGCAGCAAGCTTACCACGTTCGCAACACCATTTGGGCGGTACCGGTGGCTGCGAATGCCATTCGGCATATCTCCGGCACCGGAGGAATACCAACGTAGACTTCATGAAATACTAAGCGATCTAGCGGGAGTAGTCGTGATAGCGGACGACATATTGGTGTATGGATCAGGCGCAACCACAGCGGAAGCCGAAGACGACCACGAGAGAAACTTGTGGCAAGTACTCCAGAGATGCCGCGAGAACCATCTCAAAATAAACAAAGACAAACTGAAGATCAGGTTACCAGAAGTCGCTTATATGGGTCATCTGTTGACTAGCAAAGGTCTTAAACCCGACCCTGCAAAGATAGCAGCCGTTGCTCAGATGTCGAGACCAACGACAGTACAAGAAGTCCAGCGCTTCATAGGATTTGTCACTTACCTGACCAAGTTTTTACCAGGTCTGTCGGCAGCCTGTGAACCGCTAAGACGCTTGACAGACAAGAATGCTCAATGGGAATGGCAGTCACAGCAAGAAGAGGCGTACAATAAAATCTTACGCTTAGCAACGACAGCGCCCATTTTAAAGTACTACGACGAGAACGGTCCCCTCACCATACAATGTGACGCTAGTTCAGTCGGACTTGGAGCAGTTCTTCTTCAAGATGGACAACCAATTGCATTTGCATCCAAAGCATTGTCCCCAACAGAGCAGTCGTATGCACAGATCGAAAAAGAATGTCTGGCAATCGTCTTCTCGTGTGAAAAGTTCGACCAGTACGTGTGTGGCAAGGAAAAGGTTAGTGTAGAATCCGACCATAAACCATTAGAAATCATTTTTAAAAAACCACTTATCTCCGCACCTAAGCGTCTTCAACGTATGTTACTACGCTTACAACGTTACTATCTGGATGTACGTTATAAGCCCGGAAAGCTGATGTACATTGCCGACATGCTTTCTCGGTCGTACCAACCATGTACGAAACATGGTGTGGAGAAACCGTACTTAATCTTCCAACTTGAACGAGAGCATAAACTTTACATGGAATTTGAAAACATCAACATGACAGAACACTTAAACGTAACCAAAGAACGCCTACGACAAACACAAAGTGCTACTGCTCAAGACGCAGCCCTGCAGACACTAACATCCATTATCTTGATAGGATGGCCGCCTACGAAAGATCAAGTCCCCATAGTCATCCGAGAATATTGGAACTACCGGGAAGAATTAAGTGTTCAGAACGGAGTTCTCTTCAGAGGCAGCAGGATCGTAATTCCGAAGAACATGCGCCCAGAAATGTTAGTACGGATTCACTCAAGCCATCTAGGGCCTGAAGCCTGTCTTCGCAAAGCAAGAGATACTGTGTTCTGGCCGCAAATGTCACAAGAAATCCGGGACAAAATCAGTCAATGTAGTGCATGTAATGAGTTTGCCGAGAAACAACAGCAGCAAACTCTGCAAACTCATCCAACCCCAAACTTACCGTGGAAAAGAGTAGCTCTCGATACCCTACACTACAAAGACGAGTTGTATCTAGTAACCGTCGATTATTATTCCGATTTTTGGGAGCTAGACAAACTTGAGAATTCTCGATCGGAGACCCTCATAGCAATATCAAAGAAGAATTTCAGTCGACACGGCATTCCGGAGGTCATCGTCACGGATAACGACACCCCCTTTGTAAGCTCAGCGTTTCGACATTTCTCTGCGGATTGGGAATTTGAACATTGCACTATTTCGCCACGCCATAGCCGATCGAATGGCAAAGTTGAAGCCACCGTCAAAATAGTGAAGAAACTCCTCAAGAAAACTTCTCGAGACAACGCCGACCTATGGAAGGCCATACTCGATTGGAGAAACACTCCCACAGAAAACATGATGTCCAGTCCGGTCCAGCGTTTAATGTCACGTAGAACCCGAACACTCATGCCAATCACCACTGAACTTCTGTATCCAAAGGTTGTGGATAAAGTTCAGGAGAAGATAAACCTGAAGAAACAAAAAATGAAGAGATCGTATGACATTCGTTCCAAGGAATACCCTGCCTTGGAAATAGGGGAAGGTGTACGACTGAAACCCAACCCTGAATGGAGTGATCAACGATGGAAGCCTGGAATAGTAACGTCTAAACTATCATCACGGTCCTATATAGTGAACGTTGACGGGAAGGAGTATCGAAGAAACCGAGTCTTCCTACGACAGTCAAAGGAACGTAGTCCTCCCATCGACCCTGAAGGAAGGCTACAACCCGACAATCTAGTCGAACACGTTCCAGAGGGGCGACAAGCGGCACAAGGACCAGCAGCACAAGAACCAGCACCAGCACCCATGGCGGCTCCAAAGCCAACGACATCCAGTGCAGCGCAGCCGCCCACGACTGCACCCCCGTACCAGACCCGGTCCGGAAGAGTTGTGACGGTGCCCGAGAAGTTCCGAGTTGACTAAGTGACTAACCCGCGTGTGCAACCAGTGAGTGACGTGAAAATGTTAATTTGTTTACATTTATTATACAGAAGAAAATGTTAATTTGTTTACATTTATTATACAGAAGAATTATGTATTATAAGAAGAATTTCAGAACATTCACTGTGCTATAATTAGTAAGTTAAGAAGTTAATCAATTAAGTTGAAAGTGTGCTTTCCATTTAAAAGAAGTTTCTCAGTACCTAAAGCCTATGTCTTATAATTTGTTTTGATTCATGAAAAGGGAGATGTTACAGAACTAGGTCAGTGTATGACAGCTGTCAGGGGCAGCCTGTTACCTGTTGTATTAGCGCATAAGTTGGTACTACCTGGTCGGCCATGTGCCTTCTATATATGTATTAAGTTAGCACAGTGATCACAGAGGCTGTGAGTCTGTGGCCTATATATTCTGCTGTCACATTTCCCCAAGCTCTCGTATTAAAGCTGCTCTTCACCAAGTACGTTTGTTTTGTGTCTGCCACCCGAATCCCGAAACACCTATCATAACTTCCATCTTGATCATTCTGTCACTACTATTTTTTATTTCAACTATATCTTCCTTAATCTCTGGGCTCACAACAAACCCAACACCATTTTTACCCTCACTTCCACCTGACCACCATATTTTATACCCATCTCTGAGCTCCTTTCCATTTGGTTTCACTAAGCCCGAGAATGTCCAACTTCCGTGTCTTCATTGTATCTATCACCTCTTCCATCTTTCCATTCAGTGTAACGATGTTAAGTGTAGCTATGCTTATTTCACATCTTCTTTCCATTTTTTTCCGTTCCTTTTTCTTTGCTTTTTTCTTTTCTTTGACCGTTAATAAGTTCCCCGGGTCCACACCCGGGTTGGGTAAAAATTTGTCATTTAAGCCGTTTCTATCGTTCCTATTTCTACCCTGCATGGCCTTCTGCACCTGTCTGTAGCCTTCTGGTTTACAACAAAACTCCTCAGTTTTTCTCCAACTTTTATATAATAATAATAATAATAATAATAATAATAATAATAATAATAATAATAATAATAATAATAATAAAAAATATTTTTCAACCTATGCCACCACCTCAATGTGAAAATGTTTACATTCAGGTTATAATTGACGAGTGGTGATTTACCCGCCCCCTGACGTCACGAAGGAATGTGGCCCCCTTAGTTGGGACAAATCCGCTAACTGTTATGCTTTCACGCGCTTAATGTACGACACTTATCTCGTTCTAGCTGTTATAATATTCACTTTTCAGGTATAACCTATAGGAAAGCGTATTTAGTTCACATACCAGTGGTCAATATAAAGGTTATTTCAAAATTATAGACCCAGTAGTTAACTTGTTATAACAATTCGCACATCAAGAGGATAAAATGAGCAATGCGTGTTTTGTTTTTTCAACTTCAATTGGCGAAAAACTAATGATCAGATTTTGACGAGAGTTTCTTTAGCATGTGTTCCAATAATGTGAGAAAATAAGCGAATAAACTTTCTAGATAGAAATTGCTCAGAAAGAAAATTCATAGCATGCAATAATATGCAGGGTGTAGCGGTTGGGCCTCAAAAGTAGCGGTTTTCACCGTGAAACTAAGCACCTTGCATATTAGTGCATGCTATGAATTTTCGTTCTGGGCATTTTCTATCTAGAAAGTTTATTTGCTTATTGTCTCACATTATTGGTACGTATTCTTAAAAAACTCTCGTCCAAATCTGATCATTAGTTTTTCGCCAGTTGAAGTTGAAAAAACAAAACACACCTTGCTCATTTTATCCTCTTCAGTGCGTGAATTGTTATAACAAGTTAACTACTTTGTCTATAATTTTAAAATAACCTTTATATTGACCACTGGTTTGTGAACTAAAAAATATGTTTCCCAGGTTATATCTTAAAAATGAATATTATACCAGCTAGAACGAGATAAGTGTGGATGTGTTTTGCGTGGATCCGTCCGGACAGAAGGGACTTTTCCCAACTGCTAGTCACGTGACACAGTACTCGGCGCAAGCTCCGCCTATCACCACTCGTCAATTAAGACACAAAAAATGGTATTAATAATCCGTTGAAGAATCGGTAACCGTATCGACAAATTTGATGAATTGGCCCATCCTCATTCAATACAAGCACAATGCAGAACATAAATAATGTAGACTATTCCTGGGCTGTTCTGCCGTGTCGGGGATGAGTTTACCCATGTTGGTGTCGTTCTCAAGACTAGTGCAACATGGTGCAACCTCACACGACCAAACACCCCAGGAATAATACAACAGGGTAAAGGGGTAACTATGGCTCGTGAAACCCTCCAACAAGTTAATTTAGACTAAGCCTATGTTGTTTATTCTGTCAATTTTCTATGATAACTGTGGCCAACAAATGCCATTTTCCATTTGAAATAATTTATGTTGTGTTTAGAATCCAGAGATTGGTTTCAAACAGCTTTCAATTATTTCCTCATTCCTATTTCTACATTTATCCACTTTTTCACACTGTGGATTATCTGTTACAAAGATTCCAATCTTGCTCATCTGGCTCTACTTTCCCCTGTCCACTTCCACTTTCCCTTCAATTCTTTGTTGCAACTCTTTGGCTAAAATAGTGTGTAATCAAGTTGATCTGTTTTCTGACAATTTAATATGTTTTAGGGCTAAAATAATGAATGTGTTTATAATATGAGATAGGGTTGATGTAAACAATTAGTTGACTATGTACATCTATGTACATTAATTTTGAATTGTGATCCTAACAAATTTTGTGTTATTTTCAGGTTATATTACATTTACACTTGTGGAGTTTAAATACTCTGTTATTATTATTGTTATTATTATTATTATTATTATTATTATTATTATTATTATTATTATTATTATTATTATTATTATTATTATTATTATTATTATTATTATTATTATTATTATTATTATTACTTTCCCCCGTCCACTTCCACTTTCCCTTCAAATGTTTGTTCTGCCTCTACTTTTCCCTGTCCACTTCCGCTTTCCCTTCAATTCTTTGTTCTGCCCCTACTTTCCCCCATCCACTTCCACTTTCCCTTCAATTCTTTGTTCTGCCTCTACTTTCCCCCATCCACTTCCACTTTCCCTTCAAATCTTTGTTTTGCCTCTACTTTCCCCTGTCCACTTCCACTTTCCCTTCAATTCTTTGTTCTGCCTTTACTTTCCCCTGTCCACTTTCACTTTCCCTTCAATTCTTTGTTCTGCCTCTACTTTCCCCTGTCCACTTCCACTTTCCCTTCAATTCTTTGTTCTGCCTCTACTTTCCCCGTCCACTTCCACTTTCCCTTCAATTCTTCGTTCTGCATTTACTTTCCCCCTTCCACTTTCACTTTCCCTTCAATTCTTTGTTCTGCCTCTACTTTCCCCTGTCCACTTCCACTTTCCCTTCAATTCTTTGTTATTCATTTATGTCTCAAAATGTGTCAAACAAATCTTCATAATAATTTACTGGAGATTCCGTCTTAATTTGCTCTTCTAACTACTTGATGGGGAAATAACGAGCGCTGCTCTATCTGTGTAGGTGGTGGAGAGTTTGGTGACGTGTGTCGGGGGAAACTGAAGCTCCCTCCCGACGGTCGACAAGAGATCGACGTTGCAATCAAGACACTGAAACCGGGTTCTACCGACAAGGCTCGCAACGACTTCCTCACGGAAGCCAGCATCATGGGCCAGTTCGAGCATCCAAACGTGATCTTCTTGCAAGGAGTGGTCACCAAGAGTAATCCAGTAATGATAATCACAGAGTACATGGAGAATGGTTCCTTGGATACATTTTTAAGGGTATGGCCATCATTATATATATGTACATATTATTCTTCATTCTTGGGTTCAATCCATGTAAAAAGTATTTAAGCCTAGTCAACTTTTAGAAACAGTTTTGCATGTATCTCCTAATCGTCGGGTGACTGACATCAAAAAAAGAACCGTCGAAATCGGTCCAGATACTCGCGAGTTATTAACGTTGTACCTGCCCCATGCTACTGCTGCTCGTCACGGCAGTCGGCCGACCGGACTAGCGAGTGGCTGCTCGGGATTTCCCTTGACCGTGCGTAATTTTGTTTCATTCAAGTCAAATACACTAAGACACACACTTCGTGGGTGTTCATAGCTGTGGCAGGAGCAAAGCCTACTACAGTAAACCCTCGTTAACCCCTTGGAATATCATTAAAAAATGAAAAAAAAAAGCCTCAAATATTATAAAAAAAAAAAAAAAAAAAAAAGTTATTGAGGTGAGGTGTTGTGTTGGAGCTTCCCTTAGAACACTATTTTAGTCATTTGACGGTGTGGTACTGCAGGAAACACTCAGGTAGTTGAAACAGGGGCGCGCGACGGCTAGGCCTAGGGTTAGGCCTACACCATTGCACTGTCATTATTAGACAACACATCGTCCACTTCCGACTCAGATGATAACACTTATTCAATTTCACATTCTCATCCCTCCCTCCATCACCATCTCTACATATATCACTCAACATCACACTCACAAAGGGTATTATCAACAATTTCGCGCTCCGTCATTTGTTTACGTCTTGTAGTCGCCATTTCTACACCTACAACGTTGTCTAGACGTTGCGCGCGGATCGGCTGTTGTTTTTGCGTATGTTTCCTCATAGCAATGCGTACAGGAACAATACCACAATTCTGATTGGATGAAAATGTAGGTGCAAGTTATAGGAGAATCTAGAACTAATCAGCAAGCGTCTACGACGCACATTGAATAAGCTACCGCGAAATTCAAAATGCCTGGAGCGGCGACGGCTCCCAGCCGTCTTTGCACGCGACGCACTTCAAACACACGACGGCTGGGAGCCGTCTTTGTATGGCATCTGGTTAATACGAACATCAAGGGAGCCAGAAATTGTCAGTTCGTAATATAAAAATTCGTAATATTGCAAAAATGTCAAAATTCAATAGTACCAGCCAAAATAAACGTATCTACAAACAATCAATGTTTTCCAATGGATAGTAGCGTGCTGGTATGATGTTTTGTGCGCGCATAGTAGGCGGACTAAGCGGGCACGTTGCAGTGAGCAAGCCACGCCCCTCAACAGCTGTAAGGACTGGTGCGCGCATCCGATCGCGCCTGCGGGCGTGGAGGGGGAAGGGAAAACTAAGCACCAACAAAACAAGTAGCTGCCTGCGACGACGTACGCTCGGCGGACAAAAATCTTGATACCTACCCCTACTCTGCGAGTTGAACTCTCGGACACATTATTTTGTTTGTGCAGGTTCAAAATTATTAGTTCGTATTAAACAACGAACATTATGTATAAGTACCATCCAGGGGATAAATAATTAGTACCTATTACGTACTATGCGAAATTCGTTATATCCGTTTTATTTAACATTGAGTGTCCTATTTACGCGGGCTGGGTCTTGCTTACTATTCGCATTATCTGAGAATTCGCACTAACCGAGTTCGTTTTACCGAGGGTTTACTGTATCGTCTTGAGCCGCGTTACACGGAACAAGAGTACACTGTGGTAAAAGAACGAAGTGCATCGGACAATCAAAGCTTAAAGGTGTTACAAGCTAGAAGTGGAAATGTGTTGTGGTGTAGATGTGGTGCGTGTGCAGAGATGGATACAGACACACAATCAATTTGTTGCACAGAATCCGATTTAATTATCAATGTGAGGCAAGATGCGGATTGCATAATACGTATTCCAAGAGGCATTTGATACTGTCGTGCTTAATTTACATACTCTAAGAACTTCTCGTCATAGTTTATTGCATGAAACGAAATGTGCCGGAAAAAAGAAAGAACTTGAGAAAGTTAGCAACGCACTCTGGAGACATATTGCATACAGACAATTTGTATTCTGGATGAATTCATGGCAAAAAATTTGTCAGTTTAGGAGATTCGTCTTACCTTTGAGCATTGTTAATTCGATTCGTGGGGAATATCTGGAGGCTGATGGCTTATATGCCGGCTTTAAAACGGTAGAAGTGTTGTCGAAAAATACTTTCAGTAAATCGACGCACTATTATTTTAAAGGCGTAATTGTACATATGCTTGATTACATTGTGATTGTATCTTTGTCTGTCTTGGCTGTCAAAATAAATATAGGTTTCTCTACGGTATTCTAATGAATGCTACCGCTGTGATGCTGTCAGTTTTTTAATGAGTAAACCCTGTGTATTACTATCGGTGAGGTATTTATTCATAATATAATATGATAAGCAGTGGTGTGTTTTGTGCGGGCAGGTAGACCTCTCGGGATGTGCCGGCCAGCCACGCGCTTCTACAGAGAACTAGGAGGCCGTATTCGCTACAGTTTTCTACGATGTTTATAATAACGAGATATTGTTGAAACAAAAATATGTTGTACTAAAGGTTGACTGGACATTTAAATAAGACAAATCAATAAAATAAAATGTTTTTTATTTCTAATAATTTTACGTCCGTGAAAGCCTTCACAATTATATACAGTACAACCTTGATATAAGGTCGCTGAAGGGACTATTGATTTTCGACGTTATATCAAGCAGAACTTTTATCAAATTAACTTTTAAAAAAAAGACTGATTTATGGCTTATTTTGAAGTAAATGTATTCTTTGGGGCAACATCAATAATGAAGGGACTGAAATAGTGACAGATTAGATTTGTTGCAAGGTATGACCTGTAGTAACATTAAAGAAAAGATAACACAAAATGAAATTACACATTATATGGGGGGGGGGGGGGGGGCTAGACATTTGTATGGCTCACTATCTTAGATATAGGCCTACACACTTTTAATTTGGCCAGCGCTATTGTACAGTCTGCTGTCACCGCTCTTATCAAGGAGGAGATAACATGACCATCCAGTGCTTTTAAGAATACATATGCCTATCTCACGAGTGATAAACTGGTTTATTTCCATTTTGGGTCTTTGTCGGGCTGGCTGTGACGCAGGGTTGGCAAAAACCCGGGTTTTTTCGAAAAAAACCCTGCCCAGTGGGTTTTTTCGGGTTTTTTCGGGTTTTATCAGGCTTTTTCGGGTTTTTTCGGGTTTTAGACAAAAACATGTTAAATTAGTATGCATGCCCTCTTGTGCCTTCAGCTTGTTCTTTTTACGATTTATGAATATTTTGACCATATACTGCGCGAATAATCTTCACCATTCAAGCACCTTAAACCCATAATCTGACCTTATACAACCATGTTACATGTTATATCATATTAAGTTATATACATACTGTAATGAATGACCATATTTGGCTTGTTTCTCAACGTAATGTACAAGCCCCGGGTATTTTTTAGTATTTGTTTTATTGTTGTGTGACGAGGGCAAACGTATTAGGGGTATTAAAATTATTAATTCCTATAGCATTGTAAAATTCAACAAAAATATTTCAAGCTCTTTCTTTTCATTTAATGACAATATACTTCTTTAAATAAATCGACTTTCTCTACCCTGCCTAATATAAATGTATGTATCATTATTGATGGTTATGCCTAATATAAGCTTTCTCAGATCCCACGTCCTCGTTTGCGGATACGTTTTTTTTTTAGTTTATTACAGAGATTTATTATTACTGTATTGAGTTTATAAATATTCTAATATGACCTTTTTCTCAATTGACCAATGTTGAAAAAGTAAATGTGTAGATGAAAACCATTGTGATTTTGTTTAGTTTCGATGACTGTGACGAATGGTACCTTGATTAAAGACGTTTCAAAATCCATACTTGCGAAAAGCGTAAAAAAACAAGTGAATTTTTATATCCCGGAAATTTGATTAATTTCTAGCTTGTCTTTCATTGGAGAGAGCAAAAATGTGAAGCTTATTAGTCGAGAACAAAAACATCTATTTTATATAGTTCCGGGAAGAACAAATTTGGTTTGATATAATCCAAAAATAAAAAAAAATCATGATATATTAATTTTGCAAAGTGTATGAATCATAAACAATCACAGAATTTATAAGTGGCTTTATCTCTTCAAAAAAAGGTTGACTGAACAAGTTCGTTAAATATATCGTAAGTCAGTAGTGCCTTTCAATTTCGGGCAAACAGTTTACTCACGCCTCTTGAGAATCAATTTAGTGAGCGGAATGATAGGTGTTTCTGCCTGATCGTAATCAAATCTTCAGTCTTGTACTGACGTAATATGAGATAGCCTAGGCCTATATTATATTTTTGAATGAGACTGCAGTAGACCTACATACCCACAAACACAATAAAAGAATAAATAAAGGTGGCTAGAATATTATAAACTGTACAATTATACACCTACGTTGAGTATTTGAAAAAACCCACTTGTTGTCTAAAACCCGCGGGTTTTTTCAGGTGGGTTTTACCCGAAAAAACCCGGCGGGTTTTTCGGGTCGGGTAAAATCATGCCAACCCTGGCTGTGAGTCACCCGCTACCAGAGTCGGGTTTCTCCGCGCGTAGGGTCGTAGCGTCGGCGGGGGGGGGGGGGAGTAAACTGACAGTTAAATTCCATCGTAAAAACAGGAATTTTATCTGAAACGACGGTATATCAAACTTTTTACTAATGTAGGGATGTTAATTTAGGGACGTACTATTGCATTCAAAGTTATATCAGGCAACGTATTATCAAGAGAAAATTAACATTGTGTCTTCTGGGGTTTCACCGGGACCTTATCAAAACGACGTGATAATGCGAAATACCTCGTTAATTCAAACTCTCTTAATTGAAATTTATGTGTAATTCACAGTAGTGACAAAACCCTGCTTAAGCTTTGAGCATAAGGCTTAATATTAAATGTTCTTTTAATTCAAAATGTTGTAATTCAAATTGGGGTTTTAAGGGTCCCTTGCAATTCAAATGAAAGAGGTTATGCTGTAGTTCCACTTTATAGGAACATGTTTTTGTCTTCACTTACTATATTGATTCCATATCATTCTAAAAACTATCTTCCGTCATATTTGTTCTCTTGTATTTGTTGTGTCTGTGGTAGTGTTCAAGGTACGGGAGATTGCCGGTTCCATTCCCTCCAGGATTTGTGTATGATTTTGTGTAGGCCTGCTGGTTGTGTACATTACCCTATAGGTAGGGACCCTTGATTTTCGCGAACGGTTTATTCACGAATTTTTGCAATTTGTAAGATAAAGAAAATTTGATAACATATGTGACCTCTCTGGTGACCTTGGCATTCAATTGGCGTTGAGTTTTCGCGATTTTGGGCATTTTCTAGGGTTTAACGCAATTTTACTAGTTTCTGTGTTAAAATGCAATTTTTCGCGCGAATTTTACGATATTTCCGAGTTTTCAAGTATTTTTCGCAACTTTTAAAATCCAATATTTACGTTTTGACGTTTTCAATTTTTTTTAAGTCGCCATTTTCATCTTTCAACAAAAAAACATGGGTCACCTTGAAATCGTATCAACAAGGCGCGGCAACCATGTTGTTAGAGGATACAACAAACACAACCCGCAAACTTTTCCGACGCTGTGATTGGTTTGCTGTAGTGATGACATCGGTTAGTAAAATTACTAACCGGTTAACCGAATTCAAAACCGGTTTAAAACCGGTTTTCAAAAAAAAAAAAAAAAAAAACTAGGCCTATTTAAAAAAATAAACATCAGCGAGGCAGGTTCTGCCTGCTTTGTCAGCATATGAGGACATAGGATCGGGACGGTGAAAGGGGACGACCTTGCGACTTTGGCTGTCTGCCAACTCGGGTAATAGGTAATATTGTAAAGGGGGGTTTTGCGGGGGGAGGGGGGGGGGCTCTCCTATTGAAATACAGTGTTACGTTTTCGAGGGACCCGAGATAAAGAACGTGGTAACGCGAAAAACGCGCTTTTGTTGACATAACATCCCCCCCCCCCCCAAGACACCATGCTTATCTGAGAAGGGTCGCAAGCGAGGCCCGGCGACCAAGGTCACGCAGCTAGGCTAGGCTGTGATGACGTATCCGGTAACCCAACATTTTTTCGAGGTGGGTCATAAAAAAAACTCTAGTGGGTAAAAATATTGCTTTCAATACTTGGGCAAATACGTAAGAGTAGCCGAAGTGCGATGGCAATGTTTAATTATAACTCTGTAGTTTGACAAAAGTCTTTTGTAAAGAGGAACACTGGAGGAGGGTTTGCTATTTATGGTAAGCAGGTATAAAGTACCTCAGTGCCGGCAACCAAGATCGTAGATAAAACGACCTTTTCAGAGACCCCCCCCCCTCCCACGTGGAACGGGATACAGCTGGTCAAGGTCAAGTCACTCACTGGCGGCTGGGTTGCATTGTGTTGAGCAATGGAAGGGGGGGTGGGGGGGGGGGGGGGTTGCAGAACTGGGATGAATGACTAATGTGGTCGCGCTTGAACAATAACAACTTGGAATTCGGCTCACTGGCTGGCAGGAAAAACCGATTATGAGAACACAGAAAACTTCTTTTGGATCAAATTTCCCTGACGGACTGATTTTTGGAAAAACGTAGAAAAGCTAAATGGACAAAAGTGGTTTTACTGTATAATACAGCTGCTAATTAGTCCACACAAACAAGGAAATCCCAGGAAAGAAGACGAAATCTGAGTAGTCGACAGGTGGTTCCTTGTTGCTACGGGACACACGTCGTTAGGCAATCCACAACCCGCCCGACCGCCCGTCAGAGGCGTGGCTCTTAGCGAGGGTGAAGCACACACCGCGCAAAAAAGTAGAACCGAATCTAAAAATCGAAACCGGTTTTTACCAAAACCGGTTCGAAACCGGTTTTTGGTTAATCGATGTTATCACTAGTTTGCTGGATGCTCGACTTCGACTTTGAAACTTCGACTATCGATAGATCGATAGTCCGCTTGTGTGGCCTAAAAGTGCACTCGTTTTTGTTGACATATTTTCTTCGCGCACAATTCTGTTATTAAATTCATGCTATCGGTTTCTTTCAATATTTTCTCTCGCGTTGATGAGTTTTATGATTTCTTTACGCAATATCTTCGTTGGCCTGTTTATTGCGCAGCGTAGACAGACAATCCCACGGGAGGCGAGGGAAATAAAATGAAGCCAGAACCACAGCATGATAACGAAATTCATTCAAACTAGGCCTAGGCCTAGCCTATTCTGCTGCTCTAAAGAAGATATTTCTGGACAAACCAAAGAGTGTTCATGGACCCCAGCTGTATTTGAAATGAGTGTGATGTGAGTTTGGACATCACAAAAGGGGCTGGACCCAGCTAGGCCTAGGCCTAGCCCACAAAGTGAGGTTAGGAGACGACCATTTTTTTAAATTCTTACATGTCTAGGCCTACTCAAACTTTCAACGAACTTATTTCTCGTATTGCGCTGTTATTAACGATAAAAATAATAAATAAAAATAAATAATTGGTTTGGCATCAAATTTTTTACAAAATAACAATAATGCCGTCCTCACTCAACGATAATAGGCCTACCCTTCATTCAACCATCCTAACCTACTTCAATTTTACATGCTTTTATAGGGTGAGAAATTACTTTTTCATTGTGGCTCTATATAATACCCTCAATCGAGACTCTAATTCGGTAGGTCGCCAGTTCTATTCCGGCCACCGGCAGTCCTGACTGAAGGTTTTTCCGATGTTTTCCTCAGTTGTAAAGGCGAATGCTGGGACTGGGTCATATTATCAGCCTTTGGACATTCCTTCCCAACTATCCAAACACCCAAATAACCTAGTTAGTCACCTGAAGAGGGACACATCAGGCAAAGCTGGTGTGCACCCTAAAACGTGTATTCCTACGAAAAACTTAATGCTACAAATGCAACCACTTTTATAACCCATTAAGATTAATTTTTTATTTAATTTACCGACTTTTATTTACCGCTTTTGACTTATTTTCAGTTTTAAACTCGACATTTAACACCGCTTTGAAATATTTTGAACGCCGCTTTATGTCAATTTTATTCACCGTTCTCTAGGGTCCCTACCTATAGGATAGGTTAATGTTGGGAATTTTGCCGAGTTAGCAGGGAAATTTGGTGAAAGTATTTTATGTATTTTGTTTTTTCATCCAAAAGTGATTTCCTTTTTTTGTGCACTTTCAAATTACATTTAGACAAATAATAATAAAACAATCACTTTCCACATAGTTTTGCGACTTTCATTTTACCGCCCAAGATTTGCTAAAACCTGGATTTCTAGCTATAATAAATGCATTGTATCTCTGTGTTGTCTGTGTGCAGGCAAACGACGGCAAGTTCCAAGTTCTTCAGCTGGTTGGAATGCTGAGAGGCATAGCGTCCGGCATGCAATATCTCTCGGAGATGAACTACGTCCACCGGGATCTAGCCGCAAGGAACGTCTTGGTCAACGCCCAACTCGTGTGCAAGATCGCAGACTTCGGTCTCAGTAGAGAGATCGAGAGCACGACAGAGGGAGCTTACACTACAAGGGTAACGAGTTCACAATGTGTTAGTCCGAGTTTCAACATTGATGTTGTGTTCATTTGGAAGAAAAGCACGAAAGAGATGCAAACTCCCGTTCTTGTGTCTTGTCAGCACAGTTTTCGTACGGAGGACAACACCAGCTCTCTAGTAAATGTCGATTCTTAAGAGGAAAGACTACCGCCATTATTAAAATTGGGTGAATTTGGCGTTGTTTTATCATATATCAATAATGCTACACCACATCAAAAAACATGACTCATTTTGGATTCAAAAGAACTGAATACTGTTTTTAAAAAACTTGTCTTAAATATATTTAAAATGGTTTTTATTTTAAATTTATTCAATTACAAAGTAAATTTGAAATAACAACCGTGATAATTACAATACGTATCTCAAATATTTTGTACATAGTATAGTAAAACTGCCTTTGTACGTTTTAGAGGGACCCTAGAAAAACGCATTATTGAAATAGGTACTTCAAACTTGTCTTATCATACATTTCTAACACGTAACCCTAGGATATGACAAAGGAATCAAGTATCTAAAATCTTGTAAAAGCTCACGTTGTTTGAATTTAGCCACCCAGTAAGAATGCATTCAAAGTAAAAGCCGCTCTTCTTGACATAAACCCCCGACACCAGGTTTATCTGAGAAGGGTCATAAGCCAAGCCCGGCGACCAAGGTCATGCAGTTAGGCTAGGCTGTGATGACGTAACGTATTTTTACCATCTGGGTAGTAAAGAAATCTAGTGGGTATAAATTAAATATTGCTTTCTTGGGTTACTTTTACTTCAATAGTAGTCCAAATTTTATTAGTCCAAATTAACTCAGTGGTTTGCCAAAACCTTTTGTAAAGAGGACCACTGGATGAGGGTTTGTTATTTATGGTGAGCAGGTTAAGAACCTTAGTGGCCAGCGGAGAGAGATCGTAGATAAAACGACCCTTTGAGAGAACCCTCCCTCCCTCGCATGCAGCTGGTCAAGGCACTCACTGGCGGCTGGGTTGCATTGTGTTCAGCGAGGGAATGGGGGGGGGGGGGTTCACAGAACTTGGATGAATGAATAATTAACTTGGTCGCGCTTGAACAATAACAACTTGGAATTCGGCTGGCCGGAAATACCGATTATGAGAAAATGGAATACGAACTATTGCATCAAATTACCCCCACAGACTGATTTTTGGAATGCATTAACGTAAATTACACAATATTGGGAAACGTATTAAAGAATGAATGATGCATACACACCATAAGGCTTCGCCGGAACTTCGTAAAAAGACGTAGCCTAACAAAAAAACAAACAAACAAACGTAGAAAAGTGAAACGCACGAAGGCGGCTCTACTGTACTTGGTTCCTACAGATCCAAACTGAGCCCAGTTTTCACTTTTTAGATGTGGTGACGATGTCGATATGATTAGAAAGCCATAGTTTTACATGGTTTTAATATTTGTGTCACGTCTATCCTCTGAAGTGTTTCCCAAGTTTTCGTGTAGTTCTTATTGAAGGATGCATTTGAGCACATACATTCTGAACATAATTCATGTAAATCTTGTAAACAGAATGCAAGCCGTGCTAAATGGCTTGCTCATTGTTACCTTAGTCTTTGAGAAAGCTAACAGATTACCTGAAAGATGATAGATTTGACAAATTGTTTATTTATCTTTATTTTGTTTTAAAATACACTCACTCTCGTAAAGTGACGTACCAACTTTCAGGTAAGCTGTCTAGTTAGTCTTGTTGTATTGTTTGGGCTCTTGCTGTGGTTCCTTTCTGGTTTGCATCTCTTGATTAAATGCAATCATCCATCATCAACTCACTCATCATAGTATTGTAGTCCCAGCACTTCCTTGGTCGCACGCAACCCTGGCCGTGTTCATGGCCAATAGCATTCACATTACATTGCCTCACTACATTACCATTCACACTACATTACCTCAAACCAGGCTTTTTGAAGCCAGGTGGGCTACCAAAGTATTGCAAGCTAATATTTCTATAATATGATAAAAGCGGTAATATTAATTAAACTCGATTACAGTTAAACCTCGATCTATCGTTTTTCAAGAGAACGAGGGAAAAAACTAGGAATGCCAAAAAACAATGAATGTGAACATTAGAAAAAAACTCCAAATGTGTAATAATGAGCTTGTTGCCAAACACTTGTCCTATTAGTACATGTGCATGCCATACTGGTGTGTGAGGGATGTTCGGGATAGGTTTGTGTTGAAAGATATGGCCGTCAAGAGAACGAAATACGGATCACCCTCATCCCCCCTCCCACATCCCCCTGCTCTATTTCGCGCCGTTTTCGCCCAGAAGGTAGTGGAGTTCTGGCATATAGTCGCCATCTATTTTATATATATAAAGAGCTGTCAGAACTGAAAACATGCTCAGAATAAATACATCATGAAATACTGTCATTCACCTAGAGACTAATTACCCATTGTGGTGTATGCAAAATAAATTACAATAAGTATATTCAGCATATACTAATGAAGTGTGCTAGGGAGTAAGTTCATGTGATTTTGTATGGTATATGCCTAGCTAGCATCCTAATAAATATCAGGTCCTCCTAGGCTTCCAAGTCTTTCAGCTAGAAACAGTTGGCTGCCATTTTCTATCTTGAAATTTACAATTTTGACCAATCACTGCCTCGACAGTCTTTTGTAATTGTAACGCACTTTATCCTAAACTTCGCACAACACTCCCAATAACGCATGAGCAGACCCAAGCCAACCAGCTGTTAGAATTTAGGCCTAGAAATTTCGGGTCATTGCGTGTTTTTACCCAAACCGATTTTTAAGTACAATGTTTTATAACCCCCCTGTCACTCTTAGTCCAGGTAACATATCCCCACATTAGTAAGTACAACATTTCATACCCCCCTGTCACTCTTAGTACAGGTAACATATCCCGTCATTAGTTTGTACAATGTTTTATACCCCCCTGTCACTCTTAGTACAGGTAACATATCCCCACATACGTAAGTACAATGTTTTATACCCCCCTGTCACCCTAAATCCAGGTAACATATCCCCTCATTAGTTAGTACAATGTTTTATACCCCCCTGTCACTCTAAGTCCAGGTAACATATCCCCACATTAGTTAATACAACGTTTTATACCCCCCTGTCACTCTTAGTCCTGGTAAAATATCCCCACATTAGTTAGTACAACGTTTTATACCCCCCTGTCACTCTTAGTCCAGAAAACATATCACCACATTAGTTCGTACAATGTTTTATACCCCCCTGTCACTCTTAGTCCAGATAACATATCCCCACATTAGTAAGTACAATGTTTAATACCCCCCTGTCACTCTTAGTCCAGATAACATATCACCACATTAGTTCGTACAATGTTTTATACCCCCCTGTCACTCTTAGTCCAGGTAACATATCCCCACATTAGTAAGTACAATGTTTAATACCCCCCTGTCACTCTTAGTCCAGGTAACATATCCCCACATTAGTTAGTACAATGTTTTATACCCCCCTGTCACTCTTAGTCCAGGTAACATATCCCCTCATTAGTAAGTACAATGTTTTATACCCCCCTGTCACTCTTAGTCCAGGTATCATATCCCCACATTAGTTCGTACAATGTTTTCTACCCCCCTGTGACTCTTAGTCCAGATAACATATCCCCACATTAGTAAGTACAATGTTTAATACCCCCCTGTCACTCTTAGTCCAGGTAACATATCCCTACATTAGTTAGTACAATGTTTAATACCCCCCTGTCACTCTTAGTCCAGGTAACATATCCCCACATTAGTTAGTACAATGTTTTATACCCCCCTGTCACTCTTAGTCCAGGTAACATATCCCCTCATTAGTAAGTACAATGTTTTATACCCCCCTGTCACTCAAAGTCCAGGTAACATATCCCCACATTAGTTAGTACAATGTTTTATACCCCCCTGTTACTCTTAGTCCAGTAACATATCTCCACATAAGTTAGTACAATGTTTTATACCCCCCTGTCACTCTTAGTCGTGGTAAAATATCCCCACATTAGTTAGTACAACGTTTTATACCCCCTGTCACTCTTAGTCCAGGTATCATATCCCCACATTAGTTTGTACAATGTTTTATACCCCCCTGTCACTCTTAGTCCAGATAACATATCCCCACATTAGTAAGTACAATGTTTAATACCCCCCTGTCACTCTTAGTCCAGGTAACATATCCCCACATTAGTTAGTACAATGTTTAATACCCCCCTGTCACTCTTAGTCCAGGTAACATATCCCCTCATTAGTAAGTACAATGTTTTATACCCCCCTGTCACTCTTAGTACAGGTAACATATCCCCTCATTAGTAAGTACAATGTTTTATACCCCCCTGTCACTCAAAGTCCAGGTAACATATCCCCACATTAGTTAGTACAATGTTTTATACCCCCCTGTCACTCTTAGTCCAGGTATCATATCCCCACATTAGTTTGTACAATGTTTTATACCCCCCTGTCACTCTTAGTCCAGATAACATATCCCCACATTAGTAAGTACAATGTTTAATACCCCCCTGTCACTCTTAGTCCAGGTAACATATCCCCACATTAGTTAGTACAATGTTTAATACCCCCCTGTCACTCTTAGTCCAGGTAACATATCCCCACATTAGTAAGTACAATGTTTTATACCCCCCTGTCACTCTTAGTCCAGGTATCATATCCCCACATTAGTTTGTACAATGTTTTATACCCCCCTGTCACTCTTAGTCCAGATAACATATCCCCACATTAGTAAGTACAATGTTTAATACCCCCCTGTCACTCTTAGTCCAGGTAACATATCCCCACATTAGTTAGTACAATGTTTAATACCCCCCCGTCACTCTTAGTCCAGGTAACATATCCCCTCATTAGTAAGTACAATGTTTTATACCCCCCTGTCACTCAAAGTCTAGGTAACATATCCCCACATTAGTTAGTACAATGTTTTATACCCCCCTGTCACTCTTAGTCCAGGTAACATATCCCCTCATTAGTAAGTACAATGTTTCATACCCCCTGTCACTCTTAGTCCAGGTAACATATCCCCACATTAGTAAGTACAATGTTTTATACCCCCCTGTCACTCTTAGTCCAGGTATCATATCCCCACATTAGTTTGTACAATGTTTTATACCCCCCTGTCACTCTTAGTCCAGATAACATATCCCCACATTAGTAAGTACAATGTTTAATACCCCCCTGTCACTCTTAGTCCAGGTAACATATCCCCACATTAGTTAGTACAATGTTTAATACCCCCCCGTCACTCTTAGTCCAGGTAACATATCCCCTCATTAGTAAGTACAATGTTTTATACCCCCCTGTCACTCAAAGTCTAGGTAACATATCCCCACATTAGTTAGTACAATGTTTTATACCCCCCTGTCACTCTTAGTCCAGGTAACATATCCCCTCATTAGTAAGTACAATGTTTCATACCCCCTGTCACTCTTAGTCCAGGTAACATATCCCAACATTAGTTAGTACAATGTTTTATAGTCCCCTGTCACTCTTAGTCCAGGTAACATATCCCCTCATTAGTTAGTACAATGTTTTATACCCCCCTGTCACTCTTAGTACAGGTAACATATCTCCACATTAGTGAGTACAACATTTCATACCCCCCTGTCACTCTTAGTCCAGGTAACATATCCCAACATTACTTAGTACAATGTTATATAGTCCCCTGTCACTCTTAGTCCAGGTAACATATCCCGACATTAGTTAGTACAATGTTTTATACCCCCCTGTCACTCTTAGTCCAGGTAACATATCCCGTCATTAGTAAGTACAATGTTTTATACCCCCCTGTCACTCTTAGTCCAGGTAACATATCCCGACATTAGTTAGTACAATGTTTTATACCCCCCTGTAACTCTTAGTCCAGGTAACATATCCCGACATTAGTTAGTACACTGTTTTATACCCCCCTGTCACTCTTAGTCCAGGTAACATATCCCCTCATTAGTTAGTACAATGTTTTATACCCCCCTGTAACTCTTAGTCCAGGTAACATATCCCGACATTAGTTAGTACACTGTTTTATACCCCCCTGTCACTCTTAGTCCAGGTAACATATCCCCACATTAGTTAGTACAATGTTTTATACCCCCCTGTCACTCTTAGTCCAGGTATCATATCCCCACATTAGTTAGTACAATGTTTTATACCCCCCTGTCACTCTTAGTCCAGGTAACATATCCCCACATTAGTTAGTACAACGTTTTATACCCCCCTGTCACTCTTAGTCCAGGAAACATATCCCAAATTAGTTAGTACAATGTTTTATACCCCCCTGTTACTCTTAGTCCAGTAACATATCTCCACATTAGTTAGTACAATGTTTTATACCCCCCTGTCACTCTTAGTCCTGGTAACATATCCCCACAATAGTTAGTACAACGTTTCATACCCCCCTGTCACGCTTAGTCCAGGCAACATATCCCCACATTAGTAAGTACAACGTTTCATACCCCCCTGTCACTCTTAGTCCAGGTAACATATCACCACATTCGTTAGTACAATGTTTTATACCCCCCTGTCACTCTTAGTCCAGGTAACATATCCCCACACTAGTTAGTACAACGTTTTTATACCCCCCTGTCACTCTTAGTACAGGTAACATATCCCCACATTAGTTTGTACAATGTTTTATACCCCCCTGTCACTCTTAGTCCAGGTAACATATCCCGACATTAGTTAGTACAATGTTTTATACCCCCCTGTCACTCTTAGTCCAGGTAACATATCCCCACATTAGTAAGTACAATGTTTTATACCCCCCTGTCACTCTTAGTCCAGGTAACATATCCCCTCATTAGTAAGTACAATGTTTTATACCCCCCTGTCACTCTTAGTCTAGGTAACATATCCCCGCATTAGCAATGTTTTATACCCCCGTGTCACTCTTAGTCCAGGTAAATATCCCCACATTAGTTAGTACAATGTTTTATACCCCCCTGTCACTCTTAGTCCAGGTAACATATCCCCCCATTAGCAATGTTTTATACCCCCGTGTCACTCTTAGTCCAGGTAAATATCCCCACATTAGTTAGTCCAATGTTTTATACCCCCCTGTCACTCTAAGTCCAGGTAACATATCCTGTCATTAGTTTGTACAACGTTTTATACCTCCCTGTCACTCTAAGTACAGGTAACATATCCTGACATTAGTTAGTACAATGTTTCATACCCCCCTGTCACTCTTAGTCCAGGTAACATATCCCCACATTAGTTAGTACAATGTTTTATACCCCCCTGTCACTCTTAGTCCAGGTAACATATCCCCACATTAGTTAGTACAATGTTTTATACCCCCCTGTCACTCTTAGTCCAGGTAACATATCCCCACATTAGTTAGTACAATTTTTTATACCCCCTGTCACTCTTAGTCAAGGTAACATATCCCCACATTAGTTAGTACAACGTTTTATACCCCCCTGTCACTCTTAGTCCAGGAACTATATCCCGTCATTAGTAAGTACAATGTTTTATACCCCCCTGTCACTCTTAGTCCAGGTAACATATCCCCACATTAGTTAGTACAACGTTTTATACCCCCCTGTCACTCTTAGTCCAGGTAACATATCCCCACATTAGTTAGTACAATGTTTCATACCCCCTGTCACTCTTAGTACCGGTAACATATCATACCCCCCTGTCACTCTTAGTCCAGGTAACATATCCCCACATTAGTTAGTACAATGTTTCATACCCCCTGTCACTCTTAGTACCGGTAACATATCATACCCCCCTGTCACTCTTAGTCCAGGTAACATATCCCCACATTAGTTAGTACAATGTTTTATACCCCCCTGTCACTCTTAGTCCAGGTAACATATCCCCACACTAGTAAGTACAACGTTTCATACCCCCCTGTCACTCTTAGCACAGGTAACATATCCCCACATTAGTTAGTACAATGTTTCATACCCCCCTGTCACTCTTAGTCCAGGTAACATATCCCCACATTAGTTTGTACAACGTTTTATACCCCCCTGTCACTCCAAGTCCAGGTAACATATCCCCACATTAGTTAGTACAATGTTTTATACCCCCCGGTCACTCTTAGTCCAGGTAACATATCCCCACATTAGTAGTACAAGGTTTCATACCCCCCTGTCACTCTTAGTTCAGGTAACGTATCCCGACATTAGTTAGTACAATGTTTTATACCCCCCTGTCACTCTTAGTACAGGTAACATATCCCCACATTAGTTAGTACAATGTTTCATACCCCCCTGTCACTCTTAGTACAGGTAACATATCCCCACATTAGTTTGTACAATGTTTTATACGCCCCTGTCACTCTTAGTCCAGGTAACATATCCTGACATTAGTTAGTACAATGTTTTATACCCCCCTGTCACTCTTAGTCCAGGTATCATATCCCCACATTAGTTCGTACAATGTTTTATACCCCCCTGTCACTCTTAGTCCAGATAACATATCCCCACATTAGTAAGTACAATGTTTAATACCCCCCTGTCACTCGTAGTCCAGGTAACATATCCCCACATTAGTTAGTACAATGTTTAATACCCCCCTGTCACTCTTAGTCCAGGTAACATATCCCCACATTAGTAAGTACAATGTTTTATACCCCCCTGTCACTCTTAGTCCAGGTAACATATCCCCACATTAGTTAGTACAATGTTTTATACCCCCCTGTCACTCTTAGTCCAGGTAACATATCCCCACATTAGTTAGTACAATGTTTTATACCCCCCTGTCACTCTTAGTCCAGGTAACATATCCCCTCATTAGTAAGTACAATGTTTTATACCCCCCTTTCACTCTTAGTCTAGGTAACATATCCCCACATTAGTTAGTACAATGTTTAATACCCCCCTGTCACTCTTAGTCCAGGTAACATATCCCCACATTAGTTAGTACAATGTTTAATACCCCCCTGTCACTCTTAGTCCAGGTAACATATCCCGTCATTAGTTAGTACAATGTTTCATACCCCCTGTCACTCTAAGTCCAGGTAACATATCCCGTCATTAGTTTGTACAACGTTGTATACCCCCCTGTCACTCTAAGTACAGGTAACATATCCTGACATTAGTTAGTACAATGTTTCATACCCCCCTGTCACTCTTAGTCCAGGTAACATATCCCCACATTAGTTAGTACAATGTTTTATACCCCCCTGTCACTCTTAGTCCAGGTAACATATCCCCACATTAGTTAGTACAATGTTTTATACCCCCCTGTCACTCTTAGTCCAGGTAACATATCCCCACATTAGTTAGTACAATGTTTCATACCCCCCTGTCACTCGTAGTCCAGGTAACATATCCCCACATTAGTTAGTACAATGTTTAATACCCCCCTGTCACTCTTAGTCCAGGTAACATATCCCCACATTAGTAAGTACAATGTTTCATACCCCCCTGTCACTCTTAGTACAGGTAACATATCCCCACATTAGTTTGTACAATGTTTTATACGCCCCTGTCACTCTTAGTCCAGGTAACATATCCTGACATTAGTTAGTACAATGTTTTATACCCCCCTGTCACTCTTAGTCCAGGTATCATATCCCCACATTAGTTCGTACAATGTTTTATACCCCCCTGTCACTCTTAGTCCAGATAACATATCCCCACATTAGTAAGTACAATGTTTAATACCCCCCTGTCACTCGTAGTCCAGGTAACATATCCCCACATTAGTTAGTACAATGTTTAATACCCCCCTGTCACTCTTAGTCCAGGTAACATATCCCCACATTAGTAAGTACAATGTTTTATACCCCCCTGTCACTCTTAGTCCAGGTAACATATCCCCACATTAGTTAGTACAATGTTTTATACCCCCCTGTCACTCTTAGTCCAGGTAACATATCCCCACATTAGTTAGTACAATGTTTCATACCCCCCTGTCACTCTTAGTCCAGGTAACATATCCCCTCATTAGTAAGTACAATGTTTTATACCCCCCTTTCACTCTTAGTCTAGGTAACATATCCCCGCATTAGTTAGTACAATGTTTTATACCCCCCTTTCACTCTTAGTCTAGGTAACATATCCCCGCATTAGCAATGTTTTATACCCCCGTGTCACTCTTAGTCCAGGTAAATATCCCCACATTAGTTAGTACAATGTTTTATACCCCCCTGTCACTCTTAGTCCAGGTAACATATCCCCACATTAGCAATGTTTTATACCCCCGTGTCACTCTTAGTCCAGGTAACATATCCCCACATTAGTAGTACAACGTTTTATACCCCCCTGTCACTCTTAGTACAGGTAACATATCCCCACATTAGTTAGTACAATGTTTTATACCCCCCTGTCACTCTAAGTCCAGGTAACATATCCCGTCATTAGTTAGTACAATGTTTCATACCCCCTGTCACTCTTAGTCCAGGTAACATATCCCGTCATTAGTTTGTACAACGTTTTATACCCCCCTGTCACTCTAAGTACAGGTAACATATCCTGACATTAGTTAGTACAATGTTTCATACCCCCCTGTCACTCTTAGTCCAGGTAACATATCCCCACATTAGTTAGTACAATGTTTTATACCCCCCTGTCACTCTTAGTCCAGGTAACATATCCCCACATTAGTTAGTACAATGTTTTATACCCCCCTGTCACTCTTAGTCCAGGTAACATATCCCCACATTAGTTAGTACAATTTTTTATACCCCCTGTCACTCTTAGTCAAGGTAACATATCCCCACATTAGTTAGTACAATGTTTTATACCCCCCTGTCACTCTTAGTCCAGGTAACATATCCCCACATTAGTTAGTACAATGTTTTATACCCCCCTGTCACTCTTAGTCCAGGTAACATATCCCCACATTAGTTAGTACAATTTTTTATACCCCCTGTCACTCTTAGTCAAGGTAACATATCCCCACATTAGCTAGTACAACGTTTTATACCCCCCTGTCACTCTTAGTCCAGGTAACATATCCCCACATTAGTTAGTACAATTTTTTATACCCCCTGTCACTCTTAGTCAAGGTAACATATCCCCACATTAGTTAGTACAATGTTTCATACCCCCCTGTCACTCTTAGTCCAGGTAACATATCCCCACATTAGTTAGTACAATGTTTCATACCCCCTGTCACTCTTAGTACCGGTAACATATCATACCCCCCTGTCACTCTTAGTCCAGGTAACATATCCCCACATTAGTTAGTACAATGTTTTATACCCCCCTGTCACTCTTAGTCCAGGTTACATATCCCCACACTAGTTAGTACAACGTTTCATACCCCCCTGTCACTCTTAGTCCAGGTAACATATCCCCACATTAGTTAGTACAATGTTTAATACCCCCCTGTCACTCTTAGTACAGGTACCATATCCCCTCATTAGTAAGTACAATGTTTCATACCCCCCTGTCACTCTTAGCACAGGTAACATATCCCCACATTAGTTAGTACAATGTTTTATACCCCCCTGTCACTCTTAGTCCAGGTAACATATCCCCACATTAGTTAGTACAATGTTTCATACCCCCCTGTCACTCTTAGCACAGGTAACATATCCCCACATTAGTTAGTACAATGTTTCATACCCCCCTGTCACTCTTAGTCCAGGTAACATATCCCCACATTAGTTTGTACAACGTTTTATACCCCCCTGTCACTCCAAGTCCAGGTAACATATCCCCACATAAGTTAGTATAATGTTTTATACCCCCCTGTCACTCTTAGTCCAGGTAACATATCCCCACATTAGTAGTACAACGTTTCATACCCCCCTGTCACTCTTAGTTCAGGTAACGTATCCCGACATTAGTTAGTACAATGTTTTATACCCCCCTGTCACTCTTAGTACAGGTAACATATCCCCACATTAGTTAGTACAATGTTTCATACCCCCCTGTCACTCTTAGTCCAGGTAACATATCGCCACATTAGTTAGTACAACGTTTCATACCCCCCTGTCACTCTTAGTCCAGGTAACATATCCCCACATTAGTTAGTACAATGTTTTATACCCCCCTGTCACTCTTAGTCCAGGTAACATATCCCCACATTAGTTAGTACAATGTTTCATACCCCCCTGTCACTCTTAGTCCAGGTAACATATCGCCACATTAGTTAGTACAACGTTTCATACCCCCCTGTCACTCTTAGTCCAGGTAACATATCCCCACATTAGTTAGTACAATGTTTCATACCCCCCTGTCACTCTTAGTCCAGGTTACATATCCCCACATTAGTTAGTACAGTAAACCACCAGTTATACGATGCTCAGTTGTACGATATTTGTACATATACGATGAAAACGATTGGTCCCCACCAACTTGCTTAGTGTATTTATGAATAAAACAATCAGTTATACGATATCGGATAATACGATATTTGGGTGTATACGATGTATTTTTAGCTCCAGGCAAGTATGGAACTCTCAGTAATACGATATCTCGTTTGACAAAAGCGGTCTGGACCGCCGTGCGCTAATGAGTCATCTGGCAGGCCATTCTGCTGGCTTGATCTTATATTGTTGCCGACAAAACTTGTGAGCCCCCCCCCCCCCCCCCCCCCCCCCCCCAGCCCTAGCACCGTTTCCGACCACAGACTACCGCAGGCTTGTAAAGTATGAATGAAAACGAATGGCGGCTTTATTGGTTGTAGATTTATTGTAGGTATCGAGCGCTGTCAGCGGCTGGTGTTCACAGACTGGGCGGGTGAGTGATTTGAGGGGGGGGGGAGGATGTTCTGTATGGCCCCCCCCCCCCCCCCCCCCCCATTCATGTGCCAGCCGGATCGAACCCAACTCAACCCACAATAAAGCAGGTAGCGGGTGGATGAAGCAAGGCAGAACAGCTGCCTTTGTGTCATCGTATTGACATTCCAGTGCCACGGAACATTCCAGTGCCACGCGAATCCTTGTTTGTCTAAAAGTTGCTCTAAATTAACTTTCAATTTAAATTAGGACAAAAAAACGCAAAACAAAATAATCTTGTTTTATTCTGAAAGAATTCCTAACTTATCTGCTAAAGTTATCTGTTCCCTTATACGAACGGTGAGTGACACGGCAATGCAGCGTATGCGTGACTCACGGGTCGCTTTCACTCACCGCGTTCGCGCGCTACGTGTTGGCGGCCGATGCAGCATCAGTAGCCGCGAGCCGTGTTTCCCGCTGCCCGGGCTTCTGTACGATACGTGATCCGTGATCCACGATATTATGAGTTCTTCTTGTAGGCCATTTATAAGCGTGCATGAACTCATTATAGCAGTCAACCATTTTTTATTAAATTAATAGATTTACCACGATTAGTTTAATGTGTCAATATTATTATGTTAAGTGCTTAAAACAATAAAAGATAAAGGTTTCTTATAATCAATAAATTCAATCATTAAGGGGAAGGATGAGTCTTACTTATGCAGTGGTACAGTAAATTGCACGCCATTGTGATACCAATAGATCAATATTCATGAAACTTTTTTCTTGTACAGACAACTCCTGTAAACGAAACTTCCTGGAAGCGTTTTTTTTTTAATGTCGCTGCCGTATCCGCAAATATTTTTTAAAGTTCGACTTTTTAATAGGACTAGAAACAGAAAATCTAAAGAGGCACAGACCATTCTACGCTTATAATTAGTATGTACTACGAATTTAGGAACGGTATCTTGATTAGGCAAGCTACAATTTGCAAGCTAAATTTGACCAAATTTGAAGCGAATGTGTCGCCCTCACTAGAAACGTCCCCGAACCACTGCAAGATTCTTGGAGGGGAGGGTTTTGCGCGAGTGAGAAGCTCGTTTGAGAGAGAGATGCACAGCCATAGACGACCCTTCTTTCAACAACAAAAGCCAGCCGGCCGGCTGGATAGCCGCCTGGCTGGCTGGGTTGTAAATATCGGCTGTAGATACATTTGAAATGTTTGGAAGTAGCACGGTCTGTGAACCACTAATAGACACCACTCGTGTTAGAGGATTTGGTTTCGGGAAACTTGAACGAAGTTCACAAATCTATGAGTTCAATGTAAATACAAATAAACAAAATTATTGTTTGTGAATATTATTTATAAATTAGAGTGATGATACGAAATCCCCAAAATATTGTTTATAACATTTTGTAGCCTATATTATACAAAGTGAAGTCAAGTTTTCTTCCCTACTCATGGCAGATACAAACTCAGTATTGGTGTGAGAATATCCAATGTACATATATATATATATGAAATCTAGTTTTAGTTCGTAGGCCTAAGCAACTATGGAGTTTATGATTTGCACTAAGACAGAAAGTAAAAAATCCGACCCCGCAGGGAATCGAACCCAGCTGGGCTGTATTCTCGAAATGTAAGTAATGAGCACGTCACAGCTTATCGTCATAATGAATCACGTCATCAAATTATGACGAATTTTTACCACGTGCGTTATGAATCATAACTTTTATCACTTTCTCAAAACCACGCCGTTCCGCCTCAAAGCGCCGTATATAATTTATTTAGTACTGATGTGTTACAATTAAATTGTTGGATAAATGCAAACACAAATACTTAGCAAGATAGCAAGAAGGTATTACAATTATTTCCCGTTCGAAATACTTTTAATTTCTCGCGAAGTTTTAGGTTATTATAAGACCCGTACTGGAAGTTATGAAATCATAGCTTATCGCATGGTAAAAGTATAACGTGATTTTTGAGGTGATAAGTTATGACGTGCTCATAGTCCCGCTGGGTCTCCCACTTGCCGGGCGAGCACTCTGACTGAGCTACAGAGAAACATTTTTATGATATTCAGCCCTGCATATTTCAACTTACGTGTTTATACTATTGAAACGAAATTATTGAATTTACTAGAAACAAAACGAGCTACCCTACAAGTTGAGTAATGTGTACGCTGTCCGTAGTTGTAAGATAAGAAGAAGTAAGAACGTGCATGCACGTTTACACTTACCAACAAAAGAACTTCGTTATGCCCTTCCGGTATAGGGCTCTACTCCTGCCGTTATAGCCAGGACATTCCCGGTTTTAGAGGTGATGCCTCATGTGCCGTTTTTATCGGTGACAAATCCATGTCTCGGATTTAAAGATTAAAATGTAAATATGTGAATACATATGTGTAGGGTCTGAAAGAGTTTCCACCGGACACAAGTGATGTTATTATTTATTGCAGTTTACCCTAACTGTAAAGATAGGGAAGGCTACAAGTGATGTGGCACCCTTCTCTTTTACGAGTTATGGGTTCGTAGAAGAGCGGACACCTATGATACGCAAATAAGATAATGGAAAATATTCCGCTCAAAATTACATACAATCACACATTGAACACAGTTACACATTGATAACGCCGTTTCTGTTTACGTGTTGACGTATCATCAGTCAATCAATCAATACCTTGGTCTAGCTGTTGTGATATTCTGCCAATTAGGGATACAGGCACCTTTTACAATGTTCATATTTTTACTTTCGAATAAAAATGCCAGTAAATAAACAAAATGTTATGGTAAAAAAATTAGCATTACAACCATTAATTACTCTAGAAATGTGTACACACGCCACGTGTATACCGATTTTTGTCTACAATAAAGCAAAAAAAATCACAATACAATCCAGAATATATTCAGAATAAAATGAAGTAGCAAAATAAGAACACAGTATTGAAGCTTTCCTTGTTATTTGGACCATCCACAAGCTTCGATGTAGATTGAACGCCATTATTATTTATTGTTTCTTGTTTTACTTTAAAGTACTCTACAGCTAGGTCATACGACGTCGCGTCAGCATCTAAAAATAAATAACTATGTAGGTACACAAAAAATAACGAATCAAAATAACTATACAATTTACTATGAAAGGATAGTAAAAACACTGGACAAGTGTTCCCAAAGGGTGGGCCGCGATATAGTGACAAGTGGCCGGGCCGCGACACCCACAGACAGACCCCCTTTCTCAGAAAGAACCTGAACACGTGTTGTCATTAGGAGGGGTAAGGGGTAGCAGCAGTTTAGATTGTACTTTGACGAGGGCCTCGCCCCAAGCTATAGAGACATGCTCAAGAAAACCAAAAAATGTTTGGGTAGAGACAATGGACATAACGTAGGCTATAGGGGTTGGGATTGTTGTATTACAGTTTACAGCAGTGCGAAATAAAAACCCGTAATTATTGTTTAGCATTAAATAATACGCCATTGTCTACTGTATGTTGTAATATAAATAAGTTGACAGTGTGCATACACACATGATGTTCTACGATCTATGTTAATGTAGCCAATAATAATAATACTAATAATATATAATAAAAATGATTATCTCAACACTTCACATTGTGTCTTCACTTTTTATTATCAAGATCCAAAATAAGTAAAATCATCAAGATCACGTAGATGAAAAAAGCTGATTCTGTATTAGTGAAATTTCTAATAATTTTTCTAGTTGTAATGACGCAAGAATGAATTTCGTTGTTTGACAATAATCTTTTGAAAGGTCGCCAAGGCTAGTCCAGATTACAGTGCCGTTCTTGCACGCACCTGTCGTGCCAGACAAGGGTCTTCCTCAACCACCCGGCCGAACTGCTCTAACAGGGTCCTCTATTGATACGGTAATTATCTAGAGTAACACATAAAAAATGCACAGATTAATTATTTCGCAACATGTAACTAATTATTCGGATTCCTGAATAGAAAACAAGACGTTTCCATGTTTGAATCATCATAATAGGGCAACAACGTCATGAGAATATAATACGTAACTTCTTTGCCGTAAACACAATGACAAACAAGTACAAACGCATTGCTTGGAATTCAACATCCCGATCTTATTAGGTAAAACAATGAGTAATAATGTTAAAAATTAATTAATTTAACTTATTTAAAAAAAACTGCGGTCCCTAGATTCCGTGTTCGAAACCTGGTTTTGATTGATTGATTCTTTACATGATTACAATTAATATGTAACATCACTGACCCCCAGTGAGTGTGCTACTCGCAGGTAGGGGGTCTTCTACAATACAGTTTTTATTATGACGTTACAGAGGAAGAAAGTAGGAATTTAGATTTATAATAATATTATGGATTGGGTATATTTGGATGGATATTTGGGTATGGATGGATGTCATCTGACGTTTTTCATATTCATGCATGACCCACTTACATAGTCTCGATTAGCGTCGGTTTATTGTCTAAGACGTTGATAATTACATCGTTAAACAATAAACAATTGAATTACTTGTCGTTACGTATTCACCCGAAAACGCCCCTGTACGTTGGCTGATACCGAAATGAGGTTTGTTCGAATCTAATTCTAAAGCATTGCCCGTCATACGTCACCCACATTTATTAGCAGTGATACAGTTCAAACGTAAAGCAACAAGAATGTTGTTTTCAGTATTTGGATGACTCAAAAATCAAAACGTACGGATATTTTTTTTGTCCATGAGAAGACTGCATATTGTATTCATAGCCCACCAGCCACTCCTACAACCAGTCGGTTGGCCGTCCCTTTAATGAGATGTTTTCTAAATGGAACATACCATTCATAAAATATTTGGTTTTCACCACGGCAATCACAAATCACAAGCTTTGAAATCAAGCTAGCTGACAGCCCAAATACATACCTTTTAAATTAGAACTCATGGGACCGCCGGGAATTATTACAAGTTGTTATAAATTCTTTCATTTATAATATGGAAAAAAATTAAAAAAAATATCGATATATCCTAACTTTTCTCATCAAAATAATGTGTTGTACACCATCTGATGTTCTTTATTCATACTGCATACAAGCAAAGATGTTGATACAAGTGAAGTTACTTGTGAAGTCACATACTTGTGAAGTTGTTGAAGAACGATTCAAACTTGGAAACGTGTGTTTATTCAAGAATCAAAATAATTTGTTAATAATGTGAGAAATATTGAATCTGATGATTTTTTATGTGTGACTGTGGATAAATTACTGTACCAATAGGGGAAATCTTGACACGTATAATTTACGATCCGAGATGGTCACACTCACAGACAGGAGACAGTCTCAGCGAAATATCTCAGCTCAATTCACTGGCATTCCGAAGAATACTTATCCACAATAAGATTATAATCAATAATGTTGCGATACATAAAAACAAACAGCAGACGGTCCATAGTTCGATTTCCGATTTGGGCTGGGGTTTTTTAAAACTTGGATATTGACGCAAGCTAACTGTATGATACACTTCTAGGCCTGAATGGTGACTTTGAAGCCGCCATATCAACGAAGAAGATAATAAATGATGTACAATCCCCCATAGAAAGATAGTTTGTAACTGAATGGTTATAGGCAATAAATTAATATAAACTTGTGTATTCATTTCGTAAACCAATAATATTGACTATGATGTTATTTGGGTTGGCGAATATTGAGGTTTTGTAGTATAATTGATTTAGTGACAAAAGGTAAGTCACCTCATTATTTAGTTTAGGTGTCCGTCGAAACTGCAAATAATAATTATAAAAACACATTTTAGCTTGTGGGCCCAAAAACATCGAGGTCTGGTTCTTTTCTGTTAGCACGCATTGTACACATTGTTCGAGCTAAGACATGTCTTTGAATAGGGCAGGTAGTTGCTCGCGCCACAACGGTCGACGGACGACTAAATCACTCCGAAGAATCTTTGACAGGAATTTCCCCTACTTTGCCTTAGAAACCACGTGACAATAGTAACCAATGGGAAAAATACTTGAAATAATTTAGGGCCAGCCCATTTGAGGGTTATTTTACCCACCCACTTTTCGCCGAAACTTGAAATCTCTAGAATCGGAGAGTAATCCTTAGCGTTAACTGATGTGACTAGTTTATGGCCTAACCCCTACCCCCCCCCCCCCCCCCCCGACCACAACATACCACTACCCATAATTTGTTTTATAGCTGCCACATGTTCTTTGGCTGTAAATATCAATAATCAGTTGTACGATATTTTGAGTTATACGATGGCATTAGCCAGACCCTCGACGATCGTATAACTGGTGGTTTACTGTACAACGTTTCATACCCCCCTGTCACTCTTAGTCCAGGTAACATATCCCCACATTAGTTAGTACAATGTTTCATACCCCCTGTCACTCTTAGTCCAGGTAACATACCCCCACATTAGTTAGTACAATGTTTTATACCCCCCTGTCACTCTTAGTCCAGGTAACATATCCCCACATTAGTTAGTACAATGTTTCATACCCCCCTGTCACTCTTAGTCCAGGTAACATATCCCCTCATTAGTTAGTACAATGTTTCATACCCCCTGTCACTCTTAGTCCAGGTAACATACCCCCACATTAGTTCGTACAATGTTTTATACCCCCCTGTCACTCTTAGTCCAGGTAACATATCCCCACATTAGTTAGTACAATGTTTCATACCCCCCTGTCACTCTTAGTCCAGGTAACATATCCCCTCATTAGTTAGTACAATGTTTCATACCCCCTGTCACTCTTAGTCCAGGTAACATACCCCCACATTAGTTAGTACAATGTTTTATACCTCCCTGTCACTCTTAGTCCAGGTAACATATCTCCACATTAGTTAGTACAACGTTTCATACCCCCCTGTTACTCTTAGTCCAGGTAACATATCCCGACATTAGTTTGTACAATGTTTTATACCCCCCTATCACTCTTAGTCCAGGTAACATATCTCCACATTAGTTAGTACAATGTTTTATACCCCCCTGTCACTCTTAGTCTAGGTAACATATCCCCACATTAGTTAGTACAATGTTTTATACCCCCCTGTCACTCTTAGTACAGGTAACATATCCCCACATTAGTTAGTACAATGTTTTATACCCCCCTGTCACTCTTAGTACAGGTAACATATCCCCACATTAGTTAGTACAATGTTTTATACCCCCCTGTCACTCTTAGTCTAGGTAACATATCCCCGCATTAGCAATGTTTTATACCCCCCTGTCACTCTTAGTACAGGTAACATATCCCCACATTAGTTAGTACAATGTTTTATACCCCCCTGTCACTCTTAGTACAGGTAACATATCCTGACATTAGTTAGTACAATGTTTCATACCCCCCTGTCACTCTTAGTCCAGGTAACATATCCCCACATTAGTTAGTACAATGTTTTATACCCCCCTGTCACTCTTAGTCCAGGTAACATATCCCCACATTAGTTAGTACAACGTTTTATACCCCCCTGTCACTCTTAGTCCAGGTAACATATCCCCACATTAGTTAGTACAATGTTTCATACCCCCTGTCACTCTTAGTACAGGTAACATATCCCCACATTAGTTAGTACAATGTTTCATACCCCCCTGTCACTCTTAGTCCAGGTAACATATCCCCACATTAGTTAGTACAATGTTTTATACCCCCCTGTCACTCTTAGTCCAGGTAACATATCCCCACATTAGTTAGTACAATGTTTTATACCCCCCTGTCACTCTTAGTCCAGGTAACATATCCCCACATTAGTTAGTACAACGTTTTATACCCCCCTGTCACTCTAAGTACAGGTAACATATCCCGTCATTAGTTAGTACAATGTTTTATACCCCCCTGTCACTCTTAGTACAGGTAACATATCCCCACATTAGTTAGTACAACGTTTCATACCCCCCTGTCACTCTTAGTCCAGGTAACATATCCCCACATTAGTTAGTACAATGTTTTATACCCCCCTGTCACTCTTAGTCCAGGTTACATATCCCCACATTAGTTAGTACAACGTTTTATACCCCCCTGTCACTCTTAGTACAGGTAACATATCCCGTCATTAGTTAGTACAAAGTTTTATACCCCCCTGTCACTCTTAGTACAGGTAACATATCCCCACATTAGTACGTACAACGTTTCATACCCCCCTGTCACTCTTAGTACAGGTAACATATCCCCACATTAGTTAGTACAACGTTGATACCCCCCTGTCACTCTTAGTCCAGGTAACATATCCCCTCATTAGTTAGTACAATGTTTCATACCCCCCTGTCACTCTTAGTCCAGGTAACATATCCCCTCATTAGTTAGTACAATGTTTTATACCCCCCTGTCACTCTTAGTCCAGGTAACATATCCCCTCATTAGTTAGTTCAATGTTTTATACCCCCCTGTCGCTCTTAGTCCAGGTAACATATCCCCTCATTAGTTAGTACAATGTTTTATACCCCCCTGTCACTCTTAGTCCAGGTAACATATCCCCTCATTAGTTAGTACAATGTTTCATACCCCCCTGTCACTCTTAGTCCAGGTAACATATCCCCTCATTAGTTAGTACAATGTTTTATACCCCCCTGTCACTCTTAGTCCAGGTAACATATCCCCACATTAGTTAGTACAATGTTTCATACCCCCTGTCACTCTTAGTCCAGGTAACATACCCCCACATTAGTTAGTACAATGTTTTATACCCCCCTGTCACTCTTAGTCCAGGTAACATATCCCCACATTAGTTAGTACAATGTTTGATACCCCCCTGTCACTCTTAGTCCAGGTAACATATCCCCTCATTAGTTAGTACAATGTTTCATACCCCCTGTCACTCTTAGTCCAGGTAACATACCCCCACATTAGTTCGTACAATGTTTTATACCCCCCTGTCACTCTTAGTCCAGGTAACATATCCCCACATTAGTTAGTACAATGTTTCATACCCCCCTGTCACTCTTAGTCCAGGTAACATATCCCCTCATTAGTTAGTACAATGTTTCATACCCCCTGTCACTCTTAGTCCAGGTAACATACCCCCACATTAGTTAGTACAATGTTTTATACCTCCCTGTCACTCTTAGTCCAGGTAACATATCTCCACATTAGTTAGTACAACGTTTCATACCCCCCTGTTACTCTTAGTCCAGGTAACATATCCCGACATTAGTTTGTACAATGTTTTATACCCCCCTATCACTCTTAGTCCAGGTAACATATCTCCACATTAGTTAGTACAATGTTTTATACCCCCCTGTCACTCTTAGTCTAGGTAACATATCCCCACATTAGTTAGTACAATGTTTTATACCCCCCTGTCACTCTTAGTACAGGTAACATATCCCCACATTAGTTAGTACAATGTTTTATACCCCCCTGTCACTCTTAGTACAGGTAACATATCCCCACATTAGTTAGTACAATGTTTTATACCCCCCTGTCACTCTTAGTCTAGGTAACATATCCCCGCATTAGCAATGTTTTATACCCCCCTGTCACTCTTAGTACAGGTAACATATCCCCACATTAGTTAGTACAATGTTTTATACCCCCCTGTCACTCTTAGTACAGGTAACATATCCTGACATTAGTTAGTACAATGTTTCATACCCCCCTGTCACTCTTAGTCCAGGTAACATATCCCCACATTAGTTAGTACAATGTTTTATACCCCCCTGTCACTCTTAGTCCAGGTAACATATCCCCACATTAGTTAGTACAACGTTTTATACCCCCCTGTCACTCTTAGTCCAGGTAACATATCCCCACATTAGTTAGTACAATGTTTCATACCCCCTGTCACTCTTAGTACAGGTAACATATCCCCACATTAGTTAGTACAATGTTTCATACCCCCCTGTCACTCTTAGTCCAGGTAACATATCCCCACATTAGTTAGTACAATGTTTTATACCCCCCTGTCACTCTTAGTCCAGGTAACATATCCCCACATTAGTTAGTACAATGTTTTATACCCCCCTGTCACTCTTAGTCCAGGTAACATATCCCCACATTAGTTAGTACAACGTTTTATACCCCCCTGTCACTCTTAGTACAGGTAACATATCCCGTCATTAGTTAGTACAATGTTTTATACCCCCCTGTCACTCTTAGTACAGGTAACATATCCCCACATTAGTTAGTACAACGTTTCATACCCCCCTGTCACTCTTAGTCCAGGTAACATATCCCCACATTAGTTAGTACAATGTTTTATACCCCCCTGTCACTCTTAGTCCAGGTTACATATCCCCACATTAGTTAGTACAACGTTTTATACCCCCCTGTCACTCTTAGTACAGGTAACATATCCCGTCATTAGTTAGTACAAAGTTTTATACCCCCCTGTCACTCTTAGTACAGGTAACATATCCCCACATTAGTACGTACAACGTTTCATACCCCCCTGTCACTCTTAGTACAGGTAACATATCCCCACATTAGTTAGTACAACGTTGATACCCCCCTGTCACTCTTAGTCCAGGTAACATATCCCCTCATTAGTTAGTACAATGTTTCATACCCCCCTGTCACTCTTAGTCCAGGTAACATATCCCCTCATTAGTTAGTACAATGTTTTATACCCCCCTGTCACTCTTAGTCCAGGTAACATATCCCCTCATTAGTTAGTTCAATGTTTTATACCCCCCTGTCGCTCTTAGTCCAGGTAACATATCCCCTCATTAGTTAGTACAATGTTTTATACCCCCCTGTCACTCTTAGTCCAGGTAACATATCCCCTCATTAGTTAGTACAATGTTTCATACCCCCCTGTCACTCTTAGTCCAGGTAACATATCCCCTCATTAGTTAGTACAATGTTTTATACCCCCCTGTCACTCTTAGTCCAGGTAACATATCCCCACATTAGTTAGTACAATGTTTTATACCCCCCTGTCACTCTTAGTCCAGGTAACATATCCCCTCATTAGTTAGTACAATGTTTCATACCCCCCTGTCACTCTTAGTCCAGGTAACATATCCCCTCATTAGTTAGTACAATGTTTTATACCCCCCTGTCACTCTTAGTCCAGGTAACATATCCCCACATTAGTTAGTACAATGTTTTATACCTCCCTGTCACTCAGTCCAGGTAACATATCCCCACATTAGTTAGTACAATGTTTTATACCTCCCTGTCACTCTTAGTCCAGGTAACATATCCCCACATTAGTTAGTACAATGTTTTATACCTCCCTGTCACTCAGTCCAGGTAACATATCCCCACATTAGTTAGTACAATGTTTTATACCCCCCTGTCACTCTTAGTCCAGGTAACATATCCCCACATTAGTTAGTACAATGTTTCATACCCCCCTGTCACTCTTAGTACAGGTAACATATCCCCACATTAGTTAGTACAATGTTTTATACCCCCCTGTCACTCTTAGTCCAGGTAACATATCCCCTCATTAGTTAGTACAACGTTTTATACCCCCCTGTCACTCTTAGTACAGGTAACATATCCCGTCATTAGTTAGTACAATGTTTTATACCCCCCTGTCACTCTTAGTACAGGTAACATATCCCCACATTAGTTAGTACAATGTTTTATACCCCCCTGTCACTCTTAGTCCAGGTTACATATCCCCACATTAGTTAGTACAACGTTTTATACCCCCCTGTCACTCTTAGTACAGGTAACATATCCCGTCATTAGTTAGTACAAAGTTTTATACCCCCCTGTCACTCTTAGTCCAGGTAACATATCCCCTCATTAGTTAGTACAATGTTTCATACCCCCCTGTCACTCTTAGTCCAGGTAACATATCCCCTCATTAGTAAGTACAATGTTTTATACCCCCCTGTCACTCTTAGTACAGGTACCATATCCCCACATTAGTTAGTACAATGTTTTATACCCCCCTGTCACTCTTAGTCCAGGTAACATATCCCCACATTAGTTAGTACAATGTTTCATACCCCCCTGTCACTCTTAGTACAGGTAACATATCCCCACATTAGTAAGTACAATGTTTCATACCCCCCTGTCACTCTTAGTCCAGGTAACATATCCCCTCATTAGTTAGTACAATGTTTCATACCCCCCTGTCACTCTTAGTCCAGGTAACATATCCCCTCATTAGTAAGTACAATGTTTTATACCCCCCTGTCACTCTTAGTACAGGTACCATATCCCCACATTAGTTAGTACAATGTTTTATACCCCCCTGTCACTCTTAGTCCAGGTAACATATCCCCTCATTAGTTAGTACAATGTTTTATACCCCCCTGTCACTCTTAGTCCAGGTAACATATCCCCACATTAGTTAGTACAATGTTTCATACCCCCCTGTCACTCAGTCCAGGTAACATATCCCCACATTAGTTAGTACAATGTTTCATACCCCCCTGTCACTCTTAGTCCAGGTAACATATCCCCACATTAGTTAGTACAATGTTTCATACCCCCCTGTCACTCAGTCCAGGTAACATATCCCCACATTAGTTAGTACAATGTTTCATACCCCCCTGTCACTCTTAGTCCAGGTAACATATCCCCACATTAGTTAGTACAATGTTTAATACCCCCCTGTCACTCAGTCCAGGTAACATATCCCCACATTAGTTAGTACAATGTTTCATACCCCCCTGTCACTCTTAGTCCAGGTAACATATCCCCACATTAGTTAGTACAATGTTTAATACCCCCCTGTCACTCTTAGTCCAGGTAACATATCCCCACATTAGTTAGTACAATGTTTAATACCCCCCTGTCACTCTTAGTCCAGGTAACATATCCCCACATTAGTTAGTACAATGTTTAATACCCCCCTGTCACTCTTAGTCCAGGTAACATATCCCCACATTAGTTAGTACAATGTTTAATACCCCCCTGTCACTCTTAGTCCAGGTAACATATCCCCACATTAGTTAGTACAATGTTTAATACCCCCCTGTCACTCTTAGTCCAGGTAACATATCGCCACATTAGTTAGTACAATGTTTAATACCCCCCTGTCACTCTTAGTCCAGGTAACATATCCCCACATTAGTTAGTACAATGTTTAATACCCCCCTGTCACTCTTAGTCCAGGTAACATATCCCCACATTAGTTAGTACAATGTTTAATACCCCCCTGTCACTCTTAGTCCAGGTATCATATCCCCACATTAGTTAGTACAATGTTTAATACCCCCCTGTCACTCTCAGTCCAGGTAACATATCCCCACATTAGTTAGTACAATGTTTAATACCCCCCTGTCACTCTTAGTCCAGGTAACATATCCCCACATTAGTTAGTACAATGTTTTATACCCCCCTGTCACTCTTAGTCCAGGTAACATATCCCCACATTAGTTAGTACAATGTTTAATACCCCCCTGTCACTCTTAGTCCAGGTATCATATCCCCACATTAGCATTAGCACGTTCATTGCCTATCACCTTATCTGAATCTAAACTCTGTTTTCAAGGTGTTTCTTGTTTCTCTCACATTCACAGTTTTAATAGTCTGTAGAGAATTATTGTTCCAGTGAACACAGGGTCTCAGCATGATATCACTAGGATTCTCATCCCATCTTCTTGTCCCATCTTTAAAAACTTAACCACTATTGAAGAATAGAATATTACTTTGACTTGAAACTTTTGAACTTTTTTTTAGAACTTTGAGTTGCTAGATTAATTACTGAATTACTATTTAGAATATTTTACAAGTTTCCTAAGCCCATAACCAGGGGTTAGTAAAATACCAAACACATAATAAATATAATTATTTGTGTAGTTTTTAACGTAGTCTGTACTCTTGTGCCTTGATGACGCTAATGTTTGATCTGGTTGCTAGGGGGGAAAGATTCCTGTAAGATGGACGGCACCTGAAGCGATTGCGTTCAGAAAGTTCACGTCGGCATCCGACGTCTGGAGTTTGGGCATCGTGTGTTGGGAAGTGATGTCGTATGGGGAGAGACCCTACTGGAATTGGTCCAACCAGGATGTCATCAAGTCCATAGAGAAGGGTTACAGGTGTGTATTATACTGGTTTGCATCCTTCTGGCAACACTAAAACTCAGTCCCAGTGCAGAGTCCCACAAGAATCAGTTCTCGGACCTCTTTTATTCATTTCATTCATTTAGACCCGATAATTTTTTAGAAAATAAATAAATTGAGAACGGGAATTCGCTTGTCGATCCCGAAATGTTGCACACCCCTAATGGTTACCTTACGTCGAGAATACAGTAAGACCTCAATTATCCGAGGAGGACGGATCAATGGTCGGTTATCAAAAGCTCTTAGGATCCGGATTTTCTTCTTTATCTCCTCATAGCAGGTCCCTACTATATGAAAATGATGTGTGAACCTTCTAAAGACTACTAAAAGAACATATAAATAAATACTGATCTATGATATTTGACTGCACAAAATATATATTGTCTGAAAGCAGCTCGGGTAACGCAGAGTCTCGGATAATGGAGGTCTTACTGTACGTGCAAAGCATTGACTGTCACTAGTTTACAAGTGGTGCATATAGCTCACTTGGCCAACTTCCACTGCTTCTATGGCACTATTTACTAGGGTACTAATCTTATGCAACCAAGCTATCTGGACACTGGGTTACCTAAAAGGGAGGTAGTTGCCAGAATAAATTAAAAGAGCTCAAAACTCTCACCATTGTTAACACTCGCATGTACAATGTAGTAGCAATGGAAACAAAATAGCAGGGCGTGGTGTAGCAGCTCGGCAGGGCAAAAAGAGGAACAAACGTATTTCTCTTATTATTAAGCATTTTTGCCATTTTTGTTAGTAATACTGGTTGTTCAAGTGAAAGCATACAATGTTTGGACTTCAAGGGTTAATAAATTATTTTGTATTTTACAACTAAAATGAATTTCTATTCTATGTATCGACTGTGAACACATTCTGTCATAACAGATTGGTATTGTTTAATAGATTGCCAGCGCCAATGGACTGCCCGGAAGCAATCTATCAGTTGATGCTCGATTGCTGGCAGAAGGAGAGAACTCATAGACCGACGTTTGCTTCCGTTGTTAAGACTCTGGATAAGCTGATCCGGTGTCCAGACACGCTCAGAAAGATTGCTCAGAACCGGTAAGTTCGACCCGCTTGACCATCCACCGTGTCCGTGCCCGTAGGTTTGTGCATCCAATACGGTATAGCATTGAATAATTGATATTTCATTTTTACAAAAAATTTTATTTTCTTAAGTATTTTAGTTACTAAAAAATATATTTGGCATTGGAAGCTCGGAACAGAAGACGCAGATTGAAACCGGGTAAATTACGTCTGGGTTTTTCTTCCTTGAAGTCTCTTTCTATTCCATTTTAGCCCATTACCATTGCGTAGATCTATGAATGCTTGTTTTGTTAATGTTTACTATATTGTGACATTGGTATGCCTGTCATTTGTACTGTATATTTATTATCAAGCAGAACACAATCGTGTTCACACGTATGTTGGCCAGATACATTTGGTTGTAATTTGATGTCATCCAAAGAGCGGTTACCCTAGCTTTCCACCTCTTGGGCATCACATACTCTGCAAAAGAGGTACCACTAGCTCCATGTCTGCAAGTTTATTTATAACACAATTAGTGACTCATACCTGGTAAAAGCGATCCATTCAGGAGACGACTGGTCCGTGTAATTATCTCAGTGTGCCAAGTTCTTTTGTCCTTTAGGTGTGAGGAAATGTAAAATGAAAGAAATTGGACTGGGAACATTTCCAAAGACCTATAGAATGTGGTGAATTTTGATATTTTAAAACAGTGATTGACACTCACGGCCTTTGCCAATAATAGTCTTGCATAGTTAGAGTTACTTACAAAAGATTCCCTTGTAACAAAATTTGATAATTAATTTGTCAAAATATAAATATATTGAAAATAGTTATGGTGTTTAAACAATTTAAAAGTGGGACCTCTTTATGTTCATTACAAATGTGCCCCGACCAGGAAGCTAACTCTTTTATACATTCTGTAAATGAGCTCTAAGTAGGCCTACTCAGTACTTGTCTATAGTGATCCCTAGAAATTTTAAAATACATATCCGAGTTTACGATATTTCACGGCCAGGTAGCTATTGATCTGACACAAGAGCAGCAACTGCCATGACCTGCACATATTTAAAGTATCATATCATGGATTAGATTTCATTTCTAACTGAATCTCAACATTTATAACTGGATTTGAATGATTGCCTAACGGCTGGGCTAGATATATATTGGGGAAAGAAGAAAGGAGACGTGAGGAGAGTACACGAATATTTACACACAAAGAGTAAAACGTTTTGACCTACGTGGCCTTGGTCACCGACCGTTGAAGAGGACTGGCTAATGACACTAAAAACTATTTCAACTACTTTTACACAATTACTTACAAGGTGCTGTTGGGGGTTGTGATGACGGTGTGAGAGGAGGGAGGGGCCTAAGGGGTAAGTGGGCTAGGCCTACCTTAGATTGAGTTTTGGCGTGAGTTGGTGAGGATTTGATGTGCCAATTCCCATTGCCTTAAGCGTTCCCTGTTGCAGGAAGGGGGTAATCATCTTACCACCCTAGTGGTGTAGCAGTCATTGAACTGCCTGTTGTGGGTGCCTGCTTGTAGTGCCACGGGTTTTAAATCTAGTTTTTTGACAATATCCTGCCTATGCCCATTCATCCTGGTGCTCAGGGAGTTGTGGTTAGGCCTATACTCGGCAGGGCATAGCTGGCTGGCACTGTAGTTGGTAGATTAGATTGGTTGTGATGCAGTTGTTGTGTTGTCTGATGGGGATGTTTTACCGGTGGAAGTAGAGGGGTGAATGATGCAGGTCTTGCAGCGTGGTCTTTAGCATTGGTGTGATCCCTGGGGTAGGGGAAGCGTCTCTTTCTTCCTGTCTGGGGTGTGTTTAACAACGCGGTCGCTGATGTTGGGTGGGCGCCGGAAGTACACTCAGGTAGGTTTTGCACCAGATCGTTGGAGAAAGCTGATGATTTCAGGTTGTGAGCTCCTTGCTTCATAATGCCGTTTTAACACGTGTAAGCCTGGCCCCTGGGTGACACTGGGTAGCCAGTGGGATGATGCTGTAAAACACGTGTAAGCCTGGGTGATGATGCTGTTAAACACGTGTAAGCCTGGGTGATGATGCTGTTAAACACGTGTAAGCCTGGGTGATGATGCTGTTAAACACGTGTAAACCTGGGTGATGATGCTGTTAAACACGTGTAAGCCTGGGTGATGATGCTGTTAAACACGTGTAAGCCTGGGTGATGATGCTGTAAAACACGTGTAAGCCTGGGTGATGATGCTGTTAAACACGTGTAAGCCTGGGTGATGATGCTGTTAAACACGTGTAAGCCTGGGTGATGATGCTGTTAAACACGTGTAAACCTGGGTGATGATGCTGTTAAACACGTGTAAGCCTGGGTGATGATGCTGTTAAACACGTGTAAGCCTGGGTGATGATGCTGTTAAACACGTGTAAGCCTGGGTGATGATGCTGTTAAACACGTGTAAGCCTGGGTGATGATGCTGTTAAACACGTGTAAGCCTGGGTGATGATGCTGTTAAACACGTGTAAGCCTGGGTGATGATGCTGTTAAACACGTGTAAGTCTGGGTGATGATGCTGTTAAACACGTGTAAGCCTGGGTGATGATGCTGTTAAACACGTGTAAGCCTGGGTGATGATGCTGTCACACGTGTAAGCCTGGGTGATGATGCTGTCACACGTGTAAGCCTGGGTGATGATGCTGTTAAACACGTGTAAGCCTGGGTGATGATGCTGTTAAACACGTGTAAGCCTGGGTGATGATGCTGTTAAACACGTGTAAGCCTGGGTGATGATGCTGTCACACGTGTAAGCCTGGGTGATGATGCTGTTAAACACGTGTAAGCCTGGGTAATGATGCTGTTAAACACGTGTAAGCCTGGGTGATGATGCTGTCACACGTGTAAGCCTGGGTGATGATGCTGTTAAACACGTGTAAGTCTGGGTGATGATGCTGTTAAACACGTGTAAGCCTGGGTGATGATGCTGTTAAACACGTGTAAGCCTGGGTGATGATGCTGTTAAACACGTGTAAGCCTGGGTGATGATGCTGTTAAACACGTGTAAGCCTGGGTGATGATGCTGTTAAACACGTGTAAGCCTGGGTGATGATGCTGTTAAACACGTGTAAGCCTGGGTGATGATGCTGTTAAACACGTGTAAGCCTGGGTGATGATGCTGTTAAACACGTGTAAGCCTGGGTGATGATGCTGTCACACGTGTAAGCCTGGGTGATGATGCTGTTAAACACGTGTAAGTCTGGGTAATGATGCTGTTAAACACGTGTAAGCCTGGGTGATGATGCTGTTAAACACGTGTAAGCCTGGGTGATGATGCTGTTAAACACGTGTAAGCCTGGGTGATGATGCTGGTTAACACGTGTAAGCCTGGGTGATGATGCTGTTAAACACGTGTAAGCCTGGGTGATGATGCTGTTTAACACGTGTAAGCCTGGGTGATGATGCTGTTAAACACGTGTAAGCCTGGGTGATGATGCTGTTAAACACGTGTAAGCCTGGGTGATGATGCTGTTAAACACGTGTAAGCCTGGGTGATGATGCTGTCACACGTGTAAGCCTGGGTAATGATGCTGTTAAACACGTGTAAGCCTGGGTGATGATGCTGTTAAACACGTGTAAGCCTGGGTGCCACTAGGTAGCCTGGGTGATGATGCTGTCACACGTGTAAGCCTGGGTGATGATGCTGTTAAACACGTGTAAGCCTGGGTGATGATGCTGTTAAACACGTGTAAGCCTGGGTGATGATGCTGTTAAACACGTGTAAGCCTGGGTGCCACTGGGTAGCCAGTGGGATGATGCTGTTGTTGGGTGGATGTTTGGTTGGACAATGGATTTGGTTCAGGACTTATTTGGTGGGGTTATCCCCGGGCCACAAAGGCATTCGCAATGCGGTGGCAATACTTGGCTAAGTCCTCTTCATTGGAGCAAATCCTGCGTCCTCGTGTGGCGAGTGAATGTTGTATAGTAGTTGGGGTGGCAGCTGTCATAGTGCAGATATTGCTGACTGTTGGTTGCTGGTTTCCAAGTGTCCATCCCAGATCCAGATACCCCTCCCACACTGGCACCACAACCCCCAACAACGCCTGGTTAATAATAGATTAAAGAGTTTTTAGTGTCGTTAGCCAGTCCTCTTCAATTGTCGGTGACCAAGGCCACGTTGACCTAGTTTTTGTGTGTAAATCTTCTTGTACTCTTTACCTCACTCAAGATGTGTAAGTACTACGTACTTAATACTGTAAGCGTTGATCAGCTTATCCAATGTGGGTGTGCAATCACTCGAGGCCATGTTTTGGATTCCATCAAATATTCAATCTTATAAAGACGTGTGGTCATTTAGGATAAATTGAAATGCGGAAGACAGTTTTAACATCTCGGCATGATGCCTGATGAGCATTGCAGAAATATGTGATGTTTAGCTAAATAATAATAGATTCTTAAAATAAATTTGCATCTTAAATTGAATGATATTGTATGAACCATTATTGTAAAATCCTATAGGTATATAAATTGAAATTAGGAATTAGACATTGTGCATGTGATAGTGTATGCAGGATTGAGTACAGTGGAGCCTCAATTATACGTTTTCCAAGGGCCAAACCGAAAAAAACGTATAAGTACAAAAAACAAAAAACGTGTAACTACAATTACATTTGTTTTCGTTTGTAATGAGTGGAGATAGTGACTCTCGGCAGTCTCCTCTTTCTGCAGTACAAAAATTCCCTTCACGATGTGTTCTAGCGCACGTAGGAGCGGGGGGGGGGGGGGGGTTGAAATGGTGCTTAGGCCTAAATATATATTTTACATGTTACCGTATGTCGTGAAAATCGTCGTTTTTATTTCCCTTCACGGTGTGTTCTAGCGCACGTAGGAGCGGGGGGGGGGGGGGGGTTGAAACGGTTCTTAGGCCTAAATATATATTTTACATGTTACGTCGTGAAAATCGTCGTTTTTATTTCGAATAGTCCCGACCGAAAGTGATATCTAAATCATTTTATTCCAAATATCGTTGCTCGCCGTACCGTTTTTCAGCATCAATCGCTTTATTTTTCCCGCCCCAGATCAATATTTACCTCGATTAATAGTTTTTCGGTTATAAATGTGAACGCGGAAAGAAGTTTCAGCGACCGCTACGTAAGTGTTTTTTGGACGCGGCTGTACGGCCGCGCGTCACCGGGAGACCGCTATCACGAGCTGTCGGCAGCTGTCGGCTCAGCGCCCGCGAGGGATGTATCACACAGCGCCCGCGCTCGGTCCGCAGGCCTATTACGTCGGCAAGGTCGGGGCACGGATAATTATTTTAAATCAACAAATTGATGAAACGATCAGATCAATACGTGAAATGTTACTTTAAAATCAGAGGATAGTAATAAAACAACAAATCGACAAAACAAGCCATTATGAACACGTGGTATCAATTTAAAAACACCAACAAACCTGGAACAATCTGCATGGATAGACGCTCTGTGTAACGTAGTATGGTGGGAGGGGTGAGGGGCTGGCGCTATACGATGCCTCGGGGCTTGGGCTACCTGCCAAGAGCCGGAGGTGAGCAAGGGTAGCGAATGGGAGGAGGGGAGGGGGGCGAGGTGGGGTGACCGCTTGACAATAACAACATTCCATTCTCGCGCATTCACAGCTGCATATCCCGAACGAGATAAAGCTTGCGCTTCCAGGAAGTGATTTCGGATGACAAATAAAACCAATTAGCGTATACTTGCTACTAAGATGTCTGGGGGGAACAATTTCTGTCGCGTATAACCGAAAATAACGTATAGCCAAATAACGTATAATTAAATTATTTTAACATTGATTCTTATGGGAAATGGCCGGGACCATATGGAAATCAAGTATAAAATAAATACGAAAAACGTATAAGTACGAAACGTATAATCGATGCTCCACTGTAATTGAATGACAAGTCATTCAAATGATGCACTTGTACTTACACTATTGGTAGAGGTAGTGCAAAATTGCGATTCGAAATTCATGAAATCTGTTTAAATGTACGTTTTTTACCCTAAAATGTAACATTGTCGACGAATTACATCATTTAGGCCTAGATATGAAAAAACCTCGTTTTGAAATCACGTGTTTCTAAAGGCGTGTAATTACATAATTAAAGTTGACTGTGCAGAACATATAAATCTTGTTTTAATAATATTACCGTACTTCATAACATAACTTGCCCCCCACACGCACCTTTTTTTAAGTAGCATTTTTGGCCATTTCTGTCAAATCGTGAAAAACCCAAAATTTGGATTTTTATATCACCATTTCCCATCATCTCTTATTATTGGATTACTATTTCACATTTGAGGCTTTCGTGGCTTTTGCACTTTGTTTGTCTCCTGACACTTGTATGAGAACTAAAGTGTCTGGCACAGAGAACGAGACATTAAGAGGGCTCGCTGAGACGAGGCCAACTTCCCGTTGGAAGTTACGGCGAAGAAAACGAATATTGTAGATGGCTGGTGGGCGGAGACTAGCGAAACGGTCGCTCAAGTTCGGGTCTGATCGGCACTTCCCGAAGCATTTACGGGCGAGATCTGTCGCGCGTCGCGTGACCCCACCAGTTCACTTCATACGGTTGTGGTGCGAAGGTCGGGGAGTCTCGCTTTCAACAGGGACCACTGCACGGAAATACATTCGCTTCCTCGTCGCCTTGCGTTTTGTAACTGTACGGAAAAATATTCACGGCGATAGCCCTCACTTTATCAAGCAATGATTTTGCTAGTCGTTCTTCCTGCAACTACATTACATTCAATTTCTCAATAATACTGTTCACAGAATATTTATAATAGCCTAGCATCAGTGCCCACTACGAGAAATAAATATAAATAATACTATTCGAAGTAAGATGAACTAAGACAAATCCGGGTTACAAAAATCGTAATCAATCAAGAGTAGGCCTACTCACACCCAGTGATTATGAGTTAGTACAATTGTACTAACGTTGTGTACAATTGTATTGATTACCTTTACCGTTACCGTTTCACAGATTTGTAAATCATTAGAAAAATTTTGAAACACTTAGGTGGGATTGCGTTCCTTTTGCAAAAAAAATTAAACTTTAGAATATAGGCGTAAAGTAAGGCCTTTGTGTAGCATGATTTACATGAAATAAATACCTATACCAATGTAACAGTACAATCGTAAGGGCAAATAGACCAAACCTATATGCTATTGTAAGTTGCGTGGTTTTTCAACTTCACAGAATTTTAACAGTGTTTGTGCAAACAAATGCTTATGATAACACTGAAAGTGAGCTTAATACTATACTTACTATTATGTTTATCCAACAGACATCAATAAATTGGATAGTTCGTCTACGCACCTTCGTTCTTATCACGTCAACACAAATGCACCAGCATAATAGCATTGAGTTTATTAGTGTAGTAATAAATTTAAAAAAAAATAGTGTACACTCATAAACTCAATGATAATAGCAACTGCTCCCCCGTTACCATGGGGTTTGTAACTTGATGTAACTTCAAAAATATTCATGACAGTTGTCCTTCCTTTATCAAGCAATGCTCTTCTATTCGTCCGTTCTAAATTACATAGAATTTATCAAAGTCATTAAGCGTCGAATACTTATATAAATATCACGTGTCCATTATACTCGAAACAAAACTATACGAAGTAAGATAAACCTATAAGAGAAGTACGGGTCACAACAATAGTAACAACCATTATTAGTCATAGCGAGAAATGTGCATCTTTTGCACAAACAATTAAAATAATACCTTTGTGTTACAATAGTACAAATAATGCTGTATAACGTACCTTTGGCTTGAATACCGTGACAATCGCAAAGCAACCCAAATGAGCCCTATAAACCACTGTAAAGCTACGTGGCTTCCGAACGCTTGTGTAGGTAATTCTAGTATATACATTGAAAGTTCGATCACAATTTGTGTTATTGAACATTACACATTATGTCCAGGGGCGGATTTAAGAAAAGGGGTCCGGTCGGCATTGACGATTTTACTAATTACGTGGAGATGAGGTAGCGCGGAATAGCAGGGGTCTGGGGCGAAGCCCCAGCCGCCGGAAACAATTTCGATAAGGGCGAACATATTTTTGGTACTGCAATAAGTTGGATGGCTTAAAACGCGTGAAGATAATTTGTAAAAGTAACCTTGTTCGTGGAAAACTTTCCCCCAAAAAATAATGAATTTTTATTGTCCCCATTTTTGCTTGAAGTAGCTACTGATGTGACTAAATCGACGCCGGTGTTAGTAGAAGTTTGGTTTTCAAAATTAAGATTAAGTTCTTCTTGAGAATTAATGTTCGTGACGTCACTAAACGATTCGGACACGTTTTTTTGCACTGTGGGGAGAGTAGACCAGAACAGAGATTTATTAATATCAATCGACGTTTTATCGCGTTTACTTACTTCACACCAACACGTGCTGATTTAATCGCACTCGAACATACCTTCCTCTCAGCAAAAAATGCTAATTTTGTTTGTTTAGGGTCACTGCCCGCACTCGATCAAAGAGAACGTTCCCTATCTTTATATTTTTGACAGCCTGGTTTTATGTTTGTATTTGTTGTTTTCGCTCATTTCTAAACATAACTGAACTTGCTAGCAGTTGCACAATTTCAATACCACATGCTAGAATAAAATATATGTAAAATAACAATTCAAACTAACAAACAAAAGGAATAAAACGAAAACTGTCCCACAGAATAACGCTCACACACTCGCACACACTGAAGCACAATATTTTGCAAGAACTACATGATTTCCGTCACTTGCCAAATTTTGTAATACAACTGAGCTACGAACACGTGTTTCAATTGCCACCCCCACCCGAACCCCCATTGTCCACCTACATAACTAACTGATTTTCTTCGAACTTTGAAATATGCGCATCCGCTTTTATTTTTACGAAGCGTTGTTTCTCAGAACGGTGTAAATCTTTTTTGAACGTGAAAACATCATGTCCTGCTGTCTCTACCCTAACAACCTGTCGTTATTGTGAAAGGCCCACACTAAACTCTTCAGATAATTTATGTCAATTGTAGCTTCGTTTGTCTTTCACGGACAATTTCAACAAATGTAGGCTGAGTAGACTACAACTACATAAAGTTATGATTATCATGCATATGGAGGTCTGGGGGGGGGGCCCCGACCGGGCCGGGGCCCGGTCGGCATTCGCCGACCTCACCGCCCGTTAAATCCGCCCCTGATTATGTCCACACAGCTTGTTTGACATTCCAACAGACCAACCCACAGTAAATGAGAAAGTGTTAGTCTAATAGGGAAGTCTCATGTATTTTTCTTATTATTATTCTATATTAGGATCAACTGGCAAAACACAAACATATTTCATTTGTGTAACTAAGAACAGATTTTCATTGATAAAAACGAGGTTAAAGTTTTGCATATAATTTTTGCGGGAAAAACGGGCCATGACGTCACTACTTGTATGATGCAATCAGCCAATCATACACACTATAGAGGACTCAAAACTAATATAGATAGCGCTGCTAAGCAACCTCCTTTCAGCGCCATTGATGAATGACAACAATAACACAACAATGAAAATTGACAGCTAAACCACTCCTAATAGAAGTTTATTTTCTTGCCACCAGAATGCATCTCGTGTATTTTGAGTGCTCTATAACTCCTCTTTGCAAATATCCATGAGAAGCATACGTGAAATCGTGACTTGAAAGAATAAATAATAATATAGATATAATAATAAATAATAATAGTAATAATAATAATGATAATAATTAAAGCAATAATAAAATTAAAGTATAAGACCGCCTTTTGTTTAGTTATTCATTTTCTGAGGATTTGACCATGGTACCGCTTGCCAGTTTTGACAACGGCTCGAGTAATAAGTTTCATTGTTTCATCTAGGAGGCAGTGGCGAATTTATTCATAAACAGTGACTTGATACAAGTCAAGGTCCACTAAATCCCGCGGGGTGTCACTACAAGCGATCTAGTGGACCTTGGATACAAGTAATGAGGTCACAGGCCGTTTTAAAAAAAAAGTGCGGGAAACAGAAAAACGAAAACTTTGAACCCTTGTAGAAATTGAATTAATTACTTTAAATGCTTTTAGATTTCGGGTTTTGTGTTTTTACATGAAAATCTATTTATTTAATATATTTTAACACATATTGGAGACTCATGAGACTTCCCTATTGAATACATGAGTCTGCAGACATTCAACTCTGGCCCAAGACATTTCGATTTTGTATGACTTATGATGAGTATGCCTATGCTGAATACCAATTACAAACGCAGATAGCCATTTCCTGGCAGTTTTTTTCTGTGTACCCGATATGTAGCCTTTCAGGAGCTAAATGGCTTAGGTTCGATCCCCAGTCCAGCCAAACTTTTATTATAATTGCCACAGTTGGGCCTGCCCATGGACTGCTACCTTATCGCGGTGGGCAGGTTTGCGTGCTTTAATGATTCCTAGAGCTATGCCGGCGGAAGCGTATGCTTCTGGTAGGGCCACCCTAGCCGGACTGGTCGAGGAGGAGAAGTCAGACGAAGTGCAGTCCACACCCCAATCCTCTTTCCTCCCCTTTCCCCTTTCCTCACGCTCCCTCCTACTTTCCCTTTTCCTCCAAACAGCCCCATATTTCATCTTCATATATCACCCACTCATTGTCTCGATTAGCCTCGTTGCAAAAATATGAGACGTTAAGCCCAAATAATCATGCCACAGTTGGGCGATGCCTTGTCCAAATTGATTATCTGCTTGATGAATTGATTCTGCTGCCGATCCGTTTTTTTTTTTTTAAGTTCTTATCGTTTCTTAGGTTTTGTGACCGTTTCCTTTTCTTTTTTAGCTTCAATTTGAGCACGTTTTATGTAGGGCGGATCAACGATGTCATTTTTCTGAAGACGTTTTCCAAACTGTGGATTGATTATCTCTGGTAGCAAGCATTCGATGTAGAATCTGCAAAATTTGATTACAAATTAAAACCAACACCTTATTGTGTGCTAGCTCGAGCTGTGACAAATACATTTTACTATTACTGTAGTAGAGTCACCTTTGTAAATCATACGTTTTTCTCTGGAGAACGCATTATTCAAGAGACTACAGCGACCCACCATTATTACTTTTGTTAATTATATTAGTTATTCATTTTTTTTTTTTTTATATCTGCTCCCTGTGTCCAACAATGAAGTCGGGTAGGGGATAGGAACTTAATCCCATCATATTCTGGCCCCTAGGTACATCGAAGGCGGCTGGCCATGCCTGACGCTTCCCTCATGTTAACTTAATTATTATTAATTATTATTGTTATAATTACTTTATTTTCAAAAGATCTCAGGCTTAACCTAGTAAAACAATAATAGCGGGGTAAGTATAAGTAGCACACAACATTGAAATAAAAGATTACATAACACAAGTAATTGTAAAGTGTTGGTTTTTAATATAAAGTAATATGCAAAATATAAATAATAATAAGTATTATTATTATTATTATTGCGAACTTACCTTTGAAGACGATCAACCATTTTTCCTTCCAAAACGCATCGTCCCTCTCTATTCTTTGGATAGCCATCCAATTGTTCGTGTATAGCACGAAGACACAGTATTCTTTTCGAGCTATGTGCAATTGTCCCTGCACCTGGTAGTACCAGTTGTCTGTTGTTTTTAGTTGCAATCGTCCGTCTTATTATGTAAATATTAGCCTTCTACACAATTACGTCGAAAGAAAGACTGTATGCAATATTCATGTAAAAGTTAGGAGATACTCCTATGCGAGATGACTTGAGACTTTATTTTTATGTCAACGCCGGCCAAAATAAAAAAAATCGCTTTGTAATTAAAACATATCTTAAAATTTAATGTTTTTCAACTTGAATTTCAGTGTTATTCACCAATTTACACAAAGTACACAAATGTCGGTGTTTGGCGGCGATTCAAATTTTCCCGGTTTTAAATGGATGAATTATTGATGATCATTATGTGAAATTAAACGACTCATCGACATTTAGGTGTTATCGTTATCATTATCATGGGTTTCTATCGATATAACGTGCGTGATTCAAATAAATACATATTCTATTCATGATGATTGATGAAGCATTGGTTAGTTTTAATGCACTATATATAATTCCCTTACTATGCATACTTTTATTAAACCTTGTAAATAAAATGCAAGAAAATAAACTAATAAAAAGACCATTTAAATTCTTATAATTTTGAGTTCTTGAGGTATTGATGGAGGGGGGGGGAGGTGTACCTACCTTTAAACTACGAGGGGGTGATGTGCTTTTAAATTCGCAAAGGGGTTTCACATCTGATATTTTCTTTACGTCATAGCAACGGCCCTACGAGGCACATAGTAAGTGGTATATCCCCTGGCAATTATTTTGTTTACTTGAATGTTTTACTTTTATGAATGTTAAAAAAGGGTAAGTATAGAAATGCAAGGTGAATCACTGACAATCGGCCGGCCGCTCACTTCCGCGTTGAGCTGATACTGGTTTTGTTGGTGGAACGTCTGGCCTCCGGTATTTCATTGTCTAGACACCTGAGGGGTTGGTTTCATTCATCCTTTCAAGCTTCTCAGAATCGTAAGCTATTTGCGGTGACATTCTCCCCCCCCCCTCTCCCCCCCCCCCCGCCACCCAGGTGTCACTAAGAGTTAGGGCCATCGACCTTTGTAGATGATTGGCAACACTATAATTATCTACTTAGCTGAAGAGGTAAATGTTGGGTCTGAGCAGGTTACTACGAAACAGTATTACTATTAGTTCACTGTGTAGGTTTCTTCCGGAAGGGGGTTGTGGAGGGGGGGGGGGCTTGGCGCGTAAGCCGTGTGTGCCATACAGGCTTACCGCAAGATAATTTACCCATATTGACAGTCCATTTATAACCAATTACAAGTCAGCACACTATATTTAAAAAAAAAATCCTGCATGTGATTCTAGGTATATGAGAGGGGGCATCAACTCGTTACGCAAGACCTACAAAGACTAATATATAACCATGTCTGCGCAAGACTAATCTAACTATCGGTTGGTTGGATAGTCAAGTCGGCGAATATTCTCTTGCCCTGCATAGCCCAAATACATTTCCTCGTCTCGTCTTCAATCACATTCACAGCTCGAGCCAACGTTGTCAAGGTCGACTGGTTTGGAGTGTGAGGGTGGTAGGCGCGGGGGGATGAAGACTGCTGGACTTCGGCAGCCAATAGGAGGCTGGCCCGCCCGTCCTCGCTCGGCTCGGAGGAATGTATCGGTGTCGCGACAGAGCGAGTTACCAGACGGCGTTTCGAAATAATATTGTAACGCAAAACATGCACTTTGTTTGTGCAGTTTCTGATTAAACCGTTAAACTTACAGTTATACTTTTTTTTTCGATGCTCACATTGATTCAAACTTTGATTTGAGTTACTTATTTCTTCTAGAAAATATTTCAACCGTCTCCTATTATGCGATAAAGTTGCACGGTCATGAGACTATTTTAACATTATCGACAATGTTTATATCATTATAAGTCAAAAGTGCTTTATTATTTGGAAAATGTGATCACGCGAAAGCAACGAACACATCTTTGTGAGCGATATTGCAAAATATGGTTATGATCCTATTACCCATTAACCTGCAATAGCCACAAAACCGAGCGCTTGCATTCAGCTCCGCGCGTCCCGCATCTTGTCGACTCGAATCCTCTTAAGACCAAAACTAAAACTCTTGTGCTGCTAAGCAACCAAAGTCGGCTACAATTTTGGTGGTGATTTTTATTATTATTGTTATTATTATTATTATTATTATTATTATTATTATTATTATTATTATTATTATTATTATTTTATTGTTGCAATACATACAAACTCGGTCGAAACCGGCATAACACGTTGTACGGACACAAATGTCAAGTATTTCCATGTGTTTACCTTATTAAAATCTACTTAGAACTACTTAATATATCATTGTTCTCATTATTTTTTCCAACCCGAACTGTGGATGCTATGTACGGTCGTGGCCGATTTGTACTCATCCCAGCATTCGCTCTTTGTATGGTGGAAACCACGAAAACCACCATTGGGATGGAGAACTTCTTGAAGTCTTCATTCTTCTTAGTTCAAAAATTTTCGCACTATCCTACACGTGTTCAAAATAATTGCTTTTTGCATCTCGATGTATATGTTCGGTTGGACTGTCATGGAGTTTACGTGGAACAATGCCATTTGCTGATTTAATTAACGGTATAACAGTTACATTATTCTGCTTCCACAACCTTTTTATTTCAATAGATAAATCCTTATATCTGTTTATCTTTTCCCGCCAAGTTGTCTCTACATTGTGGCATAAAGGGACGACAACATCAATTAAAATCGTTTCTTGTTTCTTCTTGTCAATAAATATCATATCCGGTCTATTGTGATGTATCGTTTGGTCTGTTATAACTGCCCGGTCGTAATATAATTTGTAGTCTTTACTATCTAATACCTTTTCAGGCTTGTATTTGTAATACGCAGTGGTTGTGTTTATAAGTTTATACTTCATGGCTAATTTTTGATGTACAATGTTTGCAACTTGGTTATGCCTATGAGGATAATCTGTTTGACAAAGCATTTTGCACCCAGATACGATATGTTCAATTGTTTCGCCGTTCATATTACATTTTCTACATTTATCTTCCACTGTGACGTCTTTCAGTATGTATTTTTTGTAATTGTTAGTCTTGATTACTTTATCTTGAATAGCGATCATAAATCCCTCTGTTTCGCTGAAAATGTCCCCGGACGTTAACCATTTGTTTGATGCCACCCTATCGACGCTATCCTTAAGAAGTTCTTTATAATGTCTGCTATGTAACGTCTTTTCTGATATTCTGATCTCTTTTGCTGTGTCAGAATTTAGTTTTCGAAGCAAGTTTAAATTTCCGTCATTTAAATTGAGGGGAGAAAGCGACTTGTCTGCCGATACTATAGCTCTATGAAGTTGTGAATGTGGGCATTTTGTATAAAAGTACTTTCTTAGAATTTCAATTTGTTTATAATATAAATTGTTTAAATCAATCAAGCCTCTTCCCCCTTTTTCTCTAGGTAGAGTCACTCGTTCTATTGCTGACTTAGGGTGATGACTTCTGTATTTGGTGAATGTTGTGCGGGTGAGAATTTCTAGGGCATGAAGTTCTGTCTGTGTCCATTTTATAATTCCAAATGAATATGTTAGTACCGGTAAAGCATAAGTGTTAATTGCTTTGATCTTGTTTTTTACCATTCAGTTGTGTATTATTATTATTATTATTATTATTATTATTATTATTATTATTATTATTATTATTATTATTATTATTATTATTATTATTATTATTATTATTATTATCATTATTACTATTGATGTTGTGATTATTGATTTTGCTACTACAGGGCTGCCCACTCCCAACAAAATTAAATGTATACTGTAAAGAATATGGCAGTAACCACAATTTAACAATTTTGTACATCAACCCTTGACAATACGTGGTTAGGTGCACTCGCCAACAATGACTGGCCACTCGCCTTCGAACCACGGGGGGGTGGAGGGGGGACAAGGCCCTCCCTCCCCCCCAAAAAGCGCCTCAGGCGAAAATTTGTTTTGGTGATATTTAAATGACGTTTTAGAGGCACTACAGAGTGTGTGAAGCGAGCGGTGATTCGAACTAACACTTGTCTATTCCTGGTAAACGGAAAAAAGACAAATTTCATACACTTTAAACTAATAAAAAAGGCAGCTAAAGACAACCTAGTCGTTACAGTGAATAAAACGAAAATTAACGAGGTTGACCATTCAAAAATGATAGGAACCATAATAGACAACTCCCTTAGTTGGAAAGACCATTTAAAGTCCCTGTGTGCCCAGTTAGCATCTGCCTGCTTTGCCCTGAAAGTAATAAAAAACTCTATTGGCAGTAAAACTGCAAAAATGGCGTACCACGCATATTTTGAGGCTCGCCTCAAATATGCTATCCCCATGTGGGGTAACTCAACAAACTCTCAAGATGCTTCCATAGTACAAAAGAGAGCTGTCAGAACCATTGCAGGCCTTAAAAACATTGAATCATGTAGAGAAGCTTTTAAAAATCTTCAAATCATAACTATGCCAAGCCTCTACATCCTGGAAATCCTAAAACAAGTAATTAAAAACAGGCAAGATTTCACACCAAACACAGGCATTCACGCGCATAACACATGACAGACAGGACACCTTCATACAAATCAATACAACACAGAAAAAGGTCAGACATCGATAGTAAATATGGGCGTAACCCTATATAATAGCCTACCTTCCAACCAGTGGCGTAGCGGAAGGCCCCGCAAACCCCGCAAGGCGGGGGGGCCCCCGCTTCGCGGGGGCCCCCGATGATATAGATCGTATATTATGAAAATTTCAAATAAGACAACAAATCAATTAAAATGTATTTTAAATAAAATTACAAAATTCGCGCCCTTCGCCCCCCCCCCAAAAAAAAAAAAACTGAAAATGTTGTATCAGCCAGGAAATCAGTCACAGGTCTCAAGAATATTCACACAACTGTCAATTTGAATATCATATTCATTATAAAGAAGACAAGACACCATTGAATTCTCTAGACAACCAACAATTCCTTTTTTGACAGCGAAATATTCAGTCATAAACGGATGGCTGCAGCTAAAAGGGTGATAGTGAGGGGATCGGTAGTGGGTTGCCATTTGGCATTTGGTCTGTATGCGAAATACGTGCTTATGAATAAAATTAATATTTAGTTCCAACATGTTGAATGGTCTGTCTTTAACCACTACGGGTGGTGTGCTCCCTAAATTACACGATGCAATAAATATGACAGCAATGACTGTAAAGTGTAAACATTCGAGGACGGGACGGGGCCAGTCTTGCTCTCAAATTCTAAATTTTTGGGATCGTTCACGATTTTTTACCGGATGTATGGGTTAGCGAAATGCACTTGTGTTGTAAAACTAACAGTCTGATGTCACCGACAATGCCAATGAACCTTAAATTTTACCCTTACCCCACCCAACAATAAACTTTGTTTTGTAGCTAGTTTCCACCCTTTTCACAAAATTATTTCAGAGGTTAGTTTTCTCTCGGACTCCCTCACTGATAGAGGCATATCTCAGCGTGGGAGTAAGACTGTAGGTGATACGATTAATAAAGTGGTGTCAAATATGGTGCTGGATCGGATGTGTTGATAACAGTGTGCAAAGTTTACATTCTTATTGTGAATTGAGTGAAATCGTAGTAGTTTTGTGAATATGTGTTGAATGTTCTCTTCTGTGTGGAGTCACGAAGTGTTATGTTAGGTGTTTCTATTTTATTATTCTGTTACAAGACCGCTCACGCGGCCTTGAGCCGCTGCCGTCACTGTTGGAAAATGTCACTTTTTGGAAAATTCGACTTTTTTGGAAATTGTCACTTATTTTATTTTTTTTTTTTTTTTTTTGTGTCACTTTTTGGAAAACTTGTCGGTTGGAAAAAAGAAAAAAAAATTTGAAAAAAAAATTCATGTTGAAAATTTTTAAATAATGGTGTGATTCTGAAAAAAAAAAAAAAAATTCATGTTGAAAAATTTTAAAGTGATTGAAAATTTTTCGAGTTTTTCTATGTACATGTCATGGTTATTGGTCGTAGATACTTATGTAAAGAAAGAAACTGGAGAAAATTGTGTGATTCTGAAAAAAGAAAAAAAAAATTCATGTTGAAAAATTTTAAAGTGATTGAAAAATGTTCGAGTACATCTGCGTACATTTCATGTAAAACTGTCGTAGATACTTATGTAAAGAAAGAAACTTGAAAATTGTGTGATTCTAAAAAAAAAAAAAAATTGTTAAAAATTTCTAAGTGTTTGAAAAATTTTCAAGTACCCCATTTTTTGGAAAACTTGAAAAAACTTGAAAAAATTAAAATTTGGGTAAAAAATTATTTTCATGTTGAAAATTTTTAAAGTGTTAGAAAAATTTCCGAGTTCTACAATGTACATTTCCGCTAGTTCAAAAGGGTCCCGGTACGTCCCGGTAAGTGTGTCGTCAATAGAATGCACATGTACAGAAAGGTAAAGAAACGCACTTTTCGATGATACCAAAATGGGCTGTTCGATTTCATAACGGGACATACCAGGGACGTTCAAAGCTGAAATTTAAGTAATCAAAATTACACAATTACCCATAACCATGCAAAAATGTCAGAGATGGTACGTGCCTGGTACGTCCGGGTACGTTCAAACAATAGTCAATACCCACGAGACTCCCCCATTTTGGGTAAAAAAAATTTTAAAAAATTCCAACTTGCTTTTTTAAGACATTGAAAATTCCCATAGACAAATTCTGGCAAAAACACGGCACGGATGAAATCCGTTAAAGCACCGTAACTCCAACACCCGTAAAGTCTAATTTTTGAAAGTAACGTGTTCCGACAGACAATTGTCCAATTATTAATACGAAACACAACAATGTATCGGATAGCATTTTAAACACACTTTTAATATACAAAAACAAACATTTTGTATGTGTGTTTTTAGATCGCCGTGAAAAGTGCTTTGCGCGAACGTCTGTCATTCGGTTAGAGGGTGATTTTTTGAAAATGTTTTTTCACGCCCCTGTACGGGCAAGCTTTGAGCATCGGCCTAAAGAAAAAAAACCCATTTTGAAAGTACCAACTTGCCGCAAAAAAATCACGACTGAAGCCGTGTCGTAAAAATGGAAAAGGCCCATAACTAAGCATCCGGGACGAAATTCAAAAATTTGACCGACTATAATCTTCGTTTTGTAAATTCCTTTTAGATGAAAAAAACGAGAAAGTTAACAAACCAAAAATGTGGGAGGAAATCTGTACCAACCGATTTTATCGGCCGACGGTACCAAATGTTCACAATTTGATTGACGAAAGTTCCGGGCGATTCGAAAATATTTCAAAACCCAGTTACCCAAAGGGTAAGCGCCGGTAACAAAACAAACCAGAATGTTATATCTCGTTTGGTTTGACGGGCAGAGCCGTTTGAATGTGACACATTAAAATGGTACCAAATCCGTCAAATCGAGACGTCGAACATTGTTCGTGTTTGGGTGCCCGTAACTTTTTAACGGGACACTTTTTACGAAAAACTTTCATGACAAAAAGATGCTCCATTCTATTCTGAACACATTTAAAAAGTAAAATTAATCCCCAAAAAAACATTACTATTTTTTACAATTTTTCCCGCAATACGACCGCGCCAAATACGCACACTTTGCGACATTAAACTCGTCGGGGTTGGAAAAGGGGTTGACGCACAGGGTCGAAAAAAATACCCACTTGTAGAGAAAGAAAAGACGATGAAAACTGTAGCGACAGATGTGGGAAAATGTTGCCGTGCGTGCAAGTGCCGAGGGTGCGGGGCGTCACGGAGAGGCGGCGCGAGCTCGAGAGCGGGGACTACCGAAAGATAATATATAGACTATGTTATTTGTTAATATATATATTATTTACAATGAGTGGTAGAACTTATAAAAGTGCCCGTGACTGCAGCGGGTGCCGAAAGATCTTTTTCTAGATTTAAATTAATTAAAAAGTACTTGCGAAGCTCAATGAGTGAGAATCGACTCAGGTTTGGCATTGCTCAGTATCGAGGGTGAAAGAACACGAAAGTTAAACATAGATACATTGTTCGACGAGTTCGCGGACGCTAACGCACGCCGAAAAGCTCGATTTGCCAGATAATAATACACTAAAAGCCTAAACGGCTAGGAAATGTTCCAGAATTGCAGTTGGAGGATCAAAACGTAGGTTATTTACTTTATCAATACTTAAAATTTATCATAATTGTTGTTGTTGTTGTTGACGATATAATAATATGTTATTATGGTTTTAGTAGATAAATGTATACATTATTATTACGTTGCGTGGAAGTGTCGGATATGGGGGGGGGGGGGGGGGGGGGGGTTGAAAATAAGATCAAACGTTAATATGTTGCCATTGTATGCTGTGAATTGTAACTCGACATCACGACAAAACAAATTGACGCACACAAACTACATTGTTTCGGTATTACATTCAGCCCACCACTTTTCCTAAAACGCACAAAATGCACTCTAAAAACGTGCTTTCAAAATTTTTCGCCTGCGGCGCTTTTCATGGGCTCCGCCCCCCATACCCCCGTGCTTGATCCTACCATGTCCAATGTCGCGGGGGGCCCCCGACTTCTGCGCTACGCCACTGCTTCCAACATAAAAGACTTAACAAATACAGACAAACAACTACTAGCAATAAAAACTTATCTGATAGAAAACTGCTTCTACAATATAAATTAAGGCTGGGCGTCGACATCGATTAATCGATTAATAATCGATGTCGGTGACGATTTTCGACATCGATTTTTTTTGGTTTCAATCGATTTTTTCGTCAATTAATTAAATAACTAATCAATTGTCAATTCACGCGAGAAATGGGAACTTTCAACTATAGGGCGGCATAGTTATTCGTCCACGGCAGCTTTTAGTCCAAACTGACCCGTATCAAAGGATACCACACACTCTCAAGCCCACCCCCCCCCCCCCCCCCTAAGTATTTGCAGATCGCGCGTACTAAAGCGCGAGCCATCCCTTGGTTCAGGCCGGCACTCGACAAGTGAGAACAGATGCGGCCGAACGAGAAAGAGCGAGAGAACAATGGTCTGAGCGAGACGCGACGAAGTAGTTCGCCGTGTCGGCTGCTATCAGCCGCCGTGAGAGAGAGAGAAAGCGGTAGTCGCAGGACGCGTGAGTGGAAGCGAGATCGCGATAGACGCGAGCGAGTGGAATGCAAGCGGCCGCCTGTTGACAGTTCACTACGCAGCAAGTAATCAAGAACGGATTAATGAAAAACGACTTGAATAAGCCTCTACAATCGGATATTGCGTTAAAATAAATTGAAATCAATATCCACAATTGTATTTATGACGACAAAAATAAGCTGACCGGCCCGCATGGCCGTGACGGCCATGCGGGCCGCACCTACGGCCATAGGCCTAGGCCTAGAAGGCCTAGCCTAGGCCTAGGTCAGTTATCTCCCGTTGCAGACGAAAACTGAGTTTTGTTGCCTTTATTAACTGATTAAAAACCGGTTCGATTAACCGGTTAGTGAAATGCTTAACCGTCGTCATCCCTACATTTAACAGGTGACAAAGTTCTTTTTAATAATAATTGATTAGTTATCAATTTTTAAAAAAACGATGTCGATTATTTTCGTTTCGATGTCGATGTCGAAAATATTCCGACATCGCGATTCGACATCGATTATTTGCCGTCGATGTCGATGTTGTCGATTTACATCGATGCCCAGCCTTAATTTAAATGAATATATCAACAATGAAAAGGATGACATGTTTACCTATGCTTAAGTATATTTAGGATAGCAAATATGATACTGTCCACCAATCTAACCACTAAATTGTAAATAATTGTAAATATTTGTGTATGTGTATACATATAAATTATAGTAGAATTTTCTGAGTAGGTAATACAATACCTATGTAATAAGCTGTATTTATATTAGGGCTGCCCAACGATATCGATAATTCGATACGATATCGATAATAGAAAAATAATTCGATATCGATATAGAATTAATTAATATATCGTACGTTTCGCGATATCGATCAAGTGTCAACTATCGTAGAAAAAAAAAAAAAGTTTGGCGGTGTTGTGCTTCTGCATCTTTGTGATACATACACTGCAACATTCGCGTTGGTACCTACTCGCCCTCATCGCCCGCCGGCCGGGAGTCTGTTGCGCCCGCGCTCGTTCTGCCAGTCTGTCACACTCACGTCACGTCACGCCAATCACAACATCGCTATTTTGCGGATACATTTTAAATAATGCAACACACAAATTGACACAATTGACAAATTGTAAAACATTTCGACGTTAAATTATTCATATTAAATTGTTTATAATGAATGGTCTCTGGCTGGTTTGAAAAAAAAATTACGATATCGGCGATATCGATACCAAGTTTAAAAAATTCGATATCGCGATACGATATCGATGATTACATCCGCGATATCGATATGAATTTTTTTATCGTTGGGCAGCCCATATTTATATGTAGTTATAGTACTAAATGACAACTCCAATGTTACACTGTAACCAAAAAGGATGCTAATAAAACTGAACTGAACTGAACTGGTGTTTCATAAGCAGCACTAAAAAATAACGATGTTTCCCACTCAAGATAAAAACTAGGGATGCACACGATCACAGCTGGACAGAACCTCAGACCGCCTCGATCCTGCATAGACTTGTCGCCGGCAGCCAGGGTTAGGTGAACTGGTGAGAGAACGCGCAAATGTCTATGAGCTACAGAGGGACTGAGACAGCGCTATATTTTGTAGCCACGGCAAGCCACCCACTGTGTTTTCCTTTTAGTTCTTTCTATTCATTCATCCTTGTAAGTGGCAGAAAAAAAGATATTGTAGACAAGTAAAAAGTTGTTTTGTGTTTCACTAATTTGAATTATTATACATATTGTCATTTTTCATTACGAACTCGTTTTGACGTATACTTCCGCATTGTTCCGTCAGTGCTGGAGATGTTATCGACAGTTACATCCCACGTGTTCCAGAGCCTCGTCAGCTTTGTTCGGGTCTATGAAGGTCACGAGTGCACAGCTTCGTGTTGCCCCGAACCAACCCCCTCCGCCCCCCCCCCCCCCCCAAACACCGTAAACCGCACATGATAACCAAAGGCCGATCACCTGCAACACAAATTATTATTTCGGTGGAAGTTGGGAGCTCGCGGACATCTGTAACTGCGCGGATGCCTGGCGCATGGTACAGCGGGCGGGACATTTGAAGTTTTGCTAATGGTGCGAGTGAGAGCCACTCGCCATTAACATTTTTTCACTTGCAAGTGGAATTGTCGAGGGTTGATGTACATTTGATTAGCTAAATGAAAGTACGTAATTACATTATTCTCATTGTTGTTTCCCGTTCAATGTTTGCTTATATCGGTCATAATCGTGACTAGTACACTTAATCTCCAACATCGTGGTCGTTCCGCTTGAAACAGTTTGAACAATCTCCTGAGCCCTGCAACCCGAATATAATGCGATCTCGAGTATAATGCGACCCCCAGTTTTTTAAATATCATTCATGGAAAAAACTTTTTGTGGCTTAAATAATACTAGGCTTAGTGATAGCACAAATTAGGCTTCATTGAGAACAGTTGATAATTTAGAGTAGGCCTACCTAAATTGTCTTGGGTCTAGGTCTAGCCTAGCCTAGGTCTAGATATTTACTAGGCTAGCTAGTGTTGATCATTGCTAAGTTGACAGGATAAATTTGAAATAGCCTAGTTGTAAATGTAAATGTTACCGATAGGTGGCGTCTCAGACAGTCCAGAGAACTAGCACAAGCTGCCGTTATTTCCATACAAATTGTACTGTTTATGATTCTAAATACCACAATACATAATTTACTACAACACTTGAAAGTACAAGGTTGCCTAACTTCTAGGCCTAGAGCTTGCAGGACCTGCCGGAATGGGAAGTTACAACTTTATCAACTTTAGGCGGGAATTTGAAACATCGCGGAATGCGTGTGAAATTTGGTCTCCGATTCGAGTGCAAGTGAAGATATGTATAGATTTTTTTTTAACATGGCGTTATATTCGGGCTAATACGGTAGTAGGTATACCTATTCGTACAACACTGAATATACCAGTAAATTGCCATAAAATAAATGTCCGATAGTAACAATTTAATTTAGTAATAAAACCTCGT